>LNAC01000099.1:1327025-1492204 GCA_002007465.1 Ailurus styani
AATAAATAAATAAATAAATAAATAAATAAATAAATAAGAGTTCTAAAAAAAGAAAATGAAAGTGAGATTAAGGGCAAAAGAGAGAGAAAAGGGATAAAAGGAAGAAGAGACTATAGCAAAGGAAATATGAAAAAGATATTCAGGAATATTCTCCAGTACTCAAGGGTATAAACTTTCAGATATAAACATACCAAGTAGCAATAATTCCCTACAGCAAAAGATTCGCTCACATTTTGAAATTGCAGAACATAGAAAAAGATGATACCAGTTTCTGTAAAGATCCAGTCAAAGGAAAAGAGTTGAGAGATAGAATAGAATATTTTTAAATAGCAATATTTAAAAAAATAGATATAACGGGGCAAATTTCAAAATACATAGAAAAATATTTCAAAAATAGAGTACTCCACTGAAGCAAAGTTTCAAATGAGAGTGTGAGTTCAAAAATGGTATTTTCAGACATGCAAATTTTGAAAAAGAAAAATTTAACTCTTTCTAGGGAGCTAATGGGAAATGTACAGCAACAAAAAAGGAAGCAAACATTATCTGACTGAGCTCTTAGTAGAAACATTGATTTTTTTTTTTTTTTGAGTAGGCTCCACAGCCAGCACAGAGACCAAATTGGGGCTTGAACTCATGACCCTGAGATCTAACATTTAACTGACTTGAGCCCCTAGGCAGCCCATAGACATTGATCTTAAACTGGTTCAGAAGGAGTAGCATAGAACTCTCACCCACATGCCCACATGCTTGGCTATTCAAAGCCTTTTTTTTTTTTTTGGTATTATGCATTATAGAGTGCCTAAAATCATTGAGCCATTCCACTTTGGCAGCCTTTATCCATGTGTCATTTTCTGAGGGACTGACCACTATGAAAATGAATTGGTAGAGGTTTGATTAATATCAAATAAAATTTTAAATATTCAGTGAATTCCTGCTAGTGTTCCTTAAGTGTTGGGAAGTCCTTAACTGTACCAATTCTTGCATGGGACATTCATGGCTCTGGAAATTCTAACACATTTTCAGGGTGAGTTGAGGGACAGTTCTTCCAAGTAGTATCTGTGGTGGGGTATGTACTGGGAGTATACGGAGACAAGGATAGAGAGGCAAACCTTCAAATAGATTAAGAGAAATTCTCCTTTTATTGCTATCATTAAGATATTTAAGAAGGCAAAATTTGAACAGGTATTTTACTTGGAGTTTTCATTGTATCAATCATGGGAAACGGATCATGAAATATTTGGAATTTGTCCTGTATTTTGTAAGGATCTTGTATTAGTTAGGATTCTCCAGAGAAACAGAATCAATAGGAGAGAAACAGAATGGAAATTGAGGTAACAGAAATAGAGTGGCAGATGATGGATGATGATAGACGGTAGAGATGAAGATATATAATAGGTAGATGATGGATGGATAAGTAGATGATGATGATGATGATGATGATAGATAGATAGATAGATAGATAGATAGATAGATAGATAGATAGATAGATAGAACATATAGGAGAAAGAAAAAGAGAGAAAAAGAATTGCCTCACAGGATTATGGGGGCCACCTCCAAAATCCATACAATAAACTAGTTGGAGGTTCAGATAAGAGTTGATATTGCAGTCTTGACGCCAAAAAATTGAAAACTCGAGTAGAATATGTATGTTTCAGTCTGGAGGTGGATGGACTTCCTTCTTCAGGAAATCTCAGTCTTTGCTCTTACGGCCTTCCACAGTTTGGATGATACCTACCTATGTTATGAAGGATAATCTGCTTTACTAAAGCCACTGGAATTTTTATAGGGATTAAATTAAGTCTGTAGTATAGATTTGAATAGTATAGACATTTTCAAATACTAATTCTTCCAATCCAAGACCATGAGATATAGTCCCATTTATTTACATTTTTTTCTCTTTCTTTCCTTCCTTCCTTCTTTCTTTTTCTTTCTTTTTCTTTCTTTCTTTCTTTCTTTCTTTCTTTCTTTCTTTCTCTTTCTTTCTTTTTTAAGATTTATCCATTTACTTTAGAGAGAGAGAGAGAGAGAATACACAAGCCTGGGAGGAGGGGCAGAGGAAGAAGAATCCTCAGAAACATTCCCCACTGAGTGCAGATTCTGGTGCTGGGCCCCAATCCCAGGGTCCACAGGATAATGACCTGAGCCTAAACCAAGATTAGGAGGCTTAACTGACTGAGCCACCCAGTGCTCCTTTTTCAATTTCTTTTGTGAATGTCTTCTAGTTTTCAGTGTAAAGTTATTTTACCTCTTTGGTTAAATTTATTCCAAGGTATTTCTTTTTTTTTAGGATTTTATTTATTTATTAGAGAGAGAAGGAGAGAAAGAGAGAGCAGGGAAGGAACAGAGGGAGAGAGACAAGCAGACTTCTTGCCGAGCCCAGAACCTGACTGGGGGCTCGATCCCACAACCCTGAGACCATGACCTGAGCTAAAATCAAGAGTCAGACAATTAACTGACTAAGCCACCCAGGCATCCCCCCCGCCCGAGGTATTTACTGTCTTTGATGCTATTATGTATAGGATTGGTTTCTTAATTTCTCTTTCAGATAGTTTGTCATTACTGTATAGAAAGCACACATACATGGACCCCTACTGATTTAAATCTTAATCTCATCTAAAACATAAATATGCAGCAGTATCTATACTGGTGTATGACCAGATAAAAGCACCATATGCTTGTCAAGTTTAGACATAAAATTAGCCATCACAGCTGACTTAAACGCACCAATTTGGTAGTATTACACAATCTCTGTGTAGTATTACACAATCACTGTAGGGACCATTGCAATTCTAAGTCATCCTTTGTAGAATTTGTCAATTAGAAAAATAGGCACATGTATTTAGATTATAGTTAGGAAACACATGAAAGGCAGGAATTCTCTTAGGAGATTGAGGCTTTGAAGTGGATAAACCCATGACAGATGCAAAAGAAAATGCATTATGATCAGAACAAATTGGAAATGTAAGTGGTATTTTAGGGAACAAGTCTATGTCGGGTTCTCTCCCATCTATGGAGTTAGGACCACATTGTATAGAGCTTGACAACCAACGGACCTATTACAAGGAATCAAATAATATTCTCAGGTGAAACAAGCAAGGAAACTGACACAGAGCCCTTTAACAAGGCAATTATTCCCTTACAAGGTTATTTTCAGGGACCCAAAGCAATGATTCAGTAACTGAATCTAAAGTTTACAGCGAAAATCTGCCTTCATAAAGCAACATGCTGCCAGTCTTATTTGGTACACAACCTCAATGTCTTGGAGCAACCTAGACAGAAAGTTAGGGAGTCTGGTAAACAACTCTTTGTTATGAGCAATTCTTAAGACAATAAGACAGCAAGTTATGAAGGACAAGTGAGGGAAGCATGGATATCACAGGGTAGTTTTCTGGTTTAAATGTGTGCCAATTTGATGCTTTCTTCCTTATTCAAATTATTCCTTCTAATTTATGTTTTATTTTTTAGCATTCTTCTATGTCTCTTTTCTATTTCACTCTTGCCTTCTGTTGTGATAATAAATTTAACTCATTTATCTTTTCTTCACTAGTTTTGAATTAACAGCTTTTGTTTATATTGTATTTTAGTTTTAAATGTCAAACCTATATATCAAGTTTTCATATTTCCTATAAAATATTATCCTATTCATTATGTCCATCTTCCAAAATATTTTCCTCCCTCATATTTTGTTATCTAAAATTTTAATTCATTGTAGGGACACCTGACTGGCTCAGTCAGTAGAGTTGAGACTCTTTTTCTTGGGGTCATGAGTTCAAGTGCCATGTTGGGTATAGAGATTGCTTAAAAAAAAATCTTTAAAAAAATAAAAACAAAATTTTAATTCATTGTGTAAGCAAAATAAAAGCTATTATTATTACTATTACCATTTCATACTATTAATAATTAAATCTGCACACTAGTCTAGTATTTTTTGGTACAACTACATCTTACACTTCTGCTTCTTCTAGGAGGACTTCTTTTTTTTTTAAAGATTTTATTTATTTATTTGACACAGAGCAAGAGAGAGATTACAAGTAGGCAGAGAGGCAGGCAGAGAGAGAGAGGAGGAAGCAGGCTCCCCACTGAGCAGGGAGCCCGATGTGGGCCTCAATGCCAGGACGCTGAGATCATGACCTGAGCCGAAAGCAGAGGCTTTAACACACTGAGCCACCCAGGCGCCCTAGGAGGAGTTCTTGATGGTGAATATTCTATGGCATTTATTTCATTTAATTTCTATATTGCTACATTATTGATCTTGGTGTTTATTTCACCATTGCTTTTGAAAAAAATTAACTAAATGAAAAATTCCAGATGTAAAATTATATTTCTTCTTAAATCTAAAATTCTGTATTTAAAATTATATTCTTATTGTGGTCTTTTCACCATTATTGTTATTGATACAATAACTGCTTCCCATTAAAAAGCACAATAAATAAAAGACCATTTTAAAGCATCCACTCAACATACTGCATTATAAGATGATGACTTTTCCAGTGGTGCTCTATGAACATAAGGGGAACACTACTGCTCTATCAATGGTAAATCAATGCCCCACAAATGTATAATTAGGCAGCTGTGGGACTAAGCCAAGAGGTTAATATATGAAATAATAATTTTGAACCACTAAAAACCCTCTATCAAAATGATCTGGTGAGGAGTAGTCTGTCCTGAGAGCAAGAAAAGTAGGGTTATACAGTCTGTATAGAATTTTAAAATAATGACAAACTAAATAATATATAGCCTGCTTTTTATTATCACTATGTACCAGCAATTCTAAACAATGTCAGTCATAAAATACTTATCTCAGAAAATATTTTTATTGTTCTGAGTTCTAAACAATCTTTGTGGCTACTGTTAATTTTTAATAACATATACACATATCAAACTGGCATATTTATTACTTTTCTTTCCATAAATATTGTACTCTACATGGAACTTAATTCTAATAACTGTCAATAACGACTAACGCCCAACATACATGAACTCAGCTACGTTATTTATTTTAAGATTAAGTTCAAATTGGTTGAGATTTGTTGAGCTTACTTTTAGAAAAATTTGGGTCTCTGGGCTCTTATGGCTCTTCATATTCTGAATGTTAAGAAGTAATTTCAAATAAACAATGATAGCACAGTAAATGTAAATATGAAGAAAAGAACTTGATTTACTTAAGTGCTGTTATAATATGTGGCTACTTGAATTTTTAATTTGGAATATAAGAAATAACACAGAGATCATAGGGAAGGGAAGGAAAACTGAATGGGAAGAAATTAGGGAGGGCAACAAACCATGAGAGACTCTTAACTATAGGAATAAAACTGAGGGTTGCTGAAAGGAAGGGCGGTGGGAATAGGGAGTAATGGGTGACTGGAATTAAGGAGGGCATATGATGTGATCGGCACTGGGGGCTACAGGCAACTTATGAATTACTAAACTCTAGATGTGAAACTAATGGTATACTATATGTTGGCTAACTGAATTTAAATTTAAAAAGAAAACTGTGCAACAGTATGTGAACTGTAAGCTTTAATTTTTGCTTTTGGTATGTGCAAATTGTTAACCTGTGAATGAATATTAAACGATAGCTTTAAAAGTGAAATATCTTTTTAATAATTATTTTAAAAATAATGATTCAAGGAGTGCCTGGCTGGCTTAGTCAGAAGAGCATGCAACTCCTGATCTTGGGGCCATTAGTTGGAGCCCCAACATGGGTGTAGAGATTACTCAAAAAATAAATAAAACTTAAAAAAATAATGAATCAAGAAAATATTTATTATTTAATATTATAGGATTATCTCTGGTTTACTATATAGAGAATGTTAAAGTGTTAAAAATATCTATTCTATATATGATAGATATACCACTGAAATTGTCATTCTGAGACACACACACACACCCACACATCATATCTTTCATATACTGTTTCTTGGACTAAGAATCTGTGAATCACACACAAACAATTATGAATTCTTCAAAACAAAAATCAACGTGTAAGACATCCTGGTAAATGATTAGCTGACTCCCTTTGGGCAGCTGCCTGACCTCACTGTGTCCCCTTCCTTCATAACCCACCAATTAAAAAAATACGCAAAAGATTTAAATGGTCACCTACCTCACAGAAGAAGATAAACAAATGGAGTAAACATGAAAAGATGTTCAACATCATATGTCATTAAGGAATTGCAAATTCAAATAGCAAGATACCAATACAGAAGCATTAGAATAGCCAAAGTTCAAAAAACAGATGACATCAAATGCTGCCTCAAATGTGGAGAAACAGAAACTTTCATTCGTTGCTGGTGAGAACACAAAATGGTATAGCCACTCTGGAAGACAGGCAATTTCTTACAAAATTAAACACACTCTTACTATATGACTTAATAATTGTGCTCAGTGGTATGTACTCAAAAGAACTGAAAACTTAGGTTCACAAATAAACCTACACATGGATGTAACATCAGCTTTATTCATAATTGCCAACACTTGGAAACAGACAGATGTCTTTCAGTAGGTGAATGGATAAATAATCTCTGATACATCTGGAGAAAGGAATATTATTCAGCACTAAAAAGAAATGAACTGTCAAGCCACAAAAAGACATGGAAGAAACTTAAATGCATACTACTAAGCAAAAGAAGGCAGTCAGAAAAATCTACATAATGTATGATTCCAACTATATGATATTCTGGGAAAAACATAACTATTCAGACAGTAAAAAGATCAGTAGTTGCCAGGTGTTAGAAAGGATGAAGGGATAAACAGGCAGAACCAGAGGATTTTTAGGACCACTAAACCAGGGGAAAAAATGCTATTTTGAGCTGGGAACCAAGAATTGACTTAAGATATAACATATATTTTGTGTATTGAAAAAAAAAAAGAAACTATTGTGTTATCATACTGTAATGATAGATAACATCACTGTACACTTGTCAAACCGACAGAATGAACAGCAAGAGGGAACTCCAGTGTAAACTATGGACTTTCTGTGATGAAATGTGTCAATATAGGTTCATTGACTGTAACAAATGTACAACTTTGGTGAGGGATACTGATAATGGGGGAGGTAGTACATGTTTGAGGACAAAGGATATATGAGAATTCTGTATTTCTGCTCAGTTTTGCTGTGAACTTAAAACTTCTCTAAAAAATAAAGTTTATTAAAATATACATATATAAATAAAGGTAAAAAATTCATAAGAAGACACTGTCACATTAAGTTATAAGCAATATCTGATTCAGCATTTCAGAGAACCAGTTTCAATTACAGTGAATATAGTGATTTAGAAAACAAGTCTTCAAAAAGACTAAGATAGTGACTTTCTCAGAGTTGAGCTGCCCCTGCTGAGACCGCCTGGAGCCTACACACCAATTTCCCTCTGGTCTGCTCTGCAACTATCACCTCTTCTCTGTAATCACAGAGCTTCATACATGCGTGAATTTTTCTGTCATCAAATGGGAACTGTAGTTGGCCTATCGTTAGGAATAAAATGCTCTAAAAAACTTTGGAACTGGTTTAAAGAAAATTATTGGACACATAGGGTTTTATAGAGAAAAAATAAAAAAGAGTGAAGGAAAGAACAGACTCAGGGAAACAGTGATAACTGCTAAGTGGTTTGATTATATGCTCTAAGAAAGAAAGAAAAAGATTTTCTCAGTGGAAGAAGAGAGCTAGTAAATATGTTAAGAAAGAAAGAAAAAGATTTTCTCAGTGGAAGAAGAGAGCTAGTAAATATGTTATTGTGGAATTGTTAAGAAATTGACATTCTTGCTGTTCATTAAAGATGGAGACCTCATTCTTTTCTTCATAAAAATATTACAGAAATTTGTCCTCCCCCCCCCACCTATACAACATAATGATGATTCAGCTAATTCTGTTGGGAATTAATTATCTGACAAAGAATTTCTCCCCCTCAAAATAAATTATGGTATTAAAAAAAAAACCTCTGCCTAGCTTATCTGTATAACTTGATTTTTAAAAATTACCAGTTTGAAACATTCAACAGGTTTTATGTGTAATTATTTTTTGGACTATTACTCTGAAATTCTTTCATAAATCTCTCTCAAAATAAGTAATGTAAAAACTAATGGCTGACACTAATTTCAATATAATCATTCAAAAGTCGATGCACATCCATATACATTTATGAACTTTGTCCTTTTAAAATATTTCCCCAGTTTTTGTTTTGCAGCTTTCTCCCCTTTACTCCCAGTATCTTCTGTTTTCAGTTTTTAGGAGGTCATATCTTTATATATGAATTTATAAACTTGTCATTTTCTAAACATCCGCAGGTAATTTTGTGTAATTTCTTTATCCTCATTGGCATATGCAAACACCTACAATTTATTTCATTTGGAAATCATTATCACTTACGTCAGAACATAAATAGATGCTTTAAATAAAAATTGTGTTGCCACAAACCTACTTTTCTCTTTCCAAAATATCTGTTTTGATCGCTTTATGAAAGTTATAGTCTTAACAACAATGCTCATATTCACTCAAATATAAATGTATGGGTGTGTATACACTAATACATACTTGTTTAGTTTAATGAGTGTGCCATTTTCTACTCCATGGTGTTAATAAAACAACCAAGATATATTTCTTAGGACTCAGGAGCTATGGAATATAGTAGATGGCTCTGAATATGTACTCTGAACTTGACAACTTGGGTTTTCATCCTGGCTCTTGACTTTAAGAACCTTGTAAAAGGTTCTTAATTTATCTATATTTATCTATATTTTAATTTCCTTATTTGAAATAGGGATAATTTAGGAATCATACTTTGCTACATATAAAATATTTTGATTGGGGCACCTGGGTGGCTCAGGTCATGCTCCCAGGGTCTTAGGATCAAGCCCCACGTCGGGCTCCCTGCTCAGCCGGGGAGCCTGCTTCTCCCTCTGACTCTGTCTGCAACTCCCCCTGCTTGTGCTCTCTCTCTCTGTGTGTCATGTAAATAAATAAATAAAATCTTGAAAAGAATTTAAATAAAATATTTTAATTACTAACTGGGACTATAAGCATTCAATAAATGTTAGTGCTCATCATAAGCATTATTATTAAATATGGGTTAAAAATTATCTAAGAATGAGCTGAAGCACATAATCAGATTGCTGGTAATAAATATTTTACTTTTCCAGTTTACTCAGTCATCACAGGAGAGCAGTTCACTTTTAGGGCTTTGTCACTCAGGGAAAGGAGGCATCTTTGCTAAATTAATAATTTTTTGTTATTTGGGTGCCCTGAATCTGTTCAACCAAACTCTGATATTTCCAGAGGTAGACATGTCCAGTAAGGCCCCAAGAGTCATAGCAGAGTCTTAGTCAAAGGAATTGTACAGAAAAGAGTAGGTAGAGAAATCACAAATTGCCTTTCACAGAGACACTGCCTGTATTAGAGAAGGCTGAAGACAGGCAGACTGAAAAGCAGAAGTTGCTGTGGAGAGAAACAGAGCAAGTGATTTCAAACATTGAATGAGACACATTGTGTTGTTGATACTCTTGATATCAGAATTATCCAGCACTACAGACAGAGGATTCAGTGTGATGCAGTTTAAGAATACTATCTTTACCAATAAAAGGATGCTTAGTTATCTGAGAAAGTGAAATCCTCATTTTTTAGAGAGGTGTTTCAATAAACTGATACATAAAAGTCCTTATAAATGACCATCAGACTATTCACGCATTTTAACTTATTAAAACGAATATAACCCATGGTACTAAGCTTCTATATTTCAAGGTAAACTTGAGTCTCCCACATTAAATCAATTTGTCTTATAATGGTATGTTTATCTATAATAACTACTACTCCTAGATGACCTGAAAAATATCATATCATTCTGCTAAAATTAGGAATTTAAAATAGCGTATTATAAAACTGATTGTCTTCTACCAGAGTAACTACAGAAGAACAGAAATCTGGATCATGATTTCTTTTATTGAAGGAGCTCTGATGCATCATCATCCCCTTCCTGTTGTTTATCAGAGAAAAGCAGAATATCTACATGTGTTAAATATGATTTAAAAATAAACAGTAGAATATCTTTTATAACAGAGAAACTAGCTCAGGAAAAAATTGTTGATTGAAATTTTTGCTTGTCTGAAGTATTTCAAACATGAATTCACTTGTCTTTTTATTTCTCTGTCAAGCTTATTTTCACTTACTTAAAATCAACTTCTCAATCTCCGGCTCCCAGAAGACCTTAGTGTTCTGGTTGAAAGAACCATATAGAGCTCAACTCACAATCTCACTCTTTTCCCATTTAAAAATATGTTTGTAAGAAGGCCCAATGTCATCATAGTTTGGAGGACAATAAGAGAGGAGGGGCAAGTTGCTATGGGAACCAGAGGATCACTTTGATGAAAATTTGCAGTTTACTCATGGTCACAAGAAGATGGCATGGCAATGACAACACAAACTTTCTCAAGGATAAATTTATCTATAAAGCTAAAGAGCTAATATCAGATTAATTATGAATATATGTTTTCATTAGAAGGTAAAATATATGAAATAAATAAAATTTTCAAAATATTTTAAGGTTCCTAAATGTTTTTGTTCTTTCCAGTTTGTGATTTTTATCATCAGAATTCAGTGTTCCCACATCAGGGCCTAAATTATACCCTAATATTTATTAATACGTATATTAATTAAACAGTTAATATATTTTAATTAAATGAATAAATGAGGAAATGTATCCTAAAATCATACAACTTTTATGTACAAATATTGGTCCCCAAATTATTTACCATCATAAAAAACTAACAACCTAAAAGCTACTAAAACAAATAAAGAGTTTATTATAATTCCTATGAATGTAGAACTAGTAGTCATTAAATGTTAACATTCTGGATAACGTTTAGCAAGGATGCTGAGGAAAAGGTTGAGACTATGCAAATCTCCATTATTATATTATTACTTGCTGTGTATATATAATTTATATCTACGTGCCCTTACTCCCACACCATTTCATGAGTACCTTGAGGGCAGATGTCCCGCCCATTCAATCTTGCCTCTCTACTGCCTATTGCATAGTGTAAAATAAGTTATTCAGTTAATGTTTCTCAATTAAATTGATAAAACTAAAACAACTGCTGTGAAAGATAATGATGTCAAGTATTAATGAAGGAATTAGCTTTCCTATACATTGTTGCTGTTAGGAATAAAAATAGGGACAGACACTTCTTCAAAAAAATAGCTCATCAGGAAATAATAGATTCACATATTCTATGATCTAGCAGTTCCATTCTTAGGTATATATCTTAGAAAGACTATTCCATAGGAGTCATGTACGGGAATATACATGGTATTAATGCTCTTAATTATAAAATGCCAATAATATCAGCTAAGATTTATTGAGCACTTATGAAATAGCTGGAGCTCCTCTTCATTTAATCCTCAACATACTCTTAAGAGTGATACGTTATGTATGTTTTTAACAGACAAGGACATTTTAAGTTAAGGAAGATTAATTCATTTACGCAAGATCATTTAACTAGTAAATACCAAAACCTCACTCTCTGGATTCAGAACTCATGCTAAACTGACTCAAACAAATTTGGACACTAGTTCCCCATACTTCAACATAATAATGAGTGAATGTAAATTGTGATACATATATACAATGGAATAATATAGAGCAAAAGAATCCCAAAACAACAGAGATTCATGTGCTGACCTAGCAAATTTCATAAACAAAATTTGGAGATTAACATTATACTTATATATTTTACTAACCTTTCTAACACCTGGCCAAGTCTTACTTACAAATAGTTCATCACTTCTCTTCTTACATTGCATATATTATGCATTAAGCAGGAAAAGAAGGAGGATAAGTACAAGATTCCAACCACGTTTATTATCCAATAAGGGTTAGCTATTGTTTTAAAGAAATTTTGATCTACCAAATAATTAAACACGTGTTGAGTTGTCATCATGCAAAAAGCTAATAATTACTTTACCTCCCTCAACTACCATGACCGAACCTCACATTTAGTGTCAATAGTTGGATTTAATTCAACAATTAGTCAGTTATTAATTAAGGCTATTCCTTCTTCTGGACAATTAACTACTTTAGGAAAACACCAGTAGTGGTTTTGATATAAATTCTCAGCGCATTTGATGATCAGTACAGCATTATCATGGGATTTGTTACAATCAATTAATCTTATTATTTAATTAGTAAGCACCAGTATTATATCAAATAGCAGTTACATTGTAAGCTATTATTATTGTAAAATAAACAGCTTAAATTTGTAGTAGTATTTTCCATATCCTTACCAACAAAATAATAATAATAAAAAGAAGAAACACATTTAACAAGAAAAAGTACAAATTTTGTACTCAAAACTATAAAACATTATTTAAAGAAATTAAATGCACAAATATATCAAATAATATCCCATGTCCATGGGTAGGAAGACTTGATGTTGTCAAGAGAGCAATAATCCCCCAATGATCTATAGATTTAACATAATTTCTATCAAAGACATTGACAACCTAATCCTAAAATAAAAAAAAAAAAAACACAACAAATACCTGTTGGTAAGGATGTAGAGAAGAAGGAACCCTCTCACACTGTTGTGGGAATCCAAACTGGTGCAGCCACTCTCGAAAACAGTATGGAGTTTCCTTTTAAAAAGAGTACTACCAGATGGTCCAGCAATTACACTACTGGGTATTTACCCAAAGAATACAAAAATACTAATTCAAAGTGATACATGCATCCCAATTTATAAAGTATTATTTACAATGCCAAACTATGAAAACAACTCAAGTGTCCATCAATTGATGAATGGATAAAGAAGATATGGCATATACACACAATAAATATTACTCAGCCATAAAAAAGAATGAAATCTTGCCATTTGCACCATAGATAGACATAGAAAGTATTATAAGTGAAATAAGTCAGTCAGAGAAAGACCAATACCATGTGATTTCCCTATGTGGAATTTATATAAATTCATATAAATTCTTATATGGAATTTAATAAATAAACAAATGAGCAAAGGGCAATTAAAAGAGAGAGAGAGAAACCAAGAAATACACGCTTAACTATAGAGAACAAACTGATGGTTACCACAGGGGATGTGGGTTGGAGGGTGGGTGACATAGGTAGATAGGGATTAAGGAGGGCACTTGTGATGAGAACCAGATGTTGTGAAGTTGTATAAAAGTGTTGAATACTATACACCTGAAACTAATATTACACAGTATGTTAACTAATTGGAATTTAAATAAAAAATTATGTGTGAATGTCAACTACCAAGATTAGCCAAAACAGTCTTAAAAACAAGAGCAAAACTGAACAACTCATACTTCTTAATTTTAATATTACAATACTAATCAAGGTAGTATACTACTTGCATAAGCACAGGTGTACAGATCAATGGACCAAAATTGGGAATCCAGAAATAAACCTTTCAATTTACGTTCAATAAATTTTTGGCAAGAGTACCCACAAAATTCATGGTAAAAGAATAATCTTTTCAAGAAACGGTGCGGGAACAAATGGATATTTCTATATAAAAGATGAGTGATCACTAATGTGTACATTCCTCTGGGAATGACCAAAAGTGGCCTAAAATTAGATGGTTTTGATGCTTGCACAGTTCTGAATACACTAAAAACCATTGAATTTTACAGTTTAGATGGGTGAAATTTATGGTATGTGAATTATAGCTCTAAAGAGCTGTTTTTAAAATATGGAGTGCCATACTCAGCAATGGCTTGAGGGAACATATTTTAAAAATGAAGGAAGTCAGGGCATAAAGACATAATGGATGTAAATTTTAATTAAAACCAGGAAGGTGGCTAGGATTGAGTTAGCACTAGAGAGAGAAAAGAGGATTTCAAGCATATTATATATTTTGAAGATTAACCTAGAAATATGTCTTCTTAAAATGTGTTCCTTTGCATTTACTCTATAGCCCACATTTAAACTATATACAACCAGGGGGACCTGGGGGGCTCAGTTAACCTTCCACTCAGGCCATGATCCCTGGATCCTGGGATTGAGCCCTGCACTGGCTCCCTGCTCAGCAGGGAGTCTGCTTATTCCTGTTCTTCTGCTTCCCCTTCTGCTCTCTCACTTGCTCTCTCTCTCTCAAATAAATAACATCTTTAAAAAAATTAAAAAATAAAAAATAAACCTATTCAACTGAAGTTAATGAATAACTGAGGGCATACTTGAATTCTGTCAGCACTTCGCTGAGGATTTATTTCAACTGCACCTATATGGCCCATTCTGAAAAGCCACAGGAATTGCATTATGTGATACAGTTAAGCAAACAACATGTTCTGTACATTCAGCATAATTTTATATAAATCTGGAGGTCAATCTTTGGCATTTTGCCACAAAACTGCTTCTTTTCTTGGATGTCAAATTAGGTATTCCCAATATACAGCATGTATTTTCTTTTACACTTAAAGTGTTGATGAATTTGAAGAAATAAAGTCACGTTCGTAATAAGACCCCATTAAGGCCTTTTATGTCAAAGTGTTAGTTACTTACAACTGTAATATCCTTCTATATTTGAAATGCCTTGTTTAAGATTTAATTTTAGTCATTTAAAGTTCACTGAGACTGCTAATCTTCTCACAGTTTATCAAAACCTTTGATTTACTTTCTGCCTCATTACAAGAATATGGTCAAGAACATTTTAATATCCCAACTTTATATCTTTTCCTTTGACCTCAGTGTCTGGGTCATTCTGGGTTCCAAAAAAAAGAGAAAAAGGTGCGTGTTCTTTCTACCAAACCCATAATATGCAAAGCCCCTATGGCCTTCAGTGTTTATTTTAGTGCAGTACTTTTCATTCAGTACAGGAGGCTAGACACTTACTAAAAAGTTATGGAAACATAATTATTTTCTTTGGTTATCTTAAGTGAAAACAAATAAAAGTTTAGCTAAATTTAGGCTTTTCTCATATGAGTTATTGCTATTATTTGCAAAATTATTACAGTCTGCCATTTTTTGCAGATGTCTAATTGTTTCAAAGATTTTCATTTTAAGTAAAATCTTTTATATTAAATATCCATAAAGTTTCTAAGTATGCTCCTAACTGCATCTGTGACTGTTTCAAATTTTTATACATATAAGTAGAAGTATATATAAGTATACAGCTTTATGCTTTATAAATAAATGTATTTCAAGTCCTCTCACTAGACCAAGAGATTATTGCTATGGTCTGAATGTTTGTGTCCTCCCAAAATTGGTATGTTGAAATCCTCACTGCTCCTCCCACCCCAGTGATGATAGATAGTGTTAGTAGGGAAGGCCCTTGGAAGGTATTGAAGTCATGAATGTAGAACTCTCTTGAAAGGGATTAATGCCTTACAAAAGAGACTCCAGAGAATGCCTCACCCTTTCCACCATATGAGGAAACAAGAAGTCTACAGTCTGGAGTAGGGCTTTCACCTGACGGTGCTGGCAGATTGATCTTGGACTCCCAGCCTCCAGAACTATGAGAGAAATAAATTTCTGTTGTTTATAAGCAGCTCAGTTTGTGGTGTTTTGTTATGGCAGCCCAAATGGATGGAGCCAGCTGTAATTTTTAGTATTTTTAATAAATTTTATAAAAAAGGGCATTGAAATTGTTAAGTGCTTTTTCCAAAGTTTGTGATACGACCTGACACTGTAACACTCCCTTATAATCATATGCACCAAAGCATATCCCAATCTTTTTTCTCCAATATTGAGAATACCTACTTTCTTCTAGTTTTATCTTTCATATTGAAAAACAAGATAACAGGGAGAAATGAGAGCAGTGGTTACCTGATAATAAGCCTTATTTTTTACCTGAAGGGCTTTCTAGCATGAAGATAGTCTACTTGGTGTAGGTTTATGTTTGCAACATTTATTCTCATCTTTACATCTTTCAAAAGCCAGCAAGAGTTTGTTACTAGGAAAAAGAGAGCATCTCCCCTTCACAGCAAGAGACATTCTTTTAGATAATCCTTAGAACAAGCTAAAGCTGAAAAATCTGATGGCATGAGGGAAGAGACCCATGTTGGAAAGAGAATAGGGGTTGTTTACTAAGGGAAGAAATGCCAGTATCAGGTGCAACACTCATCTAACAGTAGGAATACTTGTTACATTAACAAGATTTACTGACAGACTCCATCTGTGTCTTCTCACCAAACAAGGTCACTCAGTCAGATACTATGGAGCCTAATGAGGAAAGTGCCAAGTCTCTGGAGTGATAATGAAAGTTCACTCTGACTTACGCCTCAGGCACTGGCAATATTTTTAGGTCTAGAAAATAAAATAAGGTACAGAAAAAGGTCATAATTTTTATCGAGCTGATCCACCTTGAAAAATAGCTGTTCATGTAACTGAGTATGTTTAGTAATTTCTTTCCTCTTTCTTAAGATTCAAGGTTACTTTTCTATTCTTCAAAGTCCTTACAGGTCTTAATACTTTACCTGAACATTAAATTTATGTTGTTATTAGGTTAGAGAGTCTTTGCCACAGTTTTTAAATTTTTTTATGTCTAAGAAAGTAAATATCTACAAATTTCTAAGGGGATTTTTGTGTTGGGGATTGCATGTAATATATTACTAGCTCTTTCTTTGCAGAAAAATCCTTCAAAGTTTTTTTGTGTGTACATTAGATATTGCATTATTTCTCAAACTTGGGAAATAGATGCCTGGATTCATGTCATAGATACTGCTTTTAAAAAGCTTTTGACTTGGGCAAATAGCTTATCCTTTCTGAGTCTCAGTGTCCTTAATGGAAAAATAATGGATTTAGAATAAATAATAGTGGAGATCCCTTTCATGTAAACTAAACATTCTCCAGGCTCATTAGCTACACATGACCTTATGTACCCTCAAAAGACTTTCAGTGCACCTATCCAAATACACATTTTATATAGCTCATCATCTGCCATTTACTTTAACTCTTCTCAAATAAGATTTCCTCATTAAAAGCAAAACAAAAACCCACTATATGACTAGTGTCACAAAGCAGTCTATTGCCTCAATCTGTTGTACTAAAATCAAAGAATAGTACAGGTACCTGGCCTTAAACTTAATGGAAAGAACAAATCTTCACAAAAATTAGACCACAGATGATCAGATTGATCAAAAACAAACCAGACTTGTGAATTTGCTGTTCAATTGAGTAGAGGGCTCCCTACTTACTCAAGTAACACTATTGAAAAGCTACTGTATGTCAGGTTCTGTGTCAAAGGAATTAGGAAAGACAGTTTAAGTTAAGACATTTTAAATCTGAGATGTCCTTGATCTAGAACATACCATGAAGTTTGAATGAGGGGAGACAAATTAATTGTTTTATTTATTTACTTATTCGGGACCATCTCATTGGTATTGTGGAGCTAATAATCTTGGGAAAAGAGGGAATATGACTGAAGAGAAAGCATGAGAATAACTGTTAACTAATATTTGATGGAAACAAAATAATCTGTAATAGAGAATAAGTGGATAATGAGAGGACACAGGCATTGGGCCCAACTTCTAGAGGGTGGTCAGAGAAGTTTGCCCAAGTAGGTGAGAATAAACCAAAGCATGACGGTTAAGAGAAGTCCGCCATGTGAACCACAGTGAACAGTGACCTCTGCAGGAGTCTAGGTCAGTATTTAGTAGAGTGGGGACACTACCATCTAAGTGCTTTAAAAAGTATATATACATGTAATATAACAAATTTATTGTTTTGACAGAATGAATTTATACTTCTCTTATATAAATCATCTTTGGGTAACTCCAATTTTGTTATATAAAAGTTAAATAATCATTTTAATATAAAAATTATATATTTATAAAATTATTTTATAATAACAAAAATTATTCTTTCAAGAATCCTACAAAAAGTATTTTGGGACAGATCTTCATGGACTTTTTGGCCCCATGACTTAGGCAGAAACACTTTTGCATTCTCTATACCTTCCTTATTTCATGATGCAGCAATCTGATATTTCATTAGTTTTCTCTCAATCTTCCCACTCCCAACTCTTCCATACACAGACTAGCATATTTTAAGCTATTATCACCTTCAAGGAATGACCATTTCTGGAATATATTGCTAATTTTAAGTCTCTAGCATGCCTTTTCTTTTTGAAGAGGACATTCTTCATTCCATTCCTGATTCTTTATTTTTCAGCAGTAAAGTTGGGTAAATCTCTCCTTCCCTTTAACATGCTGAGCATAATTCTATTGTCCACAGCACATTTTGTCATAATTATTTTCCAAGAGCATATATCTGGAGAGGAGATAAAATGAGAGCACTATAGAATCATAAAATATTCACCTTTGTCCACCCAATATTTTTTATATTCATCACTTTATTCTAGAGACTCATTAATAGCAAATGTTGATAAAAGTTTGTCGAGGGAATGAATGTGTCAAAAATATAAGGAAATATGAGGTATATCTTGTTTCCTGGTTATGTGCCATTTTGATTTGACCATGCTTTCTGAAAATGAAGCATTCAAATCACCCTAGATGGCTCAGGAGTCATTAAATTCTTATAGAGCCCCAGGTGAAAGAATGTTCAAGCCCATGTAGGTTTTTTTTTTTTAATTTCTCTTTAGTAACCAAGTATTTCAAATTTAATGAGGTATTTATTTAAAAAATGATCCCTCACTAGAGCAATATGGTTAATGCACAAAGTACAAAAGCACTAGCATCCACATAGAATATTAGTACAAAATATTTTGGGATCAGATTTAGATTTTAAAATTCTAAGGTCTCTTATTAACTGTAACACTGTTTCCTCAAATATATGACTGTCACTTCAAATTTTTTTCTCCAAATGCAAATGCACAAAATTAATTACAAAAAGTTTAGGAAAAAAATAACAGAAACTGATGCCAATATAAATAATTATAAATCTATTTATAATAATAGAAAACAGTGGGGTCATGCATGATTTGTGTAATATTGTGTGAGTCTAACACTGGTTAATTAGTTCTTATAAAAATTATTAGTGTTTTGGGCACCTGGGTGGCTCAGTGTGTTAAAGCCTCTGCTTTCGGCTCAGGTCATGATCTCAGGGTCCTGGGATCGAGGCCCGCATCGGGCTCCCTGCTCAGCGGGGAGCCTGCTTCCCCCTCTCTCTCTCTGCCTGCCTCTCTGCCTCCTTGTGATCTCTCTCCCTCTGTGAAATAAACAAATAAAATCTTTAAAAAAAATTATTAGTGTTTTGAGAAAATTTGGCAATCTACTTCAAATATTTATGGAATAGGAAGTATGGAATTGAAAATGTTCTCCCGAATTATGTTCTGTAAATTGGCACATAATGAAAAGCAGAGATAAATATTTTAGGCTTCCTTGTTTTGTTAGATATTCTTCAGAGAAAAGCTCTGAAATCTTATTTCTAATCAGGTTTCTATTTCATAAGATTATAGGCTAACGCATGGTTAAGAGAGTTCCAAACACCATACGATTATTTTTATAACTCTAAATGTATCAACTGATGAAACTCTGAAAATACTTTAGCCTTCCAGGCTTATAATACAACTTTTATTTTAATTAACTACATAGATATTTAAAATATAAAAATTCAATTAAATTAATTTAGAATTTCTGCAGCTTTTATTTTTTCACACTTGGAAAAGGGTATTGTTTTTACTTTGTTTTTAGAATGGAGAAGTGAATGATACCCAAATTAATCATTATAATCAAGGTTATCCTCAGGTCAAATTGTGAAAGTGGAGTTTATTTTCATATTCAATACCTCATTTTGGTCTGCCTGTCAATTGTCTGTTCGATAAAGATCTTCTTAAATCAAAATTCACAACTCTTCTTTCTATAGAGTATTTTGCTACCATATTGATATGTTTGTAGATGTTAAAGCATCAGTAATTCAGATAACATTTACCTTTTAAATGGGGCTTTCTGTGGGTAAAGACTTTACCCAAAAGTAAACTGGGAGTCTTGTACCTTTCAGGGACTCTTTTTTTTTTAATGTAGTTTATTTATTTATTTGAGAGAGGAAGAGAGAAGAGAGAGAGCACAAGTGGGTTGAGGATCAGAGGGAGAAGCAGACTCCCCGCCAAGCAGGGAGCTCGATGTGGGACTTGATTCCGGGAGTTCGGGATTATGACCTGAGCGGAAGGCAGATGATCAACGACTGAGCCAGGGACTCTTAAGCTAAAAATACAAATGCTAAGACTAATCTAGAGCATGCTGACATTTCTAGACATAGTCTATGAATAAATGTCTTTTTATTTGTAATTTCTGAATATATGAATAAAAACATATGATTGTTCGCCTTTATATTTGTGGCTCCTGAAATTGCTTAATAACCACACCAGGGGTGTTTGTTAGTCTACATAAGAACTAGGAAGAGAGGAGAGGATGATAGAGAGAGAGAAAGAGATTTTAAAAGATATTTCAATATAAGAAAAATAAATAATACATTATTATTAATATTTTTAAAGTATTTTAACGTATTTTGAAATACTGACTCCCAGTTCTTAGAAGCTTAAAATAGTGACTATGTTCTGCAGTTCCAGCTAAGCTCAGCTCTGTGGTCTCCCCTGAGGTCACTCACACAGCTGCAGTCTGGGGGTGGTTCTCTGCAGCTGCAGAATTCACCATGCTCTCACTCTCTCACAGCCCTCTAGGGGCAGTAGATTGGTCTTTACAGTCAGCCAGACTACATCCTTTCTCTTCCATGTGTCTTCCCATCAGAATATTCAGATTTTGAGGTGGCAATGGCATGGCTTTAACAGGACAGGAGGAGAAACTTTGGGGCCCTCTGAGGTCTTGCTCAGAAGGGACACAGCAGTACTTCTGCCACATTCTACTAGTCAAAGCAACCCAAACCCCATCTCGAAGGCCAGAGAAACAGACTGTGCCTTTTGATGGAAAGAGCTATAAAGTATTTGTGTTCATTTCTAACCTAAATGCTGAGTGTATTCCTTAGTCTTGGTACATTAATTTTTCAGAATTCTCATTTCCATCATAAGCAAACTGGGTTTTTGAAAAGGACGAATTATTTTTGGGGGAATGTTCATTTGTCCTTCAGTACAGAAACTTCTCATTTCAAGAAAATGTCAAATTAAAAATTCTCATGTAAATTATTGTGATTTTAAAGAAAATGTTCTTTGACATTTTAAATTTTCCTTTCTAATTGCTAAATTATGAGGGAAGAAGAGATTCTGTTCAAATAACATTGATACTTACAATCGATTATCTAATTGGTAAATTTCTGACTATCATTTAAATAAAGCAGAAATGTTTTTAATTAAATGTGTTGGTTTCATTCTGTTTTCCATTTTGGTGTATAAAAGATAATGAAATAAAGACAGTTTAACTCTTTTTTAAAAATGAGTAAGAGAAAAAGAGTTCTCCATAAGAATGAGAGATATGGACCAGATTAAAATTTTTGTTCAGAAGTTTGTCTAGACTATACAAGGGTAATGAGCAGAATTTAAAAGACTAAATGTATATATTCCCAATATGAATTAAAAGTACTAAAGATTCACAAACATACACATATACTGTCATGCAATTCATTTTTAGCAGCTGGGGTCCACTCAACCTAAGATAATTTTCATACTGTAGACATTCTGCTCAATACAAAACAAAATAAACTTCAAGGAAGAAGTTTTTGAAAGAGGAGGAGCCAGAGAAGTGGAGTGAAAAATAAAAGCCATACTCCTGGACTTTTATTAAAAAAGTCTTAAACCAGCAACATGTTGTGTGATGGAATTCAGTACTTAAGTCATTTAGCTCTGTTTTTCTCCCTTGATTCCTCTTGTGTAACTCTGATGATTCTTAAATTTGGCTCCCACTCCAAACCTTAATTCTTGAATTGGCCACATCAGATTTGGCAGATTTGCCCTACAAGGGCAGAGTTGAGGAGAAAAGCTTATTAGCAAAACCCATTCACACAATTATGTTCTCTCAAGTCATTTATAGAGCATTTCATGCTTGATATTCAAAGCACTCAGTATTACACCTAGTAATTGCATCATTAAGTACAATAAGGGTCTTATGCCTGGGTTAAATGTCATAATATATAATGATGAGGGCAGTTCATTGTCTCCACAATCACATTCCATTTGTACTATTAAAAACTACACCCTTCCAACATTCTCCCATGGTCATATTTTATAGACTACATCAAACTTTTTGTGTTATTTTCACCCAGATCTATTTATTATTGTCCTAATGACCTCAGTCTTGGCCTAGATCATCTATAATCCTGACCCCAGTACTCTATGTGAGTCTCCCCAGGGTCATCACAATTATTTATACAACAATTACATATTGTCAGTACATTTTTTTTTCCTGGCAGCCTATAATTCAATAATCACAAACACTGTGACACTCACTGACCAAAAGGTAGAAAACACTTTACTATATAGGATTTTTAGTTACTTTTTTCTGATTATAGTAGTAGCATGTGTTTTAAATATATTAAATATAGAAAAGTATAAAAAGCAGGCAAATATGATCTGTCTGGTTAGTTTGGTTTATTTCCTTTAAGAGCCCTCTATGATAAAAACAAAACAAAACAAAACTAACACTAGCACTATTAATAAAAATGGCTATCATTTAATGAAAAAATGTTATGTTTGGCACCTTTCTCAATTTTTCATATATTTCTTTAGCCTTCCAAATAATACTCTAGTTAGGAACCATTCATCTTATTTTACAGATAAATTAGTGATCAGAAATATTAAACAAATTATCACATGGCAAAGAATTATTAAGTCTAGTAGTCAATCTTCAAATCAATAACTCTTTGAGTCCCATGCCTAATATCTTAATCACTGTATTTTAGGAATATAATGGAATAATTAATGATATACCTTGTTTTTAAAATTATTGTAAAGGAGTGAGGAAAGTTGGAAGGAGAAAAGAGAAGACAATAAAGGATTGCTCTAGGCAAATGAGCTTAAACCTGCTGAGAACCATGTCGGCACATTATGTAAGCAATAGGCGGCTCACTGAATAAATTGGTAGACCTACGAGAGTAAGTCATGCAGTATACAACTACTTTCTCTCTAGTGGAAGCTTGCTGTTGGACATTAATGTGAGTCTCCAATATCTAAACACTATGTACCCAGTTTCACTGGAATAGCCATCTGAGTAAGAGGCAGAATAATGGCTTCCACAAAGAGGTTCAATTCCTAATCCCTGGATATGTTAACCAGCAAAGGAAAATTCAGACTGCTGATGGAATTAAGGTTCCTAATCAGTTGACCTTGAGATAAAGATTACCTGGATTATCTGGGTGGGCCCAATATAATCTCAGGGTCTATATATAAGTGAAAGAAGACAGAAGGGAGAGTGTCAGCATGACGAAATAGGAGAATAACTTGACTGGCTATTGCTGGTTTTAAAAATAGAAGGGAGCAACAAGTCAAGAAATGCAGGCCGTCTCTAGAACTTGGAAGAGGCAAGAAAAACAGTTCTCCCCTAAAGCCCCCAGAAGGGAATATAGCCCTGTTGATATAATGATTTTAAATCAGTGATATCCACTTCAGACATCTGACCTCCAAAGTGTAAGATAATACATTTGAGTTGTTTTAACCCACTGTTTGTGTAATTTGATAGAGAGTGATAGGAAGATATTAGTTAATATAAACGCCTTCCCCCAATCTCTCTCTATGCAATGATTCTAATCTTATTTCCTTCAGACCCTTGACAAATATCTAAGCCATTGGCCAATTTCCAGCTAGACTAAAATTCTCTCCATTCTAGAGAGATGACCACATGTATTACAGATCTGCTCATTTTCCACTGTAAATTTGGTCCACCCTTGAACTAGCCTATAGAGAGACAAGAGTCTATTTTCAGCTCACAGCAGCATTATCAAGGTGAATCATCTTGGGTGAACTGGGTCTGATTTTTTTTCCTCTTCTTCTACCATGATGTCATAAGAAAATTATCTATGAGGTCATAGGTTTAGGTTGAGTAAAAGGTGTTAGTGCTATAAAAATACATGGCATGGTATGAGAACAACCTGTTTATACAGTTTACTTAAGCCCTCTTAACATGCTCCCGCCAAATCCTGAATAAGCCATTTTCATCATATAATGAATCTTTTACTTGACTGATTAAAAAATCCAGCTCACAATAGTTCCTTTTATTATGTTACCTGGTGTTCCATGATTAATTAATCTTTCTATTTGGGCCTAGTCCCTTCTAATAGGACACTTTCCTAATTCTAAGTAGTTCCCTGTGGCTCATGGAACTTGTTGTCAACTGCACAAACATCTCTATCTAGAATCACAGGATCAGCATGACCTGAGTGCAAAGAAGCTTGTGGGAGAGTCACAACCTGTAATAGTGCCCTCTCTTCTAAAGGCAGGACTCAAAACTGCAAGCCTTTTCAGCTATCAAATAAATATATGATTAAAAATGACATTTTTCAGAGTGATATATGCTGTATTTTGAAGGGTGGTATATGGTATTTATAACATGTAAATAAGCTTACCAAACAGTGTTTGCCTTTACCTTAGAGGGGACATACTGAAATAAAAATCATTTAACCTCTTAAAAATATACATTAATTTAAAGACCCTGAATCTTTCTCAGGTTTATCACATAGATGTTTCAATTAATTTCCCTTGCAAGGATATCCAAAGTACTGACCTTTTTGACATATTAGGCCCAATAAACACCATATCATCAATAGAATTATGTTTACAGATGTTTGCAGAATTTCAAGGGAATCAAGGTCCCTTTGGACTAGATTATAATAGTAATACTAATATAGCTCTGGGATAGCCTAGAGAATATGAACTTCTCCCTTTCCTATGTGAATGCAAACTATTTTGATCATCTTTCCTGATGGGGACTGACAAAATGCATTCACTAGATCAATAGTCACATACCAAATTTCAAAGACTGTGACAGTTTGTTCCAGTGCAGGCATTATAGTATCACAGCAATAATGATTGGACTTACCACTTGATCACATTTTCAGAAATCAACTGTCATTCTCCATTAAACATCTAGTTTTTGCATTGGTCATTCCGGTGAAGTGATGAAGATCACACACCTGGTAGGGTGTCAATTATTCTTGCAATCCCAACCAGGATGCAATATTACTTATGACTTAACTTGGCTAATGGGAGATAGAGGAGGGGAACTGTAAATACTTTCTTGAAACTGCTTGACCTTCCTACGAAGGTGGGTTTTTTTGTTTTGTTTTGGTTTTTGGTTTCATTTTTAATTTATTCTATAGACCAGATAACGCATGTGAGTGCTGTACATATTCATCCTGAATACACTCTCAGGACCAAGAAAATGATCATAGGGTGGTCCTTCAGTCCATTGGACCATCAGTGAACTTCTGTTAAATCAGAAATCACTTTAGAGTGGTCTTAATATATCTCTACTTCAAAAGTAAAGATATAAGACCATTACTCTAAATTTCTGATATCTTATTATCTCAAACTCTGTATACAACAGCTCTTGAAAATATCTGAAATCACATCCTTCACCATCCCATCCCCCCACCTCCTGCCATCTACAGTTACTCTAGCAAATTGCTATGAGTCCATTTGATGAATTAGTGAGAAATGCAGCAGTATTTGCGTCCTTCCTCAAAGGTAAAGGACTTTCTCTTCATTTGATGACCTCTAGGTATGAAAAGTGGCTCAGATCTAAAAACTGGGTAAGGCGGTTTCCATTTTGGTAGCTGCCACCAGCCTTCTGTTCACCAGATTTTGATAGATTTTAGTGATATAAATCAATAAATTACCTTATTTGCTACCAACGTATCTGGTCTCTTGAACATCATGGTCTATTAGCATAATGGCCTACAGATTTCTGCAGACCAATGTACCCTGATTCCCACACAGGCCTTTCTGGTTATTATGGCAATTATGTCACTTTCCATCTCCAGTTTAAATCATATCAACTGGCTTTGCTCTTCCAGATTGCTATCACCTTTATTAAATTTAAAGAGACCAGTTTTACAGCAACAAGACCTAACTTCAACCCCGACAAAAAAGATAGCTACCACTGAGATTCTCAATAATGCCATTAATTCCTCAGTAGCACATACCTTAAAGCTTTACTAAGGAAATATTCTTAGGTCATTTCTAGAAATCCACAAAATAATCAAATACATTCATATCCACCTCTCAGCCACCAGGCTCCTTCTAAACTCTGTCCAAGTGGTTCTGACATGTTCTTACTTCCTCTAAGCTACTATCATGTCAGACCTTCAAGGTACCATATCCTCCAAAACATGAGAGAGAATGCTCTTATCATATCAATAGTATCTAATCTATACTCTGTTCCTTCCCAGTGTATCAGTCTCAAGATCAACCCTCTTATTGTTTCCCTTGTTCTCATTACACGTATTAGCCAGGTACTACAAGTCTTTGGTTAAATAAGTTATCTCCTTCTGTGGAGGTACTGAATTTCTCCACTCACATAGGGACAGAGTCCATAATCCTTATAATTACTACTGATTCCATATCTTTAAATGCTATATCAACTTCACAGTCAGCATTTCCCCTTTCTTCCCCACACTACTCTAGTCACACACCAAGAGGTATTTAGTATTGCTAACAACCCTGTGTGGCGTGCTTTATGTGCATGATCACCACACAGTCCTATGAAGGGTTTTGAGACGATTTATTCAACAGTTCCTTTTTCTTCTTTTACTTAAATTTTCAATTATTTATTCATATTTAAAACATATGTTGAAATTTTACTTGTGCCAGGCATATAGTGGTGAATAAAACTGATTCAAGTTGCTTACTTATTAGAGTAAGTAAGTCTTTTAGGACAATGGAACAGGGAAGAAGCTTAGTGAGTTCTGTAAAGTGAACATTTTTTTTTAAGATTTTATTTATTTATTTGACACAGAGAGAGAAATTACAAGTAGGCAGAGAGGCAGGCAGAGAGACAGGGAGAGGAGGAAGCAGGCTCCCTGCTGAGCAGAGAGCCCGATGCCGGCCTCGATGCTAGGACGCTGAGATCATGACCTGAGCTGAAAGCAGAGGCTTTAAACCACTGAGCCACCCAGGCGCCCTAAAGTGAACATTTTTATTGCAATATTAAGTAAGTTGTAGGAATTAAGGTCTAACTTAATTTTTAAGCATAATTTCCCTGCATACTGGCCTCTCAGAAAAGGACTTAGGATCCTGCAAAGATCATGGAAATAGGCTTAATGTGTACAATAATAAATTCTGGTTAACTAAAGCCCATCATCCCAAGAAATATCCTGTGTTTCCCCAACTATAAAAACTAGTGTGGTGAATGAATCTTGCTGGTAGCTATCACATCATATATCTACAAACAAAAGAGCTGGCTCTTAGCAGCCTAGATAGTAATGCCCACAAACATAAATACTGATCTTTCAGGATAGGGATGGAGCCCAGGTTCTTTCATGTCATATTACCTTGGCATGTTGCTGCCCAATCACACTGGAGGAAGGGCTAGTGCTTCCTAATCATGCTATCACACAATTCCAGTACCATTACCTCTCAAAGACTCTGTTGTCTAGGTGTCCTTGATCTCAAAGTGTTGCCCTAGAATGAAAGTTAATGTAGTATCACCACTATTGTTACTAGATCTTTATTCATGAGTTTTCTCAAGTGAAAGTTGTTTTAGCATGTTGATTTTGGATGCTAACTGACCAACTACCTTTATTACATGACAAATGGTAAGGTACAACATCATTGAGAAATAAGATTATTAAAAACAAACAAAAACAAAAAACTGAATATTATGCAGAAATGAGCCACAAGGAGACCAAGCAGTAGGTTCCAGGTAGAAGGGATAGTTCTAATGTCTTAGAAGAATAACAAGGGGCCAGTGTGGTTATAGGCAAAGTGAGTAAAGGGGAAAACAGAAGAAGTTAGGGACTGTGGGTCAAATAAAATAGGGCTTTCAAAGCTTTCATGAGAACATTGGCTTTGTTCTGGGTGAGATGGGTGATGTACACTAAATGTTTATGTTTCCTCAAAATTCATATGTTAAATGCTGACAACAAATATGATGCTATATAAAAGTGGGGCCTTTGGAAGGTGAGTAGTTCATGAGGGACCTGGCTGGTGCAATTAGAGTTATGTTATCATACTGGATATTCAAAATCAGAAATTATTAAATCCCAGTGCATACATCACAAATTCCATCAATTAAAAAAAAATTGCCTGATGGCCTGTAGGTACCTCCTAGTGAACATGCTATGAAACTCAGACTTCGAGACATTTCCGATGACTGAAATCTCTTCTCCCAATTTTCTGCCTGGCTCCATCCACTTGGTTTGTATGCCAAATATCCGTTACTCGGGTATACATTTCTTACCCTTCCCACCTAAAGAACTCTTCCCTTAGTCTCTCTACTTGTGTTTAGCAGTTTTTTTAAATATAAGTTTTCATTAATTAATACCATCTTATCTTTTATTCATTTGTAGTAGTCTTCTTTTAACAGTGACTAATTTCACAGGATTAGTGATTTTTCTAGTCTTTTTGCTGCTGCATCTCAAGTTCCTGGAAAAGACCAGAACATACTAGATTGTATTACTTACTAAAAATAGTAACAAAATGCCTCCCTGAGACTCAAAAAATCTGCTTTCCCTGAAGGTTGCAGTTTTGTTAGTCATAGGTTATCTATAGAAGAAAAGACAGTCAGCTGGAGATAAAAATATCGGCATTAGTCAAGATTAGCTGATTGAAGGATGTGGCTACAGATTTGCTGACAAAGGGCTTTGCTAATATTCCATGATTTAGGAAGACTCATTCACCAAGTTTCAGGGGCAATTAGATAAGCACAAAATTACCCTCAGGTATAGGCTTTTAATTTCATAGTAGAGAGGAGTATTAAAATGAGCCCTCTTTATCTATAGGCTGGACGAAAAAATAAAAGAGACCACAGGGTCTTTGCCTTTCCTGATTATTTCCTTCTATGAGATCAACCAACCAGATATGTTAGTCTTCTAACTAACAGTGAAGAGGCGATAAAATAGATAATTCAGCGTCTCCAGATAGAAATCTAAGATCAAATAGATGACACCCTACCTCTTGTCATCCCCACCACACTACATACTGGTTTTGGCAAAGCTGCTTATTTCATATTTATTAAAATTGTTAAAAAACTGAGTAAATTAAAGGTGAATTTGGAAGGTACGTTTGAAAGATTGAGGAATGAGAGTTCAAATTGTAGTTTTAGAAGAGCTCAAACTTCAAAATGAATTGGATTTTGAAATCAGCTTTATTGAATCCCCAGTATATTATTCATAATTATAAACTTGGACAGTTTCAGTAATATGAGTCCTGTCAGATTGTGTTTATAATATAATCTCCTATTTTTCCACCTCAAACTTGCTTCTTGACTTCCTTCTGCCAGAAAAAAATATCTGACATTCCATTCCTCCCCTACAACCTTATCCAGCTTGCTTGGTAAGATAAAAACTGAGCTTAAAGATGACTCTCTGTATTTAAACCTTCTTAACCTCTCGTGTGTTACATTGTACTACTGCCCTCAATTTTTTGCTCTCTTTTTCCTTGCAAAAGCATTATACATTCTTGCCTGTGACACTGTGATTTTCAGTTATGATTGTGTGGGAGTATGCTTCCAAGGGTCATTCTCCTTGGGCTTAATTAGCTATTTGCTTTGGCCAATGGGATATTAGCAGACCTGATGTAAGCCATATCCTATCAGATACTATAAGAGCTAACACATGGTTGGATTTTGCTCTTTCCCTCTGTTTAGTGAAAATCATGTCTTAAGTAGGAGATATTCCTTAGGAAACTCTATGGAACAAAGCTGTATTAGGTAATCCACAGCTACCCACATGCACATCAAGAAATAAATATCTGTTTAATGTAAGCCACTGAAACATTAGAGTTCTGTGTTTCCACAGAAAACCTAGCCAATAAAGTTGCAGGTGGACAGTTTTCATTTCACTTACATCTTGGAACAATCTGTGGATATGAAATTTAGTATACTCTGTATGATTTACCTATTTTCATCTATTTGTGAATAATGTATATTTTTATCCTAAATCCTTTGAGATATGGTTTTGAAGAAAGAGAAAACACACACATGTCTATTATAAGTCACCAATTTATTTGACAAAGATATGAAAACTGATCACATAGGAGGCCTCACATAGCTGATCCAAGGGTAGTATATATTTATAAGGCATTTTCCTAGGTCTCTGAATTTCCTATGGAACTTACTGTTATGCTAAAGACACTCTCTCCAAAGGTATGGTACTAACAAAATAGATAAAAATATTTTCCGTCTGTTATTGCTTTTAGCTCTCAAACTTGCATTTCCATTCAAGAAAGATACACACTATCAAATAAACATATAAAAATATTTTATATTTGGCTCTTCTCCTTGGGTCAAATTTAATATAAAGACAAGCATATCATTATTCAAGAAACAGAATAAAAGAAAAAGTCAGTTTTCTAATGTCCCTGAATTTCCTTGGCTTTTACTTTTAAGTGACCCTAAAAACTGGCATTCCCCAAAAGTCTGTTTCATAGAAACATTTGACATGGCAAAATATGTGTTATCTTATCAATTTCTGAATTTATATACTCCTTGAGGGAATGAATCAAATCTTATTCTCAGAATATCTGCATAGTACCCAACTTGTTGTTCCCTAAAGCAGTGGATGCTCAGGAAATAAATGTGAAAAAAATATAATGTTAGTTTAATATTGTTCACTCTATAAACATATTTACTATTTTGTAAAAACGGAAAATAATATTTTCCATATGCCAAACTAAAAGGATGCTTACTAGAAATATGGGTCTATATATTTATATATATAATTCACATATAAATAATATATAAATATTTATATATAAATTATATAATTATGTAATGGATTTTTTCAAATAACTATGAACTTTTAGAAAATATTCCAATGGAGAATCAATATGGCATGCTAACATGCAACAATTTTGTAGAACTACCTATGCAGAACAGTCTTCAGCAAAGAATACACTTTTCCAAAGTCAGTAATTGCTGTCCTTAATCATGAATTTCTCTTTCTTAATAGGGATACAGGTCATAAATTGCTTTTGTGGGTGTGAACATATACCCAAAGATTTTCAGGCATAAAAGTCATCAACAGAATGAAACATTTGGATAAAGGAATATTCTTTTAGAAGTCTTGTGTTGTGTATGATGAAATTGTATTAAGTTGGAGTGAAAAAAAAACCTCATAAAATTTCCTTCAGTGACAGGATGATAGAAAGGAAAAGAAAGTCTTGCACAAATTAGAATAAGAAAGGTTGAGCTGGATAGTTTTAAAAATAATATAAGAGCTGTTCATATTTTTTAGCAAAATGTTGAAGCCAAGGAAAAGAAAGTTAAATCACTGAGTTTTTCCACAGATAACTCCACTGATACTATCCCGATTAAAAGGGAATAGTTTGCATATCCCTAGACACCCCCAGACATCTTTAAATAACCAATAAAAAGAATATTGGCTACCTCTTTGAGGCACTGAGATACTACTAATGCACTGAAAATTAACTCCCCTGTGGCCAGGCTATTTTTTGTCTATTTAAAACAATATTGCTACCTGATATTTTATTTATTTTTACCTTAGAATAGTTTTAAATGCTAAAACAGAAGTTTGAATTGCTATAGCATGTAGCAGAAAGCTTTGTTTATCTGGCACTGTCAAAAATATTCATTTTTTAGCCACCTGGATTGGACACGAAGCAACAGGTATTGGTGAGGATGTGGAGAAAGGGGAATCCTCTTGCACTGTTGGTGGGAATGCAAACTGGTGCGGCTCTGGAAAACAGTACGGGGGTTCCTCAAAAAGTTAAAAATATAACTACCCTACAACCCAGCAATTGCACTACTAGGTATTTACCCAAAGGATACAAAAATACTGATTCAAAAGGGTACGTGCACCTCAAAGTTTATAGCAACATTAGCAACAATAGCCAAACTATGAAAAGAACCCAAACGCCCATTGACTAAAGAATGGATAAAGAAGAGGTAGCATACACACACACACACACACNTAAAAAAAAACAATATTGCTACCTGATATTTTATTTATTTTTACCTTAGAATAGTTTTAAATGCTAAAACAGAAGTTTGAATTGCTATAGCATGTAGCAGAAAGCTTTGTTTATCTGGCACTGTCAAAAATATTCATTTTTTAGCCACCTGGATTGGACACGAAGCAACAGGTATTGGTGAGGATGTGGAGAAAGGGGAATCCTCTTGCACTGTTGGTGGGAATGCAAACTGGTGCGGCTCTGGAAAACAGTACGGGGGTTCCTCAAAAAGTTAAAAATAGAACTACCCTACAACCCAGCAATTGCACTACTAGGTATTTACCCAAAGGATACAAAAATACTGATTCAAAAGGGTACGTGCACCTCAAAGTTTATAGCAACATTAGCAACAATAGCCAAACTATGAAAAGAACCCAAACGCCCATTGACTAAAGAATGGATAAAGAAGAGGTAGCGTACACACACACACACACACACACACACACACACACACACACACACACACACACACACAGGAATATTACTCAGTCATCAAAAAGAATGAAATCTCATCATTTGCAATGGTATGGATGGAGCTAGAGTATATTATACTAAGCAAAATAAGTCAGTCATAGAAAGACAAATACCAACTGATTTCACTCATATGTGGAATTTAAGAAATGAAACAATGAATATATGGGAGGGGAGAATAAAAGAGAGAGGGAAAAAAACATAAGAGATGCTTAACTATAGGAAAAAAAAAACTGAGGTTTGCTGGAGGGAGGTGAATGGGGGATGGCTAGATGGGTGACGGGGATTAAGGATGGCCCTTGTTGTGATGAGCACTGGGTGTTGTATGTAAGTGATGAATCACTTAATTCACCTCCTGAAACCGATATTGCACTGTGTGTTAATTAACTAGAATTTAAATATAAATTTTAAATAATATATAATTCTATTTTTAACATGTGGTAGCATTAACTTGGTTTATTTAGTTGTATTCTTTCTAGTCTGTTTACTTATAAACAGATTTACCATTAGATAATAATTAATCTGTGTCAATAAACAGCAATATAGTATAATTTGAAGGGAATAGAAACTATTGAGTATTACAAAATCTAAGATTAGATTGACATCATTATTAGAAAGGCAACATGTGACTGAGAACTTCAAGCTAACTTATAGTTGTACTTACTCTGTTGTATCACTACAAAATATACATGAATACAAGAATAGATGTAGATACACAGGTAGATAATTAGGTGGGTAGGTAGAAGATAATTGCAATTTCTAAAAATATGTATAAAAGATACCCTATTTTTACTTTTATCTTTGTTACCATTTTATTACTGTTATCTTACATTCTCAACAAAGGTAGATTCCAACTACAGATTAACTTACTGTATATTTAAAATTCCTTATACAGTCAAGTTATATATATATATTTTATACTTATATATTTGAATTAAGTACAAGGAAATAAAATTATGTCAACTTTCACAGAGCAGTCTACAACTGAATTTGGAGCTGAGAAGAACTGGTAAATATGCCTCTTACATATCACCCATTTGTATTTTGGTCACTTTTAAAAAAATATATTTTGGTGTGACACACTTCTTTTCAGTAGAGAATTAAAACATGTTAAGATAACGTGAATGATTATATAAAATGACACTGTTCTCTATTACAAACTTTCATTTCTATTTTAATCTTTGTTGTTTTATCAAATAAAGTGACTGAGAACACAAGAAAACAAACAGAACCCTCCTATTTTCCTTTCTCTTGTCTGCTAGAGTGGATAACTATAATTAGAAAAATTAATCATATTTAGGTACATACTGGACACCAGTGCCTTTATTATAACATTGATAAGATGGCCTTGTCCCATGTCTGTTTTGCTCTTTCCTAAAGTGAAAGCTATTATCTTACCATGACAATTTCATCACCTTCAGCTTATATATAATTTAATATTCTCCCTAATCATCTGCAAAGCAATATCTGAAACATTTTATTCGATAATTTGATAATATTTATATATAAGTACATAGATATGGAACTTTAAAAAGTTAATATAATGAGTAACGATTTCAAATTTAAAAAAGGAAACAAACACATCGCTTCTCATAATCTGTGGGTTTTTTTGAGTAAGAGAGAAAATCACTCAATGATTTTCAATTTATTCCTTGAAAGTGAGTAGACTAAATTACAACTTTATTACTTCCCTCAAGTAGTTAATTAAAGTAGGTTACTCACTGACTCATTACTGAAAACTGATGCTTTATTTAAATGTGAATGAGCAAGAGTCTTTAAACTACAAAAACTGAAGTCAACCTAAGAACTTGGGATGTGTTTTTTTTCTTCTAAGGGACTCATAAAAGAATGGGCAAGATAAGACATTTTAGAAAAAAATTAATGTTAATAATTTACATTATACTAGATTGCTAAAAAAAATATGGGTCATATGCTCTTTTCATCAGTAGAATACAAGAATTAGGGACTCTAACTTTATCTGATGCAGATGCAGCAGGTTTGATTTGTTATTGGTGGTGATTGTGCTAGGGCGGGGAAGTTGGGGGGTATAAATATTTTAAACTTAAATCAAAGCTGCCAACATTCAAAGAAAAATTGTATTTTCTAGTGCCCTCTCTCATCTAATCAGAAGCCAGGACAGAGATATATTAATTAAAATAATTCCTTATGGTACAATGACAACAAAGGATAGTGACAAAGGATAGATGTTTAATTCTCACGCAAAACGTATATTCAGTGTTCCTTATTGATGGGGTGGCTCTCCTACTCTCTTACAAGTAGTGACTGGGACTAAGGCTGCTGCTATCTTGTAGCCTCATCATCTTCAACATATGAATGTCAAAATTTCAGTTTGCTGCAGTAAGCAAATATAACGACGAAAGACAATGGAGGATTTTAAGTGGGAGATTTCTTTTTTTAAAGACCAAGGCTAGAAATGGTGCACTCTATTTCCATTCACATTTTATTGGTTAGAACTCAATTATATGACTCCAGATGATTATAGAGGAGAATGGGAAATGTAGCTGTGTGCCAAGGAAGAACAAGAAATGGACTTGTTGTAAATTATTCTCTATAAGAACTTGTATTGGTCTAGGTCCTCAAAAAATAACATTTAAAAAAGTTAAAGTCAGGACGCCCGGGTGGTACAGTCAGTTAAATGTCCCACTCTTGATTTTGGCTTAGGTCATGACCTCAGGGTTGTGAGATCAAGCCCCATGTTTGGCTCTCCACTCAACATGGAATCTGCTTAAGACCCTATCCCTCTCTCTCTGTTCCTCCCCTCTCTCTTTCTCTGTCTCTCTAAAATAAATAGATATTTTTAAAAATTAAAAATAGAAAGTAAAATCTGGGGGCCCCTGGATGGCTCAGTTGAACATCAGACTCTTGGACTCAGCTCAGATCATGATCTCAGGGTTGTGGAATTGAGCCCCACATGGGGCCCCATGCTCAGTGGGGATTCTGCTTGAGATTCTCTCTCTGGCTCTCTCCCCTCAAACCCCCCCACCACTTGCATGCTCTCTCTGAAAAATAAATAAACTTTAAAAAAGAAAAAATAAAACTCTGATTACTAATTGCTCAATTATTTCTGTGTCTTAAGGAAATATATTTAATGAATAAAAACATTATTTGGGTTTTTATTTACCACTAATGAACTATACTCATTTTTAATATATATTAAGCCAAAGTATACTTGCTAACTTTATGTCTCATTATGACCTTTGCTACTGTTTTTATAAGGTGAGAAATAAATGAATAGCTGAATACTTCTATATAGCTTACTATGTTCCAGACACTATTCTTAGTGTTTTATAGTACTTAGCTAATTTAATGCTCCTAACAATCCTTTGGTACATGGTCTATGCTCATCACATATAGATGTGGCAACAACCCCAGACAAGTTAAATGGTATCTAACAAAATCTAGGATTTTGAAGAAAGGATGTTAAAATGCTTACGAGTAATTTATAGATTGTTTCCTTACATATTTGTAGAACTAAATGCAAACTTTATCTTAAGATTGCTATTTGACTTCATTGAACAGTAGAGCATTTTGTCAGATCTTAGAAGATAATATATTATCAACATAGCTGAGAGAATCCAGAAAGTTTGACAAACATAAGCAATGTGAACAGAGGTCGTAAGACCAGGTAGCAAAGCTAGCAGGGGTCTGTGGCCTGAGGAATCCACATTTACTCACAATCAGGGCCTTAGTCCTTATCATCTCTCCTGCTGTCAGGGAAAGACATTTTGGAAGAAATAGAGATGATTATCATTTTTTATTCTTCAGAAATCATAGAGGGACTTCTGTCAAGTTTCTGGTCTCATAAGAAAAAAATACATTTTTCAGAGTGTTTTGATTCAGGCTCTGGTAAGTTTTCTGTGATTCACCTTGACACATTCATTTCCTTGGCATGCTTTACATGATATGCATATGGACATGATCTTTTTTCTTTTATCAATATGCCAGTGGCAAAGCTAATTATTTGTGAAGCTATACATTTAAGGATTGGTAGTGGGTGTAAAGATGACTTGCCTGAAGTTTTTACTGAAGGGATGCTTCGTTTAAATATTAGCTTTACCAATAAATTCTTTTATAAACTATTTTTATTACTTGAAATGTGGCATTCTGTGTAAATCCACAGAATGATTTACCCGCATCTTTTCTGGATCTTCCCCATAGCCTACCATTAATAATATTAACAATAATAATAAAAAGTAATAGTGATAACAATATACGCAGTATGTTAGGCAATTTAAAAATGTGGAGCTGGATAGTTTTAGAACGGCTGGAATAGGCCTGATAGAAAGTAGGCATTTCCCTTGTTTTACTTTGGACATAACCATAGCCCAATGTTTCCAGATAAAAAACTCAACAAAAGAAAAGTAATGTCAGAATAAGATAGACTAAACAGTTCAAACATTAGGAATTATTTTTAGCTGAGAAATAAGTAAATCTTTCTCTTTTAGGCGTTTGTGAAAACTGTTTTTGCTCTGCATAACAGCTGCTTGAAAATACCTTAAAACTAATTTTCATCATCATTTGTACTTTGTCACTTTTACTGTCATTATTTGTACTTTGATCATTGTCTCTGGATAGCTACCCACTTGATTTAAGTTAATGGCAATACATGTATATATGCTATACACATATTACATACATATATGTTGTTAGTCACAATTATAGGCTGTGATCTTTCTGAACATAAATATTCCTTGAATCTTCTCCATCTTATTATTTCTAATTTGATGAAGTTGCAATATCTGATAAACATATTTATTAGAATTGTGTATAAAATAAGAGAAAAGAAGGATATGAATTGGAATCTGAGAAACTCATGATTATTTTCTTTTTTTTTTTTAAAGATTTTATTTATTTATTTCACAGAGGGAGAGAGATCACAAGGAGGCAGAGAGGCAGGCAGAGAGAGAGAGGGGGAAGCAGGCTCCCTGCAGAGCAGAGAGCCCGATGCGGGCCTCGATCCCAGGACCCTGAGATCATGACCTGAGCCGAAAGCAGAGGCATTAACCCACTGAGCCACCCAGGCGCCCCATGATTATTTTCTATAAGCTGTTATCAGACAGGCTTTTGTCTATGTAATTTCCTTATCTGGAAAATTCAATTTCCTCCAGGTGCAGGCATTTAACATATATGAATGAAGCAATCTCCAGCAAAACAAAGGATTTATGCTATAACTATAGCAAATAGCAATGCCTAACTATACTGCCTTTTAAACCTTTTTTGGTTTTATAAAACAACCAAACATCTTGCATCAACAAGTCACATGAGGTCAATAATTTGCCACCTCGAGACAGATATTTTTAGTTTCAGTTTGTCCTATGAATTATAGTAAGTGAAGTTGCCATAGACCATCTTCCAATAAAGATGCTTAGAAGCTGTACTCTGAAGTCGAGCTCACTGTTTCAAATATATCTAGCAAATGGTAGATTTTTTGTGGCAGATTTATTGACCACTCTTTTATACTGTTATTGTGAGGACTGATTTATTACATATGAAGTACTTACAAAGCTCTCAAGGGAGTAGAAGTTATTATAAATATATGCAATTCATTTTTTACTAATATTCCCTTTATAATAATAATATTTTTCTCTGGATTCTTACTTTCAAAGTGAAAAAACATCTTTGTGCAGATATTTTCTATTTCTTATTTATCTACTATGAGGACTTTCAAAATATTTACACCTGGTACTGAGGACATTAGTGGTAACAAGCAAATTTTGAAAGAACAAATCACTAGGTTGTCTAACTGTAGGCACCATAAACTAGTGATTCTCAGAGACCATCAGACAAAGTTGTTAAAACATTTTTTTTCTGTACAAATGCATGAAGGAAGGATAGCAAGAGATATTACTGATTACTACTTAAGTATACACTTGCAGGTGCCCTTATCCAGTACATATGTGTTCCTGTAGTTGTTTCTGACTTGACAAAAATTATTAGTCTTGGTGACTTGTTCAATGGACAGGGGGAAAAAAGTAGATTTTTACTTTCATAATAACATTTAAATATACCTCATCATGCTGCATATTTACTTGTTAAATCATAAGAAGGAAGAAAACATAAATATTACTTACAGTTTTAAAAAGAAGTATATTTTATTTTAAAAATATGCAAAAAGTATTTTATTCAACTCTGTTCACTGTTATTTTAGGCCCAAATAAACTTACACAAATAATAGAACTAATAGTTCAGAGTGAAAATCTGAGACTGTCTCCTAGCGTGTGTGATGAATTCAAATCATTTAATTTTAAACATGAGAGAAGATATTTATATGAGTTAGTGAGAAAGGAAGTGCTGCAAGACTTACTGCAAACAATACTGTCCTCATACATTTTCAGTATTTAGTCATAATGAGACCATTTCTATGGAAATGAGACTATCACTTAGTAGTTTTTTGCAATTGATTCATTCATAATAGTTCTATGAGAGTGATCTATTTTAATGCAACTTCCCAGGAACTTCCTTTGTCATAAGAACTAAAGGCAGCAAAGAAATATTTTACAGAAATATAATTTGCCATGTTCACAGACCACATTTATATTTCCAGATCAAATTAGTGAATTTACAGATGAAATTTTACATAAATATTATAAGAATCAAAATAGTGGGCACCTCCTGGACTTATGTTTTTAACATAGCCATATATATAGTGTACTCTATATGGTCAGGATGTCAAAATCAGAGCAATAACATATGGGTGATTTTCATCAACCTCCTACTATGTTGATGGAAATTTATTTAGGATGAAATAGACAAGCAGATTCTTTTAAATTAGTATTTTATGTGTTTCTGTATTAGTACAGCAAATGTTTACTAAAATGGCTTTTAATCAGGTAGAACTGGACTTGCATTTGGCTTCATAACCTCTTCACAGGAAAATACAAAATATATTTCATTTTATTAACCTTTGTTTCACAAGTAAAATGTGGTTGATAACACTTCCTCCATTCATTTATTTATAGAAATACATGCTTGAGAATAAAAAAAGAGTCCAAAGTACAAATCAGAATTCTTAGAAAATAATAAGTGCTAAATAAATAATCATTGTTATTATTAACATGTACCTAGAATTTATTAACATGGTGTGTATACTTATGCTTTCAATCCAGAAAAATATTATAAAAATAAGAAAATTGTCACTTAATTCAAGTTGTCTCTCTTGTTTTACAGTAAATTTTCAATAAGGAAAAATATTTGAATCATTGAAACCTCCTATTAATAAAAATAAATAATTTCAGGAAAAAACTTATCAAAATTAATTATTTAACAAAATCTTGGAAGAGACCTTTTAATGTGCAGCAATATATTCTCAGCATCTTATTACCCATGTCTTCTAGTCATTTATTACATGCCCTTTAGGCACAGAAAGATTGATTCCAATGAGCACACTAGATCAGCATTTGAGTTAAAAAAAAAAAGAAGAAAAAAGAAAATACCCAGTTTATAATAACACTCTATATCAATTTGGTAAGATGAACAATACATTCATTAAAACTGTTTATTCCTCATTACACTGAATCATTAATGCAACTGCCTTGTGTACAAGTATATCTATACCTTTCTATAATAGAATTAAAATGTATATAAAACAAAGATATTATAGAGCTTATTTGTTTGAATCTGGGTTTTTTGATCTTGGCATTACTGACATTTTGGCCAAATAATAATAATAATAATTATAATTATTATTATTATTATTATTAAGAGGTATGCATTGTAAAATGAATAGCAATATTCCTGGCTTGTACCTGGTAGAGGTCCTTTGCATTCCCACACTCCCCTTGCCACATGTATGGCAATCACAAATTTCTCCAGATATTTCCAATTGTCCCCTGGGGTTCAAAACCACCCCTGGTTGAGAAGTATTGTTGGAATTAAAATCTGATATAGCCAATAGATTGCAATTGGTAATAAGCCTCATTTAATATATAGGTTCCTATTCACCTTCTCCATTTTTTTCCTTGCAATTTAGTTGATAAAGAAATCAGTGGTTTATCTCACAGCATTTTCCACAGTCTGAATTTTGTGGATGGCCTCCTTGTGGTATAATTGAACACATTTCGTTCCCTCTTCTATTTCCTACAAATGGGCAGTTAGAGCTAGAGATGCTTGATAAGATTCTGGTTCAATTTTTTAGCAAGAGTACTTCAGAGTTGTTATTGTGTACTTCCATCAGGAGGCACATAATGTCAGGTTATTTTGACACTGATGATATTAGATCATTGCCCAGAACTAGCATTTTACTCAAGTTTGCCAAACTGAGATATTTTAATGTTACCTTTCATTTAAAAAATATATGACCTTGATTTAAAATACCATAAGAACAAATTTCTCTCATCAACCATATGGTCAACTTCAGGTTACCTTAAGTTAATATAGAAAAAGAAACATGAAATTCTGGATTTTTGCTCTTTACTTGATGATTTTCAAAATATTAAAAAAGTTTACTAGCATCGTCCAAGATTGACCAGTGCTTTTTTCTTGTTTTAAATTGTCTTTTGAACATATTTGATATATTTAATCCATCACAGTTATTATTATTACTGATGTTCATGATTTCTATTTCTGACCAAGGGGGGTGGCTTTTCCAAGTGAGATCCTAAGTGTAACAGATACAATCACAGTAATATCCGTAACTTTTGAATGCTTTGTACTCTGGATATATGTTTACACTACATGTAAACTAGATCCTTGCACTATATTTAAAGTTATATAATATTATTTGAAGACAGACTTTATCTAATGAAAGATACATATTCTAAACCCTACGGTAACCACTAAAAGTGGTAAGGGAATGAGGTCATATCATATATTCCTACCACTTTCTCCAAACCATTCTCAGTCCATTCCACCTACCTAATAACAGAGTTGCTATGAAGTAGCCTTTTCCGTATAGTTATCCTCTTTGGGTTTTGATAGTCGTTCCCCCTCCTTGCCCCTTTCTCACATTTAGAAACAGTCCTTTCATTAAATTCTTCTCCTATTAACAACTGTCTGGAGATTATTGAAATCAGGACACCAATTGATTCAAGGATTATGAGAGTAGCTGTTTGAGGAGAAAGGTAGGCAAGTAGAGTTGGTGATGGAGAAAACAAATTAGAAAAATTAAAAGCTAAACAGGTAAGAGAAATCAAAATTCTAAAAGGAACAGAAAAGTTGTAATAGGAAGAGAAGAAAAAGAAAGGATAACTATTAACTATAAAACAAAATTAATATATCGAAATAGAATAAAGACAGAAGAAAAATGAAAGGGGAATTAAGAAACATTATAAAGTAAACATGTAAATCATGCCAATGATTTTTAGACCTTTAATATATTCTCAATACAAAACAAAATTGTAATAGCTATCATACAGAGTTAGATATTTTTCTGTGCAACAGGAAACAGAGGAGGGCTAAACGAATGATCCTGGGGAGTGAGCTACAGAACAAGGAAAAAAAAATACACAGACCAAAAAAAAAAGGGGGGGAGGGGAATGTAAAACAAAACAGGAGTATTTTAGTAATGAAGCCCAGAGCAAAGCTATAAAGGTATAAAAGTATAAAAAGCTATACTATAAAAGTATAAATGAGGGATTTTAGTAATAAAAGCTATATAGCTATATATAAGCTATAAAAGTATAAATGAGGGATTTTAGTAATGAAGCCCAGGGCAAAGCTATAAAGGTATAAATAGAGGCCACGAAATTACTAAATAAAAGAAACTAGTCTAAAAAGGCTACATACTATATAATTCTATTTATATGAAATTCTTGAAAAGAAAAACTAGAAGGGTAGTAAACAGATTAGTCATTGGTTACAAAGATTTTAGGGGTGAAGAAAGGTTGAACAGATGACTCACAAGAATTTTAAGGGCAGTGAACTATTCTGAATGATAATATAATTGGATACATGACATTCTGCATTTGTCAAAACCCACAGAACCACACAACATAAAGGAGAACCTTACTGTATGTAATTTAAGCAATCATTTAAGATGTCAAGACATACCAGAATGGAATGCAGACTATGACAAACTAATGTAATTGTATACAAATCTAATAACCTGACTGAATGGAGTTAAGGAAAAAATAACAAACTGCTGACCTAACTAATTTTAGAAATTAGTGGAGAGACTAAGACTAAAGGCAAAAGAAACTATACAGTTTGAAAGAGCAGAAGAACTATGAGAACATTCTCTCCCCCTCTACCTTAAAAGCCCAGACCAGGGGCACCTGGGTGTTTCAGTAGGTTAAGCACCCAACTCTTGATTTCGGCTCAGATCATGATCTCAGGGTCTTGAGATTAACCCCCATATAGGGCTCCATGCTGGGCCTGGAGCCTGCTTGGGATTCTCTCTCTCCCTCTGCGACTCCCCCTCACCTTGGTCACAGACCACCCTCAAAGAAAGAAAGAAAGAAAGAAAGATCAATCAATCAATCACCCTGTGGTGATATGGTACAGAAAACAAGTCATAGTTTTAGGTTTTCCATTTTTTGTTTTGTTTTTAATTTTTGTTCATTCATTCACTTTTAGTTTTTAAAATTTGTTTTGTTTTTCTTTTCTTCTTTTTGGTTTTGTTCTTCATTTGTTCTCTTTTTCTCTTTTCCTTTTTAATTTGTTTTTCTTTTACTATTTTTTTCTTTACTCTTTCTATACAAAGCCACATTTTCAAATATTAACCAGCATGTACAACCACAGCTCCAGTCAGCCAGCAAAAGTCACCAAGCATATACAATCTACACAGGGGACACCATACACAAGACCACTCATTCAAATTTATAAGAAGTAGTCAATTTGCCTAATCCATAGAAACAAACACAGAAAGTCAAGCAAAATGAGGTGACAGAGGAATACGCTTCAAAAGAAAGAACAAGAAAAAACAAACAAACTCATAAAAAGAACTAAATGAAACAGATATAAGCAATATGCCTGAGAAAGAATTTAAGGTAATAATCATAAAGATACTCATCACATTAGAAAAAAGAAGAGAATAATTCAGTAAGACCTTCAATAAAGAGATAGAAAACATTCAAAAGAATCAATGAGTTGAAGTATACAATAACTAAAATTAAAAAAAAGACTCACTAGAGGGAATCAACAGTAAACTAGAGTATGCAGAAGACTATATCGGCAATCTGGAAGACAGAGTAATGGAAAGCACACAAGCTGAAAAGAAAAATAAGAAAATAATTTTTTTAAATGAGGATAGATGAAAAGATCTCTTGGACAACATCAAGAGAACAAACATTCCCATTATAGGGGTTCCAGAAGAAGAAGAGAGAGAGAGGTATAGAAAACTTACTAGAGGAAATAATAACTGAAAACTTCTCTAATCTAGAGAAGAAAATAGATATATAAGACCAACAAGAACATAGAGTTGGGTTTTTTTTTTAAGATTTTATTCATTTATTTGACAGAGAGAGAGAGCACAAGCAGGGGGAGTGGCAAGCAGAGGGAGAGGGAGAAGCAGGCTCCCTGCTGAATAGAGAGCCCAATGTGTGACTTGATCTCAGGACCCTGGGATCATTACCTGATCTGAAGGCAGACGCTAAACTGACTGAGCCACCTAGGTGCCCAAAGCACAGAGTTTCAAAGAAGATGAGCCCAAGGAGTTCCACACAACAGTGTCTAATAATTAAAATGTAAAGATTAAAGATAAAGAGAATCTTAAAAGCAGCAAGAGTGAAACAAAAAAGTTACCTACAAGGGAAAATTTGTAAGGCTATGAACTGATTTTTCATTAGAAACTACATAAGCCATAAAGGGGTGGCATGGTATATTCAAAATGCTGAAAGGAAAAAAAAAAGTCTATAACCAGAATACTAGGCAAGATTATCATGCAATTTTGAAGGAGAGGAGTTTTCTAGATAAACAAAAGATAAAGGAACTTATCACCACTAAAACAGCCTTACAAGAATTGAAAAAGAAATGGCCATAATTAGACATAAGAAATATATGAAAGAAAATATGTAACATATAAAAACATATGCATAACATGTGGGAAAGGAGCAAAAAGGGAAGAGAAGGGGTAAAAGAAAAATAAATATATATATTTTCTTTTTCTATTTGTTTTGTTTTGTTTTGGGATGTGTTTGAACTTAAACTCCCATCAAATCAATATGGACTGCTATTTACCTAGAATGTTTATATATATATATATATATGCCTCATAGTAACCACAACCCCAAAACCTGTGATAGATACACAAAAAATACAAGAGACTCACCTCAGACCTAAAAATTTATACAGACTGAAAGTGAACCATGCAAATGGAAGTGAAAAAAATAAACTGGAGTGACAATACTTATATCAGACAAAACAGACTTAACACAAAGACTGTAACAAGAGACAGAGAAGGGTATTACATAATGATAAATGCAAATATCTACACACTCTAGAGTACCTAAATACATAAAGCGAATATTAACAGACATAAAGAGAGAAATTGATGGTAATATAATAACAGTAGAGGACTTTAATGTTCCACTTACATCAATGGATAGATCATCCAGACAGAAAATCATTAAGGAAACAATGTCTTTGAATGATACATTGGACCAGATAGACATAACAGACATATAGAATATTCCAATCAATACAAGAGAATACACATTCTTTTCAAGTGTACTTGGAACATTCTCCAGAAGAGATCACATATTAGGCTATAAAATAAGTCTTAATAAATTGAAGAAGATTGAGATCATACCCTACATCTTTTCTGACCCAAATGGTATGAAACTAGAAATAAATACACAATAAAAAAAACTGGAAAAAAAAAACACAAACCTGTGGAGACTAAACAACATGATACTAAAGAATCAGTGAGTCAGAAGAAAACAAAGAGGAAATCAAAAAATACACTGAGATTAATGAAAATGAAATCACTATGATTCTAAAATCTCTGGGACAGAGTGAGAGCAGTTCTGAGGGAAGCAAAATCAAATATATAATCTAATCTTACACCTAAAGAAACTAGAAAAAGCAAAAGAAAACCAAAGGTGAGTAGAAGGAAGGAAATAATAAAGATCAGAACCAAAATCAGAAATAAATGACAGAGGGCGCCTGAGTGGCTCAGTGGGTTAAAGCCTCTGCCTTCGGCTCAGGTCATGATCTCAGGGTCCTGGGATCGAGGCCCACATCGGGCTCTCTGCTCGTCAGGGAGCCTGCTTCCTCCTCTCTCTCTGCCTGCCTCTCTGCCTACTTGTGATCTCTCTCTCTCTGTGTCAAATAAATAAATAAAATCTTTAAAAAAAAAAAAAAGAAATAAATGACAGAGACCAAAAAAAAATCAGTGAAACCAAGAGCTGATTCTTTGAAAAGATAAACAAAATTGACAAACCCATATCCAGACTCATAAAGGAAAAAAGATAAAAGACCCAAATAAATAAAATCAGGAAAGAGAGAAAAGTAATAACAGACACCTAGAAATACAAAGGATTATAAGAGAATACCATGAAAAATTATATGTCAACATACTGGACAAGCTAGAAGAAATGGATAAATTCTTAGAAATATACAATCTTCTAAAACTTAACAGGAAAAAAACCAGAAAATCTGAGTAGATGGATTACAAGTAATAAAACTAAATTGGCAATCAATAAACTAGCAAAAAGTCCAGGACAAGATGGATTCACTAGTGAATTCTTCCAGATATTTAAAGAGGAGTTAATACCTATTCTCCTCAAACTATTCCAAAAAATAGAAAAGAAAATGTTCAAATACATTCTACAAGGCCAGCATTACCCTGATACCGAGAACAAAGACACCATACACACAGAAAGAAAACTATAGGCCAGTATCTCTGATGAACTTAAATGCAAAATCCTAAACAAAATATCAGCAAGCCACACAAAACAATACATTAAAAAGATCATTCACCATGTTCAGGTGGGATTTATTCCCAGGATACAAGGATGGTTCAATATTCACAATCAATCAACTTCATATACCACATCAACAAAAGATAAAAATCTTATGATCATCTCAATAGATGCAGAAAAACAATCTGAAAAGATTCAACATCCATTCATAATAAAACATCTCAACAAAATGGGGTTTGAGGGAAAAAACCTCAACATAATAAAAGCCATACATGAAACAACCATAGCCAACATCATACTCAGTGGGGAAAAAATGAGAGCTTTCCTGCTAAGGTGAGGAACCAGACAAGGTTGTCCATGCTTGCAATTTTATTCAACATAGTAATGGAAGTCCTAGCCACAATAATCAGACAAGAAAAAGAAATAAGAGGCATCCATATTGATAAAGAAATTAAACTGTCACTATTTGTAGATGACATCATACTACACATAGAAAATCCTAAAGACTCTACCAAAAAACCTACTAAAAATAATAAATAAACTTCAGTAAAGTGGCAGATACAATATACCCTGAAACTTACAGCATTTCTATACCCTAACAACAAAGTTGCAGACAGAAAAATAAAAAAAAAATTCTATATCTATCTATATCTATCTACCATGTACAGTTTCTCCAAAAAGAAAATACCTAGGAATAAAATCCATCTATATCTATCTATCTACCATGTACAGTTTCTCCAAAAAGAATAAAATACCTAGGAATAAACTTACCCAAGGAGGTGAAAGACCTGTACTGTGAAAACTATAAAACACTGATGAAAGAAACTGAAGATGACACAAACAAATGGAAAGATATTCCATGCTCATTGATTGGAAGAATTAATATTGCCAAAATACCCATATTATCTAAAGCAATCTACAGAGCCTATGTAATCGCTATCAGTATAACAATAACGCTTTTCACAAAACTAGAATAAATAATAATTGGAAGAATTAATATTGCCAAATACACATAAGCAATCTACATAGTCAATGTCATCCCTACCAATATAACAATAACACCTTTCACAAAACTAGAACGAATAATACTAAAATTTGTATGGAACCACAGAAGGCCCTGAAGAGACAAAGCAGTCCTGAGAAAGAACAAAGCTAGAGATATCATAATTCTGGATTTCAAGATATATTACAAAACTATAGTAATCAAAACAGTATGGTACTGGCAGAAAAAAAGAGACACATAGATCATGGAACAGAATAGAGACTCCCAGAAAAAACCCACATTTATATGGTTAACCAATCTATGGCAAAGGAGGCAATATACAATGAGGAAGATAGTCTTTTCAATAAAGGGTGCTGGGAAAACTAGACATCATCTGTAAAAAAATGAAACTAGACTACTTTCTAATTCCATACACAAAAATAAACTCAAATGTGATTAAAGACCTAAATGTGAAACTTGAAAGAATAAAAATCCTAGAAGAGAACACAAGAATAAAAGAATAAAAGAGAACACAAGCAGTAATTTCTTCAATATCAGCCATAGCAACATTTTCTAGAAATATCTCCTAAGGCAAGGGAAACAAAAGCAAAAATAAACTATTAGAATTAATAGGATGAAATTAATAAATTAATTAATGAAATTAATAAAATGAAAAGCTTTTTCATGTCAAAGGAAATCAGCAAAACAAAAAAATAACCTACTAAATAAATGATATTTGTAAATTATATAGCCAATAAGGGATTATTATCTAAAACATATAAAGAACTTACACAATTCAATAAACCCCCTCGAAAACAATTTGATTAAAACATGGGCAGATGACCTGAACAGACAGTTTTTCCGAAAAAGACATGACCAACACATGAAAAAATGCTCAACATCACTTATCACCAGAGAAATGCAGATCGAAACTACAATGAGGTATCACTTCACACCTGTTAAACTGGTTAAAATCAAGAAGGCTTGAAACAATTGTTGGTGAGGATGTGGAGAAAAAGGAATGCTCATCACTGTTTGTGGGAATGCAAACTGGTGCAATTACTGTGGAAAACAGTACGGAGGTTTTTCAAAAAATTAAAAGTAGAAATACTACATAATGCAATAATTCCACTGCTGGGTATTAACCAGGAAAAACAAAAACATTAACATGAAAAGATATACATACCTCTATATTTATTGTAGCATTATTACCAATAGCTAAGGTATGGAAATAATCTAAATGCCCATCAATAGAGGAATGGATAAAGAAGATGTGGTGTATGTGTATGTATGTCTGTGTAAGCATATATATGTGTGTGTGTATGCATAATAAATGTGTGTATGTATATATACTCCTTATATATATAATAGACGATTACACAGCCATAAAAAAAGATGAGATTATATCATTTGAGACAACATGGATGGACCTAGAGGGTATAACATTAAGTGAAATAAGTCAGACTGAGAAGGACAAATACTATATGATTCCACTCATAAATTGTTTCTTTTTTAAAAAAATTGATTCTAAAAAATGAATAAGCAAACAAAAAGCAAAATCAGAACTATAAATGCAGAGAACAAACTGATGGCTAACTGGAGGGGAGGACAATGGGGCAGCTAGACAAAATGGGAGAAGGGGAGAGGGAGATACAGGCTGCCAGTTATGGAACGAGTCAGTCATGGAATAAAAAACAGAGCATAATACAGTCAATGATATTGTAATACTGATGTAATAGGACAGATGGTAGTTATACTTGTGGTGAAGATAGCATAATGTATAAACTTGTCAGGTCACTGAGTTGTACACCTGAAACTAATGTTACATTGTCAATTGTACTCCAATAAAAAAATAATAAATAATTTAAAAAACCCTTTGTGAAAAAGAAAACAAAAAAATAAACCTTTGTGATAAAAAAAATTGACAAACACTGCTTCAGTCTCATCAGTGATATGACATGATGAGAATGACAATTTACCTCTGTAATCTTTTCCCCAAAAAACCTTAACCCAGGCTAACTGTAAGAAAATCATGTCCCTAGGAGGGTAATTGCACAAAATATCTGAATAGTGCCCTTACAACAAATGAGGTCATGAAGCTCAAGGAAAATCTGGGAAACAATCATGCTCAAGAGAAGCCTATGGAAACGTGATAACTAAATGTATTGTGGTCTCCTGGGTAGGATTCTGGAACAGAAAAGAGATGTTAAGTTTAAAAAAAAAAAAGGAAATCTAAATAAAGTCTGGACTTCAGCTAATAATATAAATATTGGTTCACTAATTTTAATAAATGTACTTACTAATGAAGATCTTAATAATAAGAGAAACTAGGTATGAATATGTGGCAATTTACTGTACTATGAATCTGCAACTATTCTAAAATAGGAAAGTTACTTTAAAATACAGTGTATGCTAAATATATATGTTGTCTANCTCTATATATGTTGTCTACATTTTTAATTACTGGATATATTTTTTCCCAAATTTCCACATGAGGAAACAAGTTGAGGTAAAACTTCAATTACATGCTCAGTATCATATAGTTGGTATGTATTCCACCGAGATCCAAAATAAGTGATCTACAAATCTAAAGTCTGTTCTCCTTTCACTGGTGTACTGTAACTAATAAACTTATGCCTATGGAGACATCCTTCATTTAAGGGCAGTTTTTGTTTGCCCTCATGAAGGAATAAACATTTGGCATTATGAGTAATAATCAGAATGTGAGGTCATGTAATAGGGGAAATGATAACACTAGGAAATTATAAATTAATGCGTAAGGTATGATAGAATTACCTTTTTTTCTTTATAGGATTATCACCATTCACGGAAAAATAAATGATAGGACTCCCACATTTATTAGTCTTAAATGTACCCGTGAAAGATGAAGCAAGTAGTTGGCACTCACAGTATTAATTAGAATTTAAAATTTTGCCATTCGCTTAGGCTTATAGACTAGATTATCTGATCTATTCACCTTTATAATGTTGATGAAGCCATTTTTGACATCTTTGAATTATTTGTAAAAATTGTTAAGCACTTACAAAATTTAGAAACCTTAAAAAATCAGATCATTCTTGACATACTTACCTTTACATGAGAAAATGCAATTAAGGAAAAAACTGTGGATCATTATGACTTTTATGTATCTAACAGCATTGCTCAATTTAAATGCATGCTTTTTACTTTGACTTTTTAAAGAAAGCAATTCATTGATTAGTGATGGTTGAAATTTCTTTTCTCCTTGTGTCACTCTAATTCCTGAAAGTTATAGCAGGTCAAAAAACATCTGAGTGGTTTGTTCAGGAGCCAATTACTTTTATGAATACATTAAGAGGAAAAAATTTCAGTATATCGCCAGAATTTAGAGGAGGACAAGGCTTTCAAATGCTTTCTTCTCAAAATGCCCTTATAAAAGGAATGTAAACACTAAAAATATTTATATTTAGCATGATCATTTCTTCTGAATTTTGATGCATAGTATATTTTGAAGCTGGTATCTCATAAGCAATTTAATTGACATATGGATAGGTACAGTAAGCTACACTAGAAATCAACATATTTGAGTTTGACCCTCATATAAGCTCAAATTCTTCAAATTTTACATAATTGTTACTTCACTTGAAAGTGAGTTGGCTAATCTGCTGAGTTTTATATCCAACAAAATAGCTAATAAGATAAAAAACATATAGAGGAAAAGTAATTCAAATTTAAGGATTTTAAGAATAGTGTTTTGTGTACGGGCTACCAATTGATTTAAGCAACAAATTCTAATGTTGGAACTTTCTAATGACATTCATAAGCATAAGGAATATAATACACATTTATAAAATCTTCAGGTAAAACAGCCAAGAAAGTCATGTCCCTTCCTGAGGCTAATTCATTAGCACTTCACCTATGACAGTCACCAGCATTAACTTTCAAATGAACTCTCCTAACTGCTAAAAATAGTAGGAACAATTTATTCCTAGAATGGTTTTGCATGTTGAGTATTCATTTTAATATCCAATAAATGCACAGAAGATATGAACTAGTATACTCGGATCTTTATGTGTCTAGATACATTCAGAGATGCTTCTGAAAGATTCTGAATGGAAAAGTTAAGTTACAAAAAAACAGAGGTATTCTTATATGGATGATAATCTTCATAAACAATGCTGCTAATAAATTATCCATGCAAAATCACCATCACACTCTGAAGAACCAATATCCATTATTTGTCCTGTCATTTAAGCCATTCATAAATTGTGACCTCCATCTCAACATGATGATGGTTCACAATGGCATGCACCATTAATTATGTATAAGGTTTGTTCAACACTTTTTCCTGGAAGTGTTGAATTTTCCAACTAATAGCTTTCAATCCAGTAAATAATTCATAGGATTAAATATCTGAGAAAAACTTATATATGAATAAATTCAATATTTTATGGGAGTGAAGTATTGTCACTATATTCCTCTCATTTGTACAATGTAATAAGGTTTGCCAAACTGTTTTACATTGTATAATGTATTTAAAACTGTGAGCTATGCCCGGGAAGCACTGCTGTTTCTACTTTAACAAATAGAACAAAATCCTAAGAGTGGTGGTTGGAGAAAGGAACAAAAAAGTAAAAGACTTGAATAAGCACCATAGAAGGCAGGCTCTGTTAATAAGGAAATAGAAACTCTTGGGGAGTTATTCTGAAGGTCAATGTTAACTGATGTTGTCTTCTTACTTAAATTAATACAATGGATACAGTTTTTAAAGGCTTGACTTTTAGGTCCCAGGTTTTCGAAGTTCCCCCTTTCCTTTCTCTATCTTGCTTGCAGAAAAGTAAAGCACCCTAGTGATCTCAAATAAGCAGTATATTCTATGTGCCCACAAGAGTGTAAGGGGAGCATGTGAAAACTGTGGATACAGCAAGCTGGGATTCACGTCCTTCCAGTTATAAATATAAGCAGTTAGCATTTATTAAGTCCTCCCTCTGTATCAAGTTCTACAGAGCTAATGTAATCCTTTGTTCCATGCTACGGGAGGGAGTTTAAAGTTTAATACTACCAACTTTCAATTTTGTTACATAGTGGGGGATATTAATCCTAAGCATTAAAACCAACTAATGGAAAGGCACTGCAGTGGTTGTTACTTGGCATTAACAAAAACTTTTCTTAAAAATTACAGGATCTTGATGATAATAGGTTTTTACCTAATCCCGTTATTACTGGTTTTATAGTTCTAATATCTTCATTTTAATGATAATTTAATATTATGTACCTGTTATTCTACCATTCCTCATGATTTCTGAAGTTAATAATTGACATATTAGTGTACTAAAAAAATTTAGTCTTATCATTGCCAATTTTTGGCTGCAACTGCCATTTCACCAGTCAGAGAGATTGAGGGTAGGAGCAAAACAAAGAAAGTCTAATAGTAACCTACAATTTATTAGCATTACAATTACTGATTTAATGGTCTTTTTTTAAAAAACTTACAAGTTAAGTGTATGGCTGAAAGTCATAAATGCAAATTTGTGTTGTTAACTTAAATCCATGCACTAATTATAGGTAGCTGTTTTATAAGTCGTTGTCAGCATTTGCTCAGCTTTTATGGATAATTTTACACCCTTTCCCACAAAGGTCATGCAATTTTTATTGATTATAAGGTACATGCATTTCAGGGAGTAAAGTTAAAAGAAAACTGTCTATGCCACAGTAATCAGTCAAATGGAAAAAAAAATTAAAAAAGCATCTACAATAAATACCGACATGTTAGTCATTATGACAGTCAATTAACAAATTCACCTTCTGTATTATTAAGCTGCAGGCATACGTGATAAACCTTTTTTAAATATTCCATTGTCTTAGTTACAGATTTATTTTAGGAAATGTTATTACCCCTTTTTCCATCTATTTTTAACAAGAAGAAATCAAATTTTCTCATGTTTAAAATGATGAATATAGTAATTCTTGGAACATGGTGGCAGTGACTGAAGCCAATTTTGAATCTTTCTGAATCTGCACAGAAAAACAGCACACTTGTGGACAATATTTACAACAAACTTGACCACAGTGTATCTTTTCAAAATACAGAGTAAAAGAAGTAGAGCTCATTAAGGGCCACAAGACCTGCCTGGTATCAACATCTGAGCAGGAAGAAGTAGAAATTAACAGGACAAATGAAGACCTGAAAACAGGCCAACTCCAAGAGAAACAATAGATACTCATTGGAATGTGACCCAAGGTAAGCTGAAACATAATTATACACCTTATTCTTAGAAGGAAAGGTACCTCTGCTACCACGATGTGAGTAAATGAAGAAAAACATGGTTGGATTCAGTTAGCAGGAGATTCTATGTTCCTTTTATTGTTGATTTGGCAACCTAATAATAGTTTCTATTATTTAATATGTTATGCATCATTATTTACTCTCAACAATGCTGAGTGAACTTCCTTCTAGCTAAATTTTTGTAAATATCCATCTTTTTTTTTCTTTAGACTACGTTCTTGAATGCTGCATGCCTGAATCAAAGATATTCAAAACTTTTGATATACTACCTTTCAGCAAATCTAAACCAACTTGTATTTACTTCATCCAGCAGTGTACCAAAATGACATGCTTCTTAGAACAATCCAAAAAATAACACATATTTACTGACTAAATATATAAATGTTAGATAAAATTAGTTTTAGACCAGGATCTTTGAGAATTAGTTCAGTTACAAAATTATGTAATACTACCAATCTAAGAAATAATGCCAAAACAAGTATCCACTTTACTTCTTAACCACTAAAAATCAGAAATTATGAGTTTTGCAAATCTTTACACAAAACTTTCGTTATTAGTATTTGCTATAATCAAGCTTTGATTTTGAGGTTACCATATAAATGAAATTGTTATTGTTTAATAAAGCAATTAGCTAGGAATAAAAAATCTTGGCATTAAAATTGATTTCCCTTTTTTCATAATACATATGAGTCCCTTAATCCATTAGCATCTAAAGTTATGCAAATACCAACATATTAATAGAAGATTTTGAGATAAGGGCTTTAAGGATATCAGAATTGATAGAGTTGAAAAAATCTTGAGTGGATTAAAGTAATCGTTCACATGGTACCCTCAAACAAATCAAAACATATTAAATTGCTTTTATGAAACTATTTTTTGTGGTTTTAATACAAACATGTATGTATATTTCTCCCCAGTTCCTTTAAATGGTTAAGCCAAAAAAGTAATATGATTATTTCAGACAAGTAATGCAGCATGCTGCATTTTGTAGGCTTTCTTAATGTTGGCAAATGAATAGCACAAAATGCTATTTAACATTAAAAATTACTGATAATCTCTAAAACTTATTATATCAAGTTTTATGGATGATTCTTCTTTCTCTATCAGTTTAAAAATAATACCTATCCATGTAATTTATAGGATAACATTATTTCATTTCCAATTTTAATAATACATTTTACTTCACATGATATATATCAAACTAATTTATAAATTTATGGGGTTTTGTACTGGTTATATGACAGTGTTCAAATGTTATTTCTAGATGTTTTATCTGAAATACTGTTCAATCGTTTTCTTTCAGTGGTTAAGGAGCTATTGCTAGAAATTTGATTCAAACATATTCCTTTTTGAAATATGATGGGTTGATTATTTCAAAATGAATTACACCTTCAGAGCTGAGGACTTAAAATTGAAACTAGATCATAGGAGTTAAATTGGAATTTTATTAAATTGTTGATTCCTAATCCCCTGCCTCATACTCGTGACTAATTTAATGGGAGTAGAGTGAAAATAAGAATTTTTTTAAAGATTTATTTATTTATTTATTTATTTGACAGAGAGAGAGAGAGAGAGAGAGAGAGAGAGAGAGACAGGCAGAGAGAGAGAGAAGGAAGCAGGCTGCCTGCTGAGCAAAGAGCCCGATGCAGGGCTCAATCCCAGGACCCCGGGATCATGACCTGAGCTGAAGGCTGAGGCCCAATCCTCTGAGCCACCCAGGCACCCAAGGATAAGAATTTAAGTTAACTGAAATCCAAAGAGTATTTACTGGTAAGCCAGATTTAGGAATCATAGACTTAAAGGTCTCTATATAGTAACACATTTGTGTCAGTAATTAAAAAATAAAAGACCAATGAAAACTATTGTTGATGTCCTTCCTCTCAAATCTAGGAAAAAAGGAAGTGAATCCTCCTTAGTGATCTTTTTTTTTCTTAAGATTTTATTTATTTATTTTACAGAGAGAGAGCACAAGCAGGGGGAATGGCAGACAGAGGGAGAGGGAGAAGCAGGCTTCCCACTGAGAAAGGAGCCCAATGCAGTGCTGGATTCCAGGACCCTGGGATCATGACTTGAGGCAAAGGTAGATGCTTAACCGACTTAGCCACGCAGGCGCCCCTTTCCCTGGCGTTCTTGATATGAGTATATGGGTCTGAGAGAAAAGATGCCATTTTGAGTTAGAAAACAAGTAAAAGAATCACTTTAGATGAAAAGAATCTGAGGATTCAACAGAAGAGCCCTATGAAGATTTTTGAAGACACAAAACACTAAAATGATTATGGTGCTCTGAACATATGTAACTCAACATAAAAATAGTAAACATTATAAATATAAGATTATTTAAGACTGTTCTAACCTTTCCCATGTTGACTTCATTGATATCTCTTGAAATATCAAATTTAAAATTATTAAAAAAGATTATAATGGCTTTTCATTGAACCCCTGGGGCCATAATTTCTTAATATATTTTTCTAGTACTCTTCCTATCTTGTTCATTAACTTTAATAACACATGTACTAGAGCTCCTGAAGTTTCCCTAAAACTCACTGATTCTCTGTATATTTTACTTATTTTTAAGTCATTTTTCTAAGTTTCATTTTGCAGTGTCTATGACTGTGTCTTCAAATTTGCTAATCTTTACCTTTGCAATGCCTAATCTGTCATGAATTCCCTCCAGTAACATCTTCATCTCACCACCGTAGCTTTTACCTCTCAAAATTTGAGGATTTTTTCTGTCTTCTATATTCTGTAATATATGTTCAATCTTTCATCTAACATTTTGAACTAATAGAACACTGTATACTAACTGGTTTGATATCCCTTTCTACTCTTTCTAACCCCTGCTTATTTCATCATTGGTTTGATCAATTCACTTTTCTCCTCATTCTTCTGGGTAGTGCCCTGTTTTTTGCACGCTGAGTAATCTTTGGATGCCAGGCATAATGAATTTTATTTTGTGGGTTCTAGATATTTTTTATTACTAATCTTTTGAACTTTGATCTGGGATGCATTTAATTACATGGAAACTGCTATGCCATTGCCTTTAAGATTTTTCACTGTGGACTGAAGCAGTATTTTGTCTGGAGCTGATTAATCTTAACTATTGGACAAAATCTTCCTGAGTACTCTGCCTAGTGTGCTGTAAAGTATGAGGTTTTCCAGCCAAAATAATGGGGACAGGGTCTACTCTCCACCCTGACTGAGCACTGTCTACTATTCTCTTTAAGCCTTTTTGGTGCTCTTTCCCCAGCCTAAGTAATTTTCCTGCACAGTTGCACTCACCAGTACTCTATTGACTATTTTAAGAGGGCATCTGTTGATCTCTGGAGTGCTCTCAGTGCAGCTCTCCATCTCTAGTATCCTTCCCTGAGAATTTGCTGCTTGGGTTCTCCTTTTCTGTCCCATGCCCCAGAAACTCTTTCAAGATAGAAAGCTGCAGCTACTGTAGAGTTTATCTTACAAATTTCCCACCTCTCAGAAATCACTATCATTGCCCAATCTTAAAAACTATTGTTTCATAGATTTTGTCTACTTTTTAGTTGTTTTAGACAGGAAGTATATCTCACCCTGATTATGATATATTGTCCCTGAGTATAATTTTTGATGAATAAAGATTCAAAAAAGGAGCAATAGAAATGGTAAACTCTATAGATTAATCTTTAAAATATACTGACAGTATAAAAGTAAAAATATTGTGCAGGAGAGTTTGAAATGCACAGCAAATTGTTAAAACATGAAATAAAAGAACATGCATGTCAAAATGGTTCAGTAATAAAGTGTTCTTATGTCCTTGTTTTATCTGGGGAAATGTAAATGTGTCATTAATATTAGTAATAATAATATTATTAACATTATTCGTAAGGCAATGATGCATGCTGTAATCTCATCCAGAATAATATTTTAAAAATCACAAAACTGTATATAAATTCCAAAGTCACAGGTAAAATGTAATAAGAACTATCTAGTCAATGGAAAGAAAAGCAAAAGAGAAGGAAAAGCAGAGACGTGGTGGATTTAAAAAATAATATTAGTTACATTACATATATTTATACTTAGTATTCCAGTTAAAACACCAATATAGCCAGACTCAATTATAAATTAAAAATGAAACAAGCAAACATGATTTAACTATCTTCTGCATATAAAATATCTATCTACAGTAACAGAATATTAACTGGATGAAAAAAAATTGGAAAATATATAACCTAAAACTACTAACCAAAGAAACATGGTGAAGTTACATTAATATAAAGGGAACATCAACAGAAAAAGCATCATTGGAGATAAAGAAGAATATTTCATTATGATAAAAAGCTTAATTCACCAAGAAGAAAACAATTCTAAACTATTATGTATATTTTACAAACATGGCCTTCATAAATAAAAAACAAACGTCAAAAAGTCTACTAGAAAATAACTGATAAATAGAAAATTATGCTAGGAACTTTTGACACATATTACTCAATAAGTTAATGAAAATAGAAGAAAACAACTAAAATCAGATAAGACTTTAAAAATGTGGTTAACAATTTGATTTAATAACAATATAGGGACTTCTCACCAACTATAAAAAAGTCAATCCTTTCAAGCACATCGGATAATTTTCAAAATAATTCCTCATATAATTCTATTATAAACATGCCTAAATAATAATAATAAACATATTAAATAAACATGTTTAATTAAATAAAAAATTTTAATTAATTAAATGAATTTAATTAAAAGTTAAAGATAATAAATTAAAATAATTAAATAAAAATAAAGCATGTTAAAAAAATTTTAAAGACATTTGGTTGGATTAACTAGAAAGAGTTTAAAAGCAGATAACATGGAAATCCTTATATGTTTGAAGATTTGAAACATGCTTTTAAAAACATATGAACTAAAGAAAAAATGCAATAGAAATTAGTAAACAATTTAAACTGAATGATTAAGAAAAGCATTGGGCGCCTGGGTGGCTCAGTGGGTTAAAGCCTCTGCTTTCGGCTCAGGTCATGATCCCAGGGTCCTGGGATCGAGGCCCACATCGGGCTCTCTGCTCAGCAGGGAGCCTGCTTCCTCCTCTCTCTCTGCCTGCCTCTCTGCCTACTTGTAATTTCTCTCTCTGTGTCAAATAAATAAATAAAATCTTTAAAAAAAAAAAGCATCAAAATTTGTGGAATATAAAACTACACCTTACTTAGAGAAAAAAGTATTACTCAAATGTAGTATTAAGAAAAATTAAAATGAAAAACTGAAAATTATTAGGTGCATAAGTTGATTATTTTAAAGGAATACACATTTTAAAAACATTTAAAAATAATTTTAATTAGAATTTTGTCTTTTTTTCACTTTGTAAATACTTTTTTACATCAATGAGAAATCACTTATATGAGATAAGAAATTAAGTTAAAATGTAAATTAGTATTATTTTACTAATATTATTCTACTAACAATACCTTTAAATAGTAAAACTTGAAGGGAAACTTACTCATTTAGAAGGTATCATTAACATACACTTCAAAAAGATTTGATTAACTACATTAATGATATAAATCACATTATAAGATAATTTCAAATATAATATGATATACATGTAAAAAGACAAAATGCTTGTCAAGGATTTTTTTCTTTGTTCATATTGATTATAAACATATCTAGAAACTTCTCCATAATTAGGAAAAGGAAGTTTTGCCTTTATGGAAGATTTTTTAAAAAGTTATGCTCCAGAAGATAGAATTCTATTTTATATGTCACTCCATAAATTTCTATAATGATTTAATCAATAAAAAATAACACTTGAACATAGCACATTATCCAAAATAAAAGACTGGTATATAATTAAAGTGTTAACCATAGAATTTACTTCACAATGCTAACAATTTTATAGTCATGAAGTAACTAAGAAAGCAAAGAAAAATTGTACAAAATAACTGTTCATGAGAAGTGATTTTGATTAAATGTTAAGTGTCATAATTTGGTTTGATTACATACATAATGCTGCTAATAATCAAAACATATTTCATACTACCCTGTTTATAATGATTACTAATGACTGTTCCTGAATTCTGGAATGTCATCATTTGACATGAATTCTAAGTATAAATGAAAAGAAACTGAAGGTGACAATTCTGTAATAAGGTTACTTACAAATTTTCCTAATGATAATTAATCAATGAGAGATTTTAATCAAGGGATCTTGACATTTTTGGTGTGTATTTTTAGAATTAATAAAATAATCATATGATACTCTGCCTCTTTATATAGTCAGGATATTTATTCAGGCAACATTTACTAAAAAGATTACTGGGTATAAGGTATCTTTAAGTGTGAATGAGAAAATGAAAATGATTGTCTTAAGGGAAATTAAAATCTAGTAGTAGAGATTATACAACAATATCCAAATTATTACTTACTAACAAATATAATCTAATAGGCAGTATACAAATGACAAACAATTTAAAGAGATTGATATGAAAGGATAATTACTTCCTGCTCAGGAAATCAGGGAATAGTTTGGGATAGTTTACATTTGTGATCATTAAAAATGCAAGTTGTGAAGAAATTAGGGAGATGTAAAATCTAATTGAAAGAAACAAAGCAGAAGAATTGCATACTTTGTAGAAAATATCTATGTAGATGGATGCATAATAATAAGAGCAATGGCATAAAAGATAATTTGCTTAACTATGGTAGATCCTGACTGTTGGGATAATCTCTCTAAATATTGTGTAATTGTGTTTCAGGTGGCCTCTGTAAATAATTTGCAAATATAAGGGAGATGAGAAATTATTTTATTTAATAATATATTAGTTTTGTTTCATTATCCTTGTATCAGTAGCCTCTCTATGAATTATACACAAAAACTAATTATTTAGTGTTTATTTGCAGGTTGACTTCTACCTAACAACTTTTAAATTCTGCCTTTTGCCAACAAATGGGTGGTGTTTCCAGACATGATCACTTACAGGGAATATTAAAACACTGTGTTAGACTATTTACAAAGAGCAATGGAGAGATTCTACTTTTTGCTTTTGAATTTTCATACCCAAGAAGTGCAGTTTTGACATAAGAGTTACTTATTTCAGTCAACAGAGAGATCCAGGGGCAACTTGGAATTACATTTTTATCACTACCTTTTTTATACTTGAATACTTTAAAAAGTACTTCAAATTTTACAATACTTTTCAAAACTACCTCTAGGTTCTTGCATTTCTAATCAACTTGTATCCTGAAATATTTGTAATTTCTCTTAAGCTTCTGACTCTTTCCACATTTTGCCCAGAGAGTTTGGAGAAAATATTTCCTTTTTCCCCTGCAGTTTTGTTCAATTTAAGCTTATGAGAAGTAACCTCAATTTTGAGTTTTTATGAGACCTCATATAAAATATAGGAAGGGCTATAGTTTTAAGAATTATTGATTGGAAATAGCATTTCTATATTTGCACAAATGAGAGATCAACAAGTAGATTTCCATATATGAATCCTTCTACCTACTTTCTATTGATGTTTTACTTTACCAATCTTCTCACCACCCATTCCTCTTTTTCATATTTCAAACAATGTAAGAGCTTCACGAGGGTCTTTTAATTCTCAACACTATCTAGATTAAATGTTCTCTCTAAATGAGCACTGTAAGTATCTCTATCCTTATCCCTCTAGAACAAAAATTTAACAGGGCTGCCTTACTCTGTAAAGCCACGGGCTATAAGATTCAAGTTAAAAGGACAACAAATAAGGTATAAATTTGGCATGAAAAGAGAGAGTAGGGAAGATGTTCCATTTGGGTAGAACCAGTTTTACTGAAATAGATAATACTGAAACTCAAAAATCAGCTGTTCTCTCTATCTTAGATGCTCAGCAGTTCCCGGGAAACACAAACCCATTAGACACTGAGGCCGTGTGATGCAGATGCCATTCAAACATGCATGGCCCCTTTGCTGTGGACCATTAGCCATTCATGCCTTTCCAATTCTTAGGTCAATAACAAATGGTTTTAAGTTTGACTTATGAAAAAGAAGAGCCCTTCTTTATATGACAAATATCTACCAGCTGATTTTATAAGGTTTTCACACAGTAAATACTAACTCTATGAAAGGATAGGCATTTTTTTTACTTGTGGCAATGAGAATTTAGTATTAAAACAATGTCCCAGCAATTCCCAAGGAGATTAGACTCTAATAGAACACACTGAATTCAGGATAGATTAATAAGAATGCTGTTCAATCACATAGCACTGCTCTGTTTACTTCTTGAGCTAAGATGGTTATTCAGGTCTGTCTAGAATATGCATTTTCTATTTTTATGGATTTTCCTCACACACAGAACTTCTAGTGAATATGGTTCTGATAATTGCTTCCATTAAACCAATTTAGAAACCATACATTTTATGTACGAATAAGAAAGGAAGCAAATTAGATTCAGATGCATACTGTGCTAAGTTCTGTGGCTACATATGGAAATTAAGGAGTATTGAGAAATACTACTTTCTTTTGGATGCCCATGTCAATTGTGCGACTCTGCTAACAAAACAACAGTAGGAAAAATTTGGCTTCGTATTTTGAACAACAGCAACACAGTGGTCTTTTATTGAACAAAACTACAGGAACAACATTGTACTGTAAATATTTTCTGAAACCATAATTTATTTTCTTTCCCTGAAAGTGTTTGCAGCTTCTCTTGCAAGTCACTTTTTACTATTAAAGAGAAAATAAAGTTCAAACTTTATAATCTGACTGAAGTAGGACAGTAATACACACGCACATACACACACACACACACACACAAACATTAAATTTCTTATCCTTATTTAAGAACTTTGGATTTATAGTTGAAATTCGATAATTCTTTTCCTATTATTCCTTTTGCCCTAATCATCCCCCTTTATGTTATTATTGAAACAAGAAAATGTTTTAGAAAACGAGACAGTATCATCATCTCAAATGAAAGAAAAGGTGTTATTTCATGTAAGACTGAGTTCTATCTATAACTAAAGTTCTCACTCATTTCAAAAAAATGAATACAAGTGCAATAGAATTATGCTAACCTTTAGGGAAATTAGAGAACAAAGAAAGAGTATCTCAATGATGTTTGAGTTCCTGTGTTTAGTTGTATCTGATATCCAGGTTTATCTTTGCCTTTCTGGTGGTTTGTTGACTCTTTCCTTAGATTCCATGAAACAATAAATTTCTTTTTGTTGTTGTCATTCAAATTAATTGGAGTTGGGTTTTGTCACTTGTGACCAAGAATCATAAGGAATAAACTAAAATATCTGCATTTTGTATTAAAGACAGGTGAAATATTTGTTGGTAAATCATCTGATTAAGAGAACAGCATGATAGAGTTTTAGCTTAAAAAAGAACCTGGATGAACCATGAAGTGTAGCTTAAAGAAGACATAACTAATTGACCAGCTAAATCTGATGCAATAATTTAGTTTAGAGAAGGGGACCAATAGAAGTGAACCCATACTAGTAGAGATAAATAGGAGGAGGAAGAGCCTGGAAATATTTAAATGAGAGAGTCCACAAAAGTTGATGACAAGTTGGCTGGGATGAAGCAGAGAGAGGGAGTGACTACTTACCTGTCAAAGACTTGGGCATGTAGAAGAATGACAATACTGTGCATCAAGTTTGAGATTGGAGAAGATTATTTTGGAGAGTATATGATGATTCTTACTTTGTTTAGGATATTTTTTTAAAGATTTTATTTATTTATTTGACACACAGAGAGAGATTACAAGTAGGCAGAGAGGCAGGCAGAGAGACAGGGAGAGGAGGAAGCAGGCTTTCCTGCAGAGCAGAGAGCCCTATGCGGGCCTCGATCCCAGGATGCTGAGATCATGACCTGAGCCGAAAGCAGAGGCTTTAACCCACTGAGCCACCCAGGTGCCCTGTTTAGGATATTAAGAGATTTCCAACTACTACCACTATTCCCAACTTCTACTATTAGATATATGCAGTAGATAGTTATTTGGTTCATGAAGACAGGAAAACAGGTCACCTTGGGATTTAAATTTTGGTTCAACTATCTTATACATAGTAGTTGGAAGATTTGAAGTATATGGATTCATTTTCATTGTTACAGAATATGAAAAGTGCAGGAGAATAGAAACAGAACTTTGAATAACAGCTATTTTTAAGGAACAAGTAGAAAAAAACAGGTTACAGATGTAAAAAAAATGTGCATTTAGTGATATTTTGGAAATCAAAGATTAGTTTCTTATAGGCCGAAGTGGCCTGTAGATACAAAAGTGATACCCACATTAGTAAAGTTAAGGAAATTTATACAGTCATGGTAATAAGACCCAGACTACCAATCACACGGACACTAGACCAGAAAATGAAAGACCTCACTTTTTGTCTTTGCTCTGACTTTAACCAATGGCATGATATCAAACAAGCCTCTTACTCTCTCTGAGAATCGGTTGGTAATAAAAGGATGACCTTGGAGACTTTAAGATTTATTCTAACTTTAAATTCCAATGACTCCTCTGTTATTTCTTTAAAATACATCACACTAGAGAATTGTAACATTATTTGAATATTAAATCTTTATAACACGGGCTAATCTTTAGCCCCCCTGCTAATTTAGTCAACAATAATTTTCTTTGCCTGTTACGAAGTAGCCCAGTGCCAGATAACTGGGAATAGAGGAAGGAACAAATAAATTTTCTGGGTTTATACTCCTTAATATCTGGAGAGAGATAATGGCAATAAGTTAATAATCATACAAATAACATTAGAGTAAAAATGGTATAAATGAAAAGTACTCAGAACAATGTGTATGCAAAGTCATAACAGGATATAATCTATAATATAACGCTTGATCAGACATTTGGTCAGAAGATGGGTAAGAATATACCATGTAAAGAGACTGAAAGAGAGAAAGTACTGGGGTAGTAAAACATATAAGTGGCAGTGATGGTGTGATGAAAACAAAGTAAACAAAATGAATATGGCTTGAGAAAGTTGGGGAGATATTCAGGGACAAGTACGAGCAGATATCTGTCAGTCATGTTGAGGATTTTTAATGTCACCCTTAATTAATTACAAAACTACTGAAGGATTTTAAAACCTAAACTAATGCAATCTGATTTTCTTTCTTTTTTTTTATTGAAGTATAGTTGAAACACAATGTTACAATAGTTTCAGGTGTACGACATAGTGATTGGACAACTCTATATATTATGCTGTACTGGCCACAGATATAACTACCCTGTGTCACCACAACACTATTATAATACACTGACCCTGGTTACTAAAACAAAGATCTGAGTTATGTAAGAGAAACGCTGAAAGAGGTATTGTCAGGCTAGTGAAGTAGTAGAGATAAGAACCGTGACAGGACTAATGTGATAACAGTGGCAATGGGGAAAATAAGGCCACTTGAGATACAAGCAGAATAAAAAGGAAATAGCACGACTTGGTGATAGGTTGAATGCAGGCAGTTTGTGTGAGAAAAATGTAAATGATGACACCCAGATTTCTAGTCTGAGACTCATGAAAAATGGAAATGTCATTTATTATGACTGGGAACACTAGAGGAGGATCAAATTTAGAGAAGATCATAAGTTGAGTTTCAAATACATTAAATTTGAGATGTTAATTGGGGCTTGTCAATTTTTTTTTTTGCTTCTTTATTTTTCCTAAATATTATGCTTTGCACTTATAGTTGCTGCACTTCATTCTTTTTGTATTTTTTCATTAATGTGATATCCTACACTTTGGAAAATTAACCTTAAACAACCAATAATTTAATGTGCATTTTTTGAAACTATTTTTTTAATTTCACAAATAAGAAAGATGATGTACTTCTAAATGTAGTCTACAAAACTAAGGATATATATTCTAAATCTAAATGGAAATTTCATATGATATTCATAGTGATAGCCATTTTGGTTTACACAAATCTATGATGGACTTCAGGATTTTGGGCTGATATTGTAAGAACATTAATGGGGGAAAAAAAAACCTGTGGAAAATGTGTATTTGCTACCATCATGAAAAAAAAGCAGAATAGTAACAGTTATACTATCAAATACTATCTGAAAATAACTCCATAGAATTCCATATATAGCTAAATTAATTTTTTAAAGGAATTCTTCCAGTTAATAAAACTGTATTGTAAATCAAAATCCTAATATAAATCTTAATATATTTAGGATTTATCCTCACAACTAAAAGTGACTTAGTTTCTCTACTGGTCTGCTAGTTTAAATTTTTATTTTATTGTTTTTGTTTTCCCTTATATACAATCAAAATTTGTAGTCCAAATATGAGTAGAATTTCTTTCAAGTTTTTGCTTTATTTTCTCCATCACACACGAAGCTGTTTATTCAACATAATACTCCAAGTTGCTGGTTTGTTGAGTACATTGGATACTGGCTTGTACAAGCCTTAGGGTTTGTTTTGATTTCAACATTTGGTGTCCTGGTTGAAAGTCAAATAAAAATAAAATTAGATTTAGTTTTATTGTTGTGAAGCTTTCTCAATCGTCTTTATCCCAAGCCCTATCCCACCTTGTCTATGTGTAGGATTTCTATTAGTTGAGTGCCAGAAGCCAAATTAAAAAAAGAAGTAAAAATTTAATTGCTTTATTATGTCTATCTGTTTCAATTATCTTGAATCTCTACTGCCTGTTGTTAGTTGAAGGAAAGTGCTATCATTTTTTCTGTTTTATTTTTTCCTTACCTCCATACTTCAGATGAGTATTGACACAAATAAACACCAGCCAAAAAGAGCAGTTAATAGAAATGCTGAAACTCACAGTGTGCCCTGCCTTATTCAAGAAAAGTGCTAATGCATGACACTGATACACTGGGACAGGAGTAGTGAAAGTGCAGAGGGAACACAAAACACTGGAATAAAATGACAGACGAGGAAAAAAAATTAAATGAAGAATGTTAAAGCAATGAGTATGGTGCCTGGTAGATTTCATTGAAATTAGCAAGGTCAAATAAAATGATGCCAGTTAAAAAATGATAAATGTGGGAAATCACATCATTTGGAAAATATGCCATTAAACATCTAGATGAGCTACCATGTCCTGATATGTTTTATTGCCAAACACAGCCCTTTGTATTATACTGATGACCTGATTTAGGGCACAGAAAAAAAAGTATTTAAGTCTAGAAAAAAACCTGATATCCACTTTTCTCAACAATTTAATTGGTAAGAGTTTATCTTTCCAGTAAATAAAAATGTCAGAAAATGTCTCTCCTTCATAAAATGAAATAAAATATGCTCCCTTCGAGTTTGACAAAAATGGACTCTGGGTTTTTTGTTTAATGGGGAAGACTGACTATCTATAGTTTAGAACTATCTACCATGAAAATAAATTAGTTATAGAAAAATCTGTTTTCATTCTACCAACACTCAGTACTCACTTCTCCCCAGGGAGGAGAAACAGGCTATTGTAGTGCTATAAGAGTACGGCAGGAACATCACAAGTGGACTCCCAGAGATTGAGAACCTTGTAGAATTCTCTCTTTCTGAGTGTGGGTGGTTCTTATGACTTGCTTCTAGCAGACAGAATACGGCAAAAGTGTAGAGATGTCACTGCCTTGATTAGGTTATATTATATGGTGGAGATGATGCTATTAGATTCACATTAATATGTCTGTGTGCATCTCCACTAGAGATACTCTCCCGCTGGCCTTGAAAAAACAAACTACCGAACTGTATGCTCCCCGAAGGAGATAGCAGTGTGTGTAGCAGGAAGATAACTTAGGCTGCCTCTAGGAGCTCAGGGTGGGCTCCTGCCAATAGAAGATAGGCTTTGGGTCATAAAACCACAAGGAAATGAGTTCTGCCAACGGAATGAACTCGGAAGTGGATTCTTCCTCAAGACAACCTCCAAATGAGAACACGATCTGATCAATACCATGATTTCAGCCTGTAAGACCAGGAACACAAAACTTAACTAACTCTTGATTGGAATTCTAACCACAGAAAATGTGAGATAATGTGCTGTTTTAAGTTGCCAAATGTGTGGCAGATCTGTTACATAGCAATAAAGAAATGAATTCAGAGGATATTAGTGAACCAATATGATTCTTGTAAATAACTATACACTAAAAACTGTTTATATGCTGAAGTATTTTTGTGAATTCTTCATCACTTGGAAAGCTACATATACTCACTTTACTGTAAACCAAGATTGACTAATAAAATCTGTTGTTTACATCTCCTATAAAGTTCTCATTAATCAGCGAGTTTCCTATAACATCCTTTACACAGTATTGATTTTTAGTTCTCTTAAAAATCATCATTCTCCTTTTTTTTTATTTATAGAAATCCTGATAATGTGGTTTGCTGGGACTGTACTATGATCATATTTGGCTAACTGACCTAAGAATAGTGGAATCCTGATATAGAATACATGTTATCACTATTTACAAAGTTTCAGCAGAAACAAAGAGTATACTTTCTTGTTGACTTTGATTGCAGAACCCTACACAGAGAATCCTAAGTGGGCTGGGATATTTTAAGGATAGAGGTTCATTTTTAAGGAAAACTATGAGTCATATTCCATAAGTAATATTACTTTTAAAAATGCATATTGTGATTATAATGGGCCATTTTTCAAAGGCTGAATTTTAAAATGATTTTGGGTGGTTTAAGTGGAGGATTTGCAAGATGGGAATATGCATGCCTATTACTTAGTTTTTTAAATGTTTTGTTGACAACTTTTTTTAAAGGTTTGGTTTAACTAACTCTTTTATTTTCTTAAGTATTTATTTAAATTCCAGTTAGTTAATATACAGTGTTATAGTAGTTTTAGGTGTACAATACAGTAATTCAACAATTCCATATATCACCCTGTGCTCATCACAAATGCACTCCTTAATCTCCATCACCAGTTTAACCCATCTCCTGACACCCCCCACCCAGGTAATCACCTCTTATTCTTAAGGAAAGAATAATTTGTGCCTCTCCAACTTGTTGTGGAGCTATACATCATACATAAGGTGATAAAAAAATTATGTTTTCTTACTTTTTTAAAGATTTTATTTGAGAGACAGAGTGAGAGAGAGAAAGCAGGCACTAGTGTGGAGCATGTGAGCGCACACACCTGCAAGTGTGAGCAGGGAAGAAGCACAGAGGGAGCAGGAGGGGAGCGAGAGGGACAAGCAGACTCTGCACTGAGTCTAGAACCCAAAGCCAACACTGATCCCAGGATTGTGAGGTCAGGACCTGAGCTGAAACCAAGAGTCAGATGCTTAACCAACTAAGTCACCCAAGTGCCCCTACGCTTTCTTACTAAGAAGGTGCCTGAACTAGTACTATTTTCATTTTTAAGATCTATCACTTCACTTGAAATCCAACAAACTACTAAAATTCCAGTAAATTAAATAAATATTTATCAATTTCCTTATATATTAGGCATTCTATTATATGCTAGTAATGTACAGATGAAGGTAATATGTCTTCTGTCCATAGCCAGCTACAGTCCCACATGCATGCTTTACTTTAACACATAACTAAATGAGGAATATAAAAATATAGGTCAATTAGTTATATGGATATTCAGGAAAAAATTATTTTTGATGAAAATTACGAAATACAAGTTACTGTTGAGTTTCATCTTAAAGTATTAGTAGGCATTTGCTAAAGAGAGAAAGGAAAGATAGGTAGATGGAAAATTAACAACCAAATGAGGACATGTGATCAGCAGATCTAGTGAACTGGCAGCAAATAGGTTGAGAAATGTAGGTTGCAGAGCTGGGAAACATTTTAAAGGCCTGACATCCTACATCTTTAATGAGCATCCACTTGATGGAAGAAAATAATTTTGGCATGCTGGAGCCAGCTCAAGCCAGAGAGCACAGGATTAAGAGGGGAAATTGTGTACATAATTTCCCAATTCCAAGCTCAGTGACATGACATGACAATGATAGCTTGAAATTGGCCATAGTGGGAGTATTTATTGATAGTGATTAAAACTTATCAGAATACTATAGGAGACACACACACATATTTATTCATTAACTCAAATATTCAAGAAGTGTTTATGAAGCATGTTCTGTGTGTCAGACACCATCCTGAGGATAAAGTTTGGGGGAAAAAATGTTCCTCCTTTAGTGAAACCATAAATAAATATTTCACTAAAATTATTACAGGTATCAATAAGTGCAATGAGATTTTAAAAAAAAAAGAACTAAGTAATGGATGAACTTAGAGCAAGTGGTTTTTGGTGAAAGGCTGCTAACTTAGACTTATAAGAGAAGACCTCTCTCAATTGGTGATATTTTAGCTGAGGCCTAAATGTTGAGAAAGTAAATATGAAGTAAACGTGAAGATTTGGCAACAATATATTTCAAGCAGAGGAAGTAGTAGCAAGTTCAGAGACTTGTAGCAGGAAGCATTCCTCCCGCCCTCCCCAGACGAATGTGGCTAAAATCCAATGAATAATGCGAAGTACAATAGAAACCAAAGACCGAATACAGAAAAACGATCAGAGATGACTTCAAATCTGGTCTTACAGGTTAAGCATCCATGCAGAAGTAAATTTGATGTATACTAATTCATCTGCTCATTACCTTATTTGGCATATATTAGATACTATGTACCATGCTAGATTATTAAGTAAAAGGAATAATATATAGTCTCTTCCATAAAGAATCCATAGTCTTTAAAAAAAAAAAGAATCCATAGTCTTTTGAGAGGGCGTGATGAAGGATCAGGAGACAAAGGATCATGAACTGCATGGGAAGGTCATCTTCCCCATCTCCACGTTCTATCACCCATCCGCTCCATGGCCAATTTAGGAAGTTCACTGTGGTTTCTCTAGCTACATGTTCAAATCTCATGAGAGGTACTAATAAACTAAAATTAAAATTACGTTAATATTTTGGGCAGGTGTACTCAAATTTTAACTCAGAAAATTTAACTCTAAGAAGTCTCTGACAATATATATGCTGATGATGACTGGAAAAATAAAGCTAACTTCCATCCATCTTATTAGTAAGTTATGTTTTACTCTAGTCTATATGCAGAATTATACCAAAGCAATTTTTTTCTTCTATGCAAGTGATTTTTTTAAGATTTTTGAATCAAAGCTGTCAAAAACATGCTTGTTTTAAGAAGGTAAAGTCAAAGTTTTGGCTTTTATTATTCTGTTATGAGAAATGGTCTATGTTTAAAAAGAGGAAATAAGAGGGACACATCTTATAATTAAGAAAAATTGTTTTCTAGAATGTGTACAGCTATCTGACCAGGAAGAGTAAATAAAGCCTAGTCTCAAATATATGGTAGAAAAGAGAGAGAAGAAATTTAAAAAGATTCCTTAGCTCTCTCATAAGAGATCTTTTAAATTATGGCTATTTAGGCTTCTGGGAGGAAAAGGGTCTAACACATAATGAAGGACAGAAGAAAACAGTAGCTTATCCCTCCACTCTGAGGAAGCAAGCAACACTCACTTCCCTTCTGATCATCTTGAAGCAATAGGACTTACCAAGAGGTGATGGGGGTGTGGCAGGAGGTGTGGCAGGAGGGAAGATGGGAAACAGAGAAAGAATAGTAACAAAGACTACCATCATTTATCCACACTATTTAAAAGCTCTGTCCATTAAACATGGCAATAAAATGTCTTTAAACCTGGCCAGCCCAAAGAAATGCCTCCTTCTTAGATATAGAGGAAAGTCAAGCGAACGGTCTTGAGTGACATCAAGAATTAGGGGGAAAAATAGGGTGTTTGCAGCTCTGATATAAAGGTATGCATGTACAGGTGGTAAGAATAAATCTATGAGTAAAGAGCAAAATAGGAAGAAGATAAGCAAAAGTGTTCCAAAAAAATTGTGTACTTATATTTGATAATATATTTATATAAATTTGAATTTTATTAAATGGGCTTTGAAAGAAATAATTAAAGAGGTGAATGGTCAGATGGGTGGTGGTTCTAGGATTCAATCTATCATTTTACTGATCACAACTTTATTATGTAGAGCTGAGAAATGTGTTTAGAGCAGCTCCTTATTCTCTGATAATTTGTTTTGAGCCAACATTCTATTTACTACTGCTGAGAACAGCTATCTGGAGGAACTGCATGCCTAGATCATAAAGCAAATACAAATAGAAGCACAATTTGGTGTCTTTGCCCACTTGAATGTAAACTCCATGTAGGTGGGCATTTTGTTGTTATTTTTCTCTCATATGTTTTTTTTTTTTTTTAAGTAGGTAGAGAGGAAGGCAGAGGGAGAGGGGGAAGCAGGCTTCCTACTGAGCAGGGAGCCCAATGCGGGGCTAGATCTCAGGACCCTGAGATCATGACCTGAGCCAAAAGGCAGACGCTTAACCATCTGAGCCACCCAGGCGTCCCACTCTCATATGTTCTATGAAGAGAGAGAAAAGACATTAAATGGAATTCAATTAAAAAATAAATAAATAAATAAAGAGGCCTGATGTTGTTTGAAGAAAATGCTAAGACGCATAGTAAGTGGTGTAAGTGATATATGTGATTGATACAGGGAAAAGAGCAACTTTCTTAATGCATTGAATTATGCTCTATTTGTTAATGAAACACTTTTATACACAATGCTATAGTACATTCTTTACATAAATATAGTTCTTACCATCAACATGTGTATATGTACATATATAACTGTGTATATAAATGTATATTTATATATGTTTGTACACATTTACATAAAATATACATACACATATATATGTGCATATTAAATTTAAATTATAATATAATAAACTATATGAATCTGGATAGAAAATTTCAATGGACAAAAACTTTTTTTTCTTTTCTATTTGGTTTGTTATATAGATCCTAAATGTGTATGGATAATTTTGAGTCCTAATTCTATTCCATGGGATGGTATTATAAAGAAAGGAATTCTGGAGGTTTCAACTCAATGGTTCATTCTTATTCAACACTTATTACGGTGAACCAAATATATACCCAACACTTTGCTAGATTTTAAATAAATGAGTGAGGGAAATTTTCAATTATTTCAATATGGATCTAAAAATAAATGATTGAGCTCCTCTTGATTAGACAGACAGCCACATCTTTTGGTGCAGTTCGAGTCACATCCCTTAGACACATTGGTGAAGGTTGGAATAAATGGATTTGGCCATATTGGGCACCTGATCACCAGGAATGCTTTTAATTCTGGCAAAGTAGATACTCTCACCATCAATGACCCCTCCATTGACCTCAACTACATGTTCTACATATTCCAGTAGTATGATTCTACCACAGCGAATTCAGAAGCACAGTCAAGGCTGAGAATGGGAAACTTGTCATCAATGGAATACCCATTGCCATCTTCCAGGAGTGAGATCCCAGCAACATCAAATGCAGTGATGCTAGTGCTGAGTGTGTTGTGGAGTCCACTGGGTTCTTCACCACCATGAAGAAGGCTGGGGCTCATTGGAAGGGTGGGGCCAAAAGTTTCATCATCTCTGCCCCTTCTGCTGATGCCCCCATGTTTGTGGTGGACATGAACCATGAGAAATATGACAACTCCCTCAAGATCATTAGCAATACCTCCAGTACCATCAACTGCGTGGCCCCTCTGGCCAAGGTCATCCATGACAACTTTGGCATTATGGAAGGACTCTTGATCATAGTGCATGCCATCGCTGTCACCCAGAAGACCATGTAAAGTCCCTCTGGGAAGCTGTGGCCAAGGGGCTGCCCAGAAAAACCTCCCTGCTTCTACTGGTGCCACCAAGGCCATAGGCAAGGTCATCGCTGAGCTGAACCTGGTCTCCTAGGAGTAAGAGTCCCTGGACCAACTCCAGCAAGAATAAGGGAAAGAGAGAGGCCCTCAGCTGTTGAGGAGTCCTTGCTCCAACTCACCCCCCAACATACTAAGAATCTCCCGACCTATATAATTTCCATCTCAGATCTCCTGAAGAAGAGGAGGGACTTGGGGAGCTCTACCTAGGCAAGCACTCTCAATAAAGTATACTTTACACAGCCAAAAAAATTAAAAAATACAAAAATGAAAACAAATGGTTGAACCATAAAGTGCTAAAGTTTATTAGATAAGGTTATAAATAAGATTCTATAGGATTGCAAGTGAACATTCAGAAAGCAGAAACTAATTTTTGTGAAGTAATTACAGAAAAGATGTTATAGCTCAAAGCTCAAAAATTGAAACAGAACCAAAACAAAAATCCTCCTCACAAGTAAAGGAAACCCTCAAAACAAACCATAAGAGATTCTTAATCTCATGAAACAAACTGAGGGTTACTGGGGGGTGGGAGGGTAGGGATAGGGTGTGTGGGTTATGGACATTGGGGAGGGTTTGTGCTATGGTGAATGCTGTGAAAGGTGAAAGCCTCATGATTCACAGACCTGTACCCCTCGGGCAAATAATAATTAAAAAATAAAAAGGAAAAAAAAAAGAAACCCTAAGAAATATGGACAAAATTCATGATATGCAGACTGTTTTGAGTGTTCTGAAAATTCATGTAACTTCAAGCTGTAATTCTACTGCCATCTTGGGTGACTGAGGTTAAGCCTTGGGCATGTGCCAGAAGGACAGTCAGATGAAAGATACCTGAATAAATCCATGGGCCTCAAATTATGACACACTCAGTGAACATGTGATCCATAAAAGTCAACCCCGCAGAAGTAGGCAGTAAGGAAATGCATTTGCTCACCTCTTATTTCTACGTAAAGGAGGAAAATGTCTCCACAGAGAAACTCAACCAGCCCTCACATAGACTGACTCCAAACTACCTTCATGGCACAAAATCCTTCAGAACCAGATAAACCTGTCTTTACATTTTTGGTGGTATATTTAACATAGAGAATCAGTAATATAAGAGATTAGTAGAATAAATATGTCTAAGAAAGTTCTTTGTAAAGTAGTCTGCTGGAAAATGTTGTGAATCCTTGCATTAGGGGCAAATAATTTTTAAGAAGTTAGGTTATTTCCTTGAAGCAGGATAGGAGATTCCTAACAGATATCCATTGGCTTCTACTGTGCTTTACTCACTGAGTTGAGACTGCCCTTAGTAGTTATTTTACAATATAAGATGGGGACCAAGTACACGAGAATCACCCAGGATGATTTCTTAAATTGCATACTTCAGTGCCCTACTCCAGGCCCAAGAATGTAAATTCTTAATATTAAAGTTTGATAAATTGGACCGTGCTGTGGGGCTGCTCTTCAGCAAGCTTTGGAAAAGTCAACAAATGTTTATTTTTATCATAAGCAACAGATATCTATAGGGAGTATAGTGCCAAGCCTGGAGAAGATTTAAATTGTCATTAAAAAGTGCCCCTCGTTTTAAGATGGGGGAAATAATAATTATTTAGAAATTGCCTCTAAGCAGAATGTCATAAAAGAAAGAGCTGCTGGCTCCTCTCAAACTTTACCCTTGGAGACAGCATGGAAGTAAGAGGAGGGTAATAAACTCCAGAGCCAAATAACAACTATAAAATACACACAGCTAACAACAATAATGAAACTTTGGGAAACTCTCTAGAAAACAGACTGTGCCAAGATCTGTGTGTGTGTGTGTGTGTGTGCGTGTATTGGGAGAGAGGTAAATGAGTCTACTGAGGCAGAGGACCAGGCACCATAAATGGAGGAGAAGTACCAAAACAGCTTTCCAGCTGTGCTCATCTCTCTCACTCATGCCCTAGGGGCATGATTACCTGGCCCACAGACACTACAAATGGAGCAATAGGAGCCACAGTCCCTGAAGGCATTGCAACACTGGGGAGTTGGGATGTGGTTGGATTAAGAGGCATTTTAACAAGTGCAGTTCATCTTGCCAGATCCTGATATTTCCCTTTCTTCCCCAAAAGTACAGAGTAGTTCAATAGGAGGAGGTAATTTGTGGAAAAGAGCAATGCGTAGGTTAAGTAATGGGAGGTTTCCTGAGGTCAGAAGTGATGATCCCAGATTGCAACATGACAGTTTATCTGACCTTGAGGGCTTCATCCTCCTTAATTCATCAGGTGGGTCAAAGCCTTTATACCTCAAGCACAATGCCCAGTAATTTTCAGGTATGAACAGGAAAGCCTACGAAATCTGAGGAATGCAAGAACTATAAAAACAAAACAAAATCTCACAATAAATTAAAAAACACTTAAAACAGAGAAAACAGAAGAAATAAATGACCCAGAACAAGAACTCAAAATATGCACAACAAAGATCCTTAGAGCAATAAATATCTATATATCTATATCTATATATAGATCTAAAAGACAAGCTATTATAAAGAACCAGTGGAAACACTTGATTGCTTAGATTGAACAATAAATGATAAAATACAAAGAATGAATTAGAGACCTAAAAGATGGGGAAATTCTCTCTTTCAAAAGCCACCTAAAATTGATAAAAAATATGTAAAGCATAAAACAAAATGTAAGATCCACGGGAGTTGTAGGTATAGAAGAAAAAATTAAATAAGGAAAAATACTTGAAGAAATATGACTGCCTGCGACCTAGAATTAAAGAAGTATAAATTATCAGACTGAGCAGTCACAGAGAGCCAAAAAGAGATAAATGAGAAAAAAACAAAACCTCACAATTAAGTTATGATATTAGAAGTTTAAAATTTAGAAACTAAGAAACAAGATTGGCAAGTCTAGAATAAAAGGGCAGGCCAAACACAAAGGAACAAACTTCAGATACTTTAAAAATACTTTAAACTTAGGTAAAATATTATCTGTAATATGAAACCTTTTAAAATTTATAAAAGATTCTCTTTATTTGGTTTGTCGAACTCTGACAAGGATATCTTTAAAAGGAGGGAATCCAAAAGGAATCAATGAAATATTCAATGGGATATTTATAAATCAATGGAAATCAATCAAATGGAAAGTAAAGTGAATAATATAATCTAATAAAGTATATTCTCTATGTGGATGTTAGAGTGACTTGATAGAAACCCCCTTCTAGTCTTTATCTCTTCCTGTAGTCATGCCCTTTTCAGTGTGACTTTGCAATTTCATCCAACAAGCTTTTCCCCTACCTCCAAGTTGGGCTAGCCTTATGGCTAGCTTTAGCCAACAGAATGCTGAAGAAGTGGCAGTGTCTTCTATCTAAGCCTGGGCTCATCACTTACTCTGCTTGCTCTCTTTGAACCTTCACTCCAGGCAGCTAGAAGATAAAAGTCACGTGCTCTAGCCTGGAATGAGTCACTGTTTGTCTGCTGGCTTAATATTTCCTTTGCATACTCCATTGCTTTCACAAATGGATGGCTCCAATTCTTCGAAAAATCCACGACAGGATCATCTGCCAGAGTTTATTCTCAACCATTCTTCAGTCTCAAGTTTTATACAGAATAGGGCAGACTCTTAGAATTGAAAAGAAACTTAAAGGTCATACTCCTGCCTAAACTTTCAGATGCTCCTCTTAATCCAGGGAATTTATTAGTCTGCCTGAGACAGATCACAATGTTTCCCAGGTCAGACCTTGGTTCCTGTTCAGAACTCTTGACTTCCATCCAATCTAGCTTTTATTTGGAAGCAATACATAAAGGCTATTTTCTTTAATACTTTGGTTTACTTTTTTAAAAATGTAATATATATCAAATCTCTTGAGTGCTTTTAAACACTGTGGTGAAATGATCAGAGACCTACTGAAAAGAAAAAACAACTATCTAATTTAAAAGGTACTTTAGGGATGTCCTCTGTTTCATAAGTTGATGTTAATATGAATATTTATGTACAAGAACAGAAAGGTACTATGAATTTCCTTAGACAACAAAATAAAATTATTGGCTTACAAAAACCCAAACTCCAGGAAGAGTAAGGATGAAACCAGCAGTTTGCCACTTTTTAAATAACAGACTCAGTGTTTCCTTCAGTAAAAAAAACTAATTTCTTTACTCAGAAACACCAACCTAGGCTATGACTGAACCAAATTTCCCATAGATCAGTCCTTGAAGGTAGAATCTTGTGATAGAGTTGGCATGAATGGACAGCAAACCCTATACTCTCTGCAGGGTTCTACTTGTGGGTAATCACAGGGCATCACAGTGTTCCTATCACTTTGCAGTAAGCTGATAGGGGTCTGTACTTTGGATATCATTTTCCAAAATACAAGAAACAACCCTAATGCACTCCAGTAGGCCTTTTATTACTGTCCATAACTGCCTTAAAGCAAACAAAATCAGATTCGTGAAAATCACCGTTATTATATATTTACCAAAACTCTATGCTGCTATAAGTAAGTGGGAGTTACTGGTAGAGCAAATCTGACACGTTAAGGTATGATAGCTCTGAAAATGTTCAGAGGGAAAGTCATTTTAAATTAAAGAGTGAAAATCTTTATATTCTTTGTACTTTTTATAAGCCTGGGCGCTTTAAGTACTTGAGTTTAAATTGATTGGTTAGACCTGAGTGTTTCTTGCAGAACATCTAATGAAAGTTACCTATATTTTAAACATTAATTTTCACAGAAACAAACTGTACATTTCTTAACATTACAGGCAGAATAAAGAGAAGAAATATTAGGTAAGATGAAGCTCTTTTGAATGAGACTTCATTAATATAAAAGCAGAGTGCTTATTTTAACAGTAAAACCATACTGTAATATAAAAAATAATATTTCTAGACTATTATGCAAATTCTACATATTAATGGAAACTTTCACTTGTATTTGCTAATTATATGATCTATCAAATTAATGTACTCAGATATGCCTCAATTACTAAGCAGATAACTAACATAATAAGCATGTAGATGTGGCTTTAGATACTTCAATTTTGAACAGAGAGGATAAAAACATTTAGACTTCTCTCCACACCACAGTAACTAAATCATATGTTTGATTTGTCCCTCTTATATATAAAATTCTTATAACTGTAATTCAAGATTTTAACAAATGTAATATTATGCTTTTTAGTTATATTATTAACTTTTCAAGGAAAAAGTACTAGCTCAATGAACAATTCATTAGGGATAAGAGGGGATAATTGTAGCATAAAATTCTTATTTGATATAATAAAATAAAATGCACGTGTTTATTTTTGTGTCACTAAATGTGTTTATTATTCCAGAGAGGGAAGTACAGAGGGAAGTAACAAAAGTTACTTACAGAGGGAAGTAACAAAATAGTTGTATGATAAGAGTAGCAAAGTAAGGTAATATCCAGTGTAGTTTATCCTACTTTTAAACAGACATATGTCACACACACATGCACACACGCGCACACACACACACACACACACACACAGTTTCCTTTTTATCCTTCTTCCTTCCCTATGCTGAAGCTTCCAACTTTTTTTTTAAGATCTTCCTTCCCTATGCTGAAGCTAAATTTTTTATTAATATTGATTAAAATATCATCACATTCCAAATCTTTGAAGTAATAATGGTGTTCCAAAAGAGGAAAAAAAAATGTTAAGTCAGCATTCCCTCTTGAGAGTCTTCAAGACCAAATAAAAAAATCCTAAATCAATAAATTCAATAATCCCTTAACTTTCCTCTTTGCTGTATGCATCTATAAAGGCTTATAAACAAAAAAACTAAAGAGTGCTTTAGGTTTATTTGAAATTATATCAAAAATTGTGTAGTCATAGACAGCTTGTGTTAGTGAAAATAGCATTTTTAAGGATAAACAAAAAATGAAACACATTTTTCAAAAGCATAATAGTTTTGAAAGCTACTACATCGTACTTTTAAACCATTGATATTGAATTCAAATATATTATACCCCAGGTTTGTTTATTTTCAAACATGAGTTTATAAATTTTAATGAATATTTATTGTGCACTTGACTCGTTAAAGGCAGTACATAACTACTTTTGAAAATAAAGATGAATAAAAAATAGCCCCACATCTTATACTCTTGACAATGAGATAAGACATTAACCCTTGTTATCAAACCAACTCTCTTAATGAGGATAAAAGAAGATTACTCCATTTTTTGAGGGGGGAGGTTCCCCACTGACCATTGAAACCTGACATGGGAATTGATCTTTCACATCTTCAGGTAGAAATCAACTGAATTTCAGTCAATTTCCCAATTGTTTTAAATTATGTTTAGTCTCTCACAAAACAACCAAACAAAAACTCATGTTTTTAAGTCCCAAGGACAGTTTTCATATTCAACAGTGTGGTGCAGCTTCATAAGACTGAAATTATATTTAATTTAGATCCCTATTTCAATGTATTTTAGGTTTATCTCACTTGGAAGTCATTTATTTTGGGCCCATCATTAATCAGGACCTGTGGGATAGGACTTTTCTAAAAGATCCATTCCACTGACAATGTTTAGCCTAAATATTAGCAATAGTGTGAAATGTATTATCATAGCACGCCCAATTCGAATTTCAGCTTCTTTTACTTATCCTATTAAATGAAGGGCTGATGTTAAAGTAATCTTGACCCAGCGGTCTCACCTAATCACAGATGAAGTTCTGTTAAAAAAACAATGTCACTATCTAATAAAAGTTCTCATGACTGATTATGTTAGATTATCTCTTTTCTAAATACAATTAAGTTCTTGAAGTTATTTGAAAGAAATGGAAAAGTAAAAATTATAAAAGAGCCCAAATACAGTAAGCCTAGTTCAGTGATTAGAAATTTTTCATTTGAATTATAGATTGTTATGTCTTTGTGGTTACTAACTTAACTACTTTTTAAAGTAAACTTATAGTCTATTAGAAATATCTTGAGTTCACTCAGTAAAAATTTACATAAGCTTTTTCATCTTTCCATTAAAATTTCAATATAATGATATGTTTCTAAGACAATACTTGCCAAAAATATAACCATGAGAAATTAATGTTTTCATTTAATGAAAATGTTTCATGTTTATAGCTATCACAGCACTCCAACCAGTCTTAAGGGTTAACTTGCTTCAAGCTTATGCACTCCTTGCTTCTGGACCTAGGGCCCTTCCTGTATAGTAGAACAACCTACTTTTCTTGAGATTTGCAGACCATTGGCCTTAAGGAGAGAAGGACCACACCTTCCCAGAAAATAAGGCCTGACCACATTTGAAAACAGCTGCTGCTGATGCCAGCAAGTCTGTTCAGGGTCATGTTGACATAGGACTAACTGCCTGGGCACCTGCTTTTCTTGCATGTAGCCCCCACCATTTCCCATGTCTTCCCCTTAAAAACCCTCCAGCTTCGCCTGTACTGGGAAGATGGTCTTTAGAACATTAGTTTACCATCTTCCCAGGTTGGCAGCTTCCTGAATAAAGCAACCTTTCCTTTCCCACCATCACTTATCTTTCAAGTATTGATTTTCGAGTGGCAAGCAGCCAATCCTGAGTTCAGAAGCAGTTCTACGTCTAGTAACATGGCTGTGCATTTTTTTACATTTCCTCTTTTTAAATTAACATATAATGTATTATTTGCCCCAGGGGTACAGGTCTGTGAATCATCACGCTTACACATTTCACAGCACTCACCATAGCACAAACCCTCCCCGATGTCCATAACCCAGCCACCCTATCCCTCCCCTCCCTCCCCTCCAGCAACCCTCAGTTTGTTTCATGAGATTAAAGAGTCTCTTATGGTTTGTCTCCTTCTCAATCCCATCTTGTTTCATTTTTTCCCTCCCTACTCTCCATGACCCCTGCCCTGCCCCTCAGATTCCTCATATCAGAGAGATCATATGATAATTGTCTTTCTCTGATTGACTTACTTTGCTTAACATAATATCCTCTAGTTCCATCCACGTCATTTGCAAATGGCAAGATTTCCATTTCCTTTTAACAAAAATTTAAGAATATTCTTTCACTGTAAGTATGTATTGCATGACATATTATGTATATACATATGGCATACATTTATTTCTTGCTATTCAAAGAAACAGTATCCTCCTCTTGTGAAAACATATAGTACATTTTTCAATTAAGATTATTATTTTTGTTTTGGTAACTTAAGCAATAATAGATACTGAAATATTTCAAACATCCTACAAATATGCCTCTTGTTCTTAACATATAAAACTTGCCATGAAGGGACACAGGACTCACATTCAAGTTATCAGGAAATATTGCATCTCTTCCTTTCTGCTCTGAGCCACCTACATTTCTGGCTTACAGCCATAGCCTGCTAAGATTCTCTGCTTCTACCCTTGTGTGATAATCTATTCTCAGCTTAGAATCCAGCATAATTCTTTAAATGTTTAAATCAGAGTCACCGTTGATGCTCCAGAACTCTCTGTTTTTTCTGAGAGTGTGACATCTCTACCCTTAAAAATACTTTGTAAACCTTAATCTGGTAAGATTTCTGACTCAAGACTTTGACTTGACAACCTGATTTTGTGTGTTAGAGCAAGATCTGTAAATCAACTATTATAATTTCATAAAAGTATCAGAAACTGAAGTTTTGGGATCTATCACTTTTGGATGTTCTCAGGAAAAATTTCCAACTGATACTGAATGTAATGGAAGCAAATTCAGAGATGTCATTTAGAAAACCAAGTATTTATTATTATTTACAAAGTGATTTATAAAATAGTTCCTTGAGGGATTAAGTATTTTAGAAATTGATGATATATAGCTTTCTTATTAGGAATAAAACAGCTCTGTTTAATTCAGATCTAATTCATATCTGTTCTCTGAAGAACAACTGAATATATTCAACATCAACTGTTTAATAAAAATATTCTAAATGTCTAATTACTGTGTACATGTAAAAATATGTGTAAATTTTGGCAATTATAGCTTCAATTGAGATTGGTAGAGTTTGGTTCCTTTTTAAATATAATTCTATATCACACGTGAACCACAAGTAATTTCTCGTATACTTATGACCTAAGAGTTTGTTAACTTAGGAAGAAAACTTAACATGATAATCTACTCCACCAAAATTTGCAGTCATATTATATAAAAAATATCATTTTATCTTCAGTATTAAACTTATTAGTAGATGTATATTAACATTCTCATTGTCAGGTCTTCCAATTTTGATGAAATTAATTTCTGTATGCTTATTTTCATTCCATGATTTGTATGAAAAAGTGAAAAATTATTGAAATGCTCTCATTCTCTGAAGCATCTGATAACCCTGCTTTAAAAATTCCACCTTTAAAATTGCCACTCTGTTAGTGGAGCCAGAATACCAATCCGTTCATATATTGTGGCAAATATCCTAATATCACTGTGACAATTTCAGATGGCTTTTTATATGCACATAGCTGAGATGCTAAGCCTCCATTTTTTGCATGTTTCATGCACAGTTAACTCCTCATGTCTCCTACTGACTTCATCAATTGTCTGGACTTGTGGTCTCCTATAAAACTGGGTGATATACCAAGTGACCTAGCTAGCAGCTGCATCAAATACTTCTCTCAACACCACCCAAAATCCAAAAGGAGTTGGCTCTTCATAATCGTTCATGTCTGAACACACCTAATTTTATCTGCCAGCCTCATACATACTTCCATGAGGAATAGTGACAGCAGAGAAGTGTTATACATGGATTTTTTTTAGATTTATCCATGTTTTAAATTAATATTTGGTTCACTGCATATTCAACCATTAGAGGACTGAATGACATTTAATACTGGGACAAAGGGCATGAACGAACAAATACAAATAAATAGTCATAAGGCCTGTGTTCTCACTTTGCTCTTTAAGACAAGATAGAGTTTTGCAAAGTTAATAAGTAGGAAAGATAAAAAGATAATTATACTTGTGGTTCCATATGACTTAAATACCTAGAAAACACTCATGCTCCCCAGCAACTACCAATATTTCCTAGGCTTCCTTAGAATTAGGTTCAGACCACGTGACAATTCTATACACAGGACGGTGAGTATGTGTGTTACTTTTGGCCTGAGGCACTAAAGAGGCGAGGAGCCCCAGTGGGGCTCGATCCCCGGAACCCAAGATCATGACCTCAGGTGAAGGCAGACACTTAACTGAGCCACCCAGTCGCCACTGTTTAACACTATTAATGTGGGGTAGTGAGAGTTGATACTGGGGGTTTGTTGGACAAGGATGGGAAAAGGGATTGGGGGACAGATATTCCATAATTCTAAGTAACCAATCCCCTTCTGTTACTATTTAGACAAAAATTCTGCTCCTCTATTTAAGCCTTATTATGGTCTTGTTTTAAGAAATACTCAAATGGTTACAACCATCACTAAGAGGGGGAGGTGGGAGTTGGGGAAAACAAAAAAGCAAGCATCAGTCTTAAAAATGCTTTTTAAAAATATTGTACATGTCTTTTAAATATTTTAAAATACTGTCTATTTTTTGCCAGTACCACATTGTTTTGATTGCTGTAGCTTTGCAATATATTTTGAGATCAGAAAATATAATGCCTCTAGCTTTGTTCTACTTGCTGAAGATTGCTTTGGCTATTCAAGGTCTTTTGTGGTTTCATATGAATTTTAGGCTAGTTTTGCCCATTTCTGCAAATAATGACATTGAGATTTTAATAGGGGATTGCACTGAATATGTAGATCACTTTGGTAGCATGGACTTTTTAATGATATTAATTATTCTAATCCATGAACACAGAATGTCTTTCTATTTAACTGTCTTATTTAATTCCCTTTATCAATGTTTTATAATCTTCAGTGTAAAAGTTTATCACCTAATTGGTTAAATTTATTCCTAAGTATCTTATTATTTTTGCTTTTATTATAAATGGGACTGTTTTCTTAATTTAATTTTCAGATAATTATTAGTACATAGAAATGAACTGACATATAGATAATGGAAAGGAATAGAAATACAAGAAATCCACACATTTATGATCCACTGATCTTCTACAAGGGTGCCAAGAAGACACAATAGAGAAAGGATATTCTCTTCAATATATGATGTTAGAAAAACTGTATATCAACACAGAAACAATGAAATTAGATATGAATCTCACAGTATATACAAAAATCAATTCAAAATGGATTAAAGATTTAAACATAAGACCCCAAACCATAAAATAGCTAGGAAAAACAAATCAGGAGAAAACTTCTTGATATTGGTCTTGGCAATGATTTTTTTGGATCTAATACCAAAAGCAAGGGAACAAAAGTAAAAATAGACAAATAGGAGGACATTAAACTAAAAAGCTTCTGCACAGAAAGGAACAATCGACAAAATGAAAAGGTAATTTGTGAAATGGGAAAAATTCTTATAAACCGTATATCTGATAAGGAGTTAATCTCCAAAATATATAACTCAGTAGCAAAACAAACAAACAAACAAAACAAAACCTAAATAAAGAATAGGCAAGGGATGTGAACAGACTTTTCTCAAAAGAAAACATATACAAATGGCCAACAGGTATACGAAATGGTGCTCAGCATCACTAATTATTAGAAAAATGCAAATCAAAACTACAATGATATATGACCTTACATTTGTTAGAACAGCTTTTATCAAAAAGATAAAAGATAATCATTTGTACAACCATTATAGAAGACAGTATGGTGGTTCTTCAAAAAATGAAAAGTAGAACTAATATACCTGCAGCAATCTTACTTCTGGGCATATATCCAAGAAAACCGAAATCAGGATCTTAAAGAGAAATATTTATACTTCCATGTTCAATGTAGCATTATTAATAATAACCAAAATAAGAAAACAGCCAGAAAATCCGTTGACAAATGAACGGATAAAGAAAATGTGGTATACATATACCTGTACGAAGGTGAGGAGCCAACAATGATTAGAGTTTGTGGGACAGGTGATGTGAGCCGGACTCCTTCTAGAGGAGCAGCTTCTGACTTCCTGTGTGGCCCTTTCTCATCCCAGGATTTCCCTGCCAGCCTAACAGATTTCCTGTGATCCTGTGAGATCACGCGAGAGTGATCTCCCTCTGGGAAGAGTGGTTGCAGCTGCAGTGTCTCCTGCCCGATTCTGGCATTCCCTCAGTGGCCCCTGACACTCAGCATATCTCAGCAGCTCCTCCCCCTGTTCCTTCATCAGGACCTGAGTTTTCTCCCAAACACCCACCAAGCCATATAGTGAAGCCACTTAACACACCCATGGACTACAACTGTACCGTTTGCCTTCGTGGGAATCCCCACACTCCGTCCACTTGTATCAGGTCCCAGTTTTGGCCCCCAGATGTCCTCAATTGTGTTAAACACCCACACATGCAGACACACACACCAATGATATTCAGCTGCTCAAAAAGAAAAAACCTACCATTTGTGACAACATGGATGAACCTGATAAAGTAAACAAGAATAGAAACACAAATACTGCAGGGTCTTAATTATAAATGGAATCTAAAATAATCAAATTGAGAGTACAATGGCAGTTGCCAGGGGCTGGGGGAAAAGGGAAATGGAGTGATATGGGTCAAAGGGTACAAAGTTTCAGTTATGCAAGATTAATAAGTTCTGGAAGCTCTAATGTGCATCACGGCTACAACAGTTAACAATGCTATATCGTGGGCGCCTGGGTGGCTCAGTGGGTTAAAGCCGCTGCCTTCGGCTCAGGTCATGATCCCAGGGTCCTGGGATCGAGGCCCACATCGGGCTCTCTGCTCAGCAGGGAGCCTGCTTCCTCCTCTCTCCTCTCTCTCTGCCTGCCCTTCTGCCTACTTGTAATCTCTCTCTCTGTGTCAAATGAATAATAAAAAAAAAAATCTTTAAAAAAAAACAAAAAAACAATGCTATATCGTATACTTGAAATTTGCTAAAAGGATAGCTCTTCAGTGTTATCACCACAAAGATAAAATAAAGAATATACCTGTATGAGGTGACAGATATGTTCAATTAGCTTGTTTATGATGATCATTTCACAATATATACACTTTTTAAAACATCAAGTTGTATACCTTAGTTGTAAATTTTATTTTTCAATTATACATCAATAAAGCTATTTAAAAGATACTGTCCACTAAGCCACTGCTTCTCCTTTGCCTGCTTTACATTTCTTCACAGCATGTTACACAGCATGGCTTACGTTACATAGTTATTTGCATACTTACTTATTATACGAGGAGTCTGACAGAAGTTCATTGAGAACTTAAGATTTCCTTCTACTAAGTTTCCGGTAACAATAATGGAACTACATACTTCGTTGATGTGGGCACACAATAAATGATTTCTAAATACATGAAGAAATTCTCATTCCTTAGGGATATGAAAGTTAGGGTTTAAAGGTGAGTCTTTGCTGTCCTAGGGACCTTCTTACCTGAAGCTGTGGCTGCCATCGAAATCAGGGAGGAGGAAAGTACAAGCAAAGTTCAAAGTAAAGCGAAAGTAAAGTTCAGTGGGCATCTGAGTTCAGGAATACTGAGAAAAGAGGCATGCCTTCTCAACCTATCACTAAAACTGAAGAGCAAAGCAACACAATCAAATTTAGGAGTACAGAAGTGGACACCAAGCACAAAAGCAAGGAAATGAAGGAGAAAAAGTAGTGAGTAACAGCCTGGAAATTCGTCTAAAGAAATCCTGTCTTCCTTTCACACTTTAGGAAACTATGCTGTAACTCCTGCTTATATAATGGGGCAACTTGGAGGAGGGTTTTTACTAGGATGCAATCAGTAGAGATGTTAAAATATTAACTGTCCAATAAACCAAGTTCAAAAATACATAGAAAAGTCGTAAGATTTTAAACATCACAGGATGGGACCATGTCGCTCTCTGTGTATTTTTTATCTTGCTAAATTTAAGATTTCCTATGAGCTGAATTTAGCACTAATTTTGAGCACCACGGACAGATTTTAATTTAAAAAGGGGGGGGGGAGGCGCCTGGGCGGCTCAGTTGGTTAAGCATCTGCTTTCTGCCTGGGTTGTGATCTCAGGGTCCTGGGATCGAGCCCCGCATTGTTCATTGGGGAGTCTGCTTCTCTCTCTCCCCCCACCCGTGGGCGCTCTGTCACTCTCTCTCAAATAAATAAATAAAATCTTTATCACAAAAAGGGGAGAGTCATTTTGAATTACTCATATCAAACAATCAGGAGTTAAAAACACCAAAACAAAAAAGATGATTAAGAGAAGCCTTGGTAATTCCTTAAGGTATTAAGGGTAAGCACTGTACAACCTTGTACAACCTGCAAAGTGAAAGTCGTTACTGATACAGATCATTCTTCACTCTACTATTTTGTGAAATACTGAAACCCCTCGTGCTAATTATTTTATAGTTACATAGATTTCTGTACTCACAGCAATTTTCACACAACTTACATCCAAATAAAAATTTAAATAGGATGTAAATTTTATGATACATCAGCTCAATTACCATTACTTTTCAATCAGTTTACATGGTAGCAGTTTGAAGGAGCAAAACATCATCTCAGTGTCAAAAACCAAATGTGTTTTGCTGTTCTGATTTCCCGTTAGTAATTATACAATTAAATTGATCATTCTGGCATTAATTCTGCAGAGGTATCCCAAAGAGTGCTCTGACAATTCTCATTCATGAAATTTTACAATGTTCTGATATAATGACAAAAATTTTGTCTTAATTGCATTTTACTGCTAAAAGACATTTGTGCATTTTGTGAGCTTTTAAAAGGCAATAGTCTGCCTCTTTATTGATACTGTAAATTGACACATTAATTTTTCTGAGAACATTACAAGTATTTCCTAAAATAATTAGATGATAGACTACGTAATTATTATCCAGCTTGCTGAGATACATGTGTAAGATTGCAACAACACCATAGACTTTTCCATCAGCAAAGAATAAAAGTGCCAAATTATTAACTATTTTTTACTTATTTATTTATTTAGTTAAGTTCAATTTATAGAGGCTGAAATTTACCTCAATTTATATATAGATTAAATGTGTTGAATTAAGAAACAAATTTTGTTCAGCAGAAAATACTTTATTTTTTTTATTTTTATTTTTTCGGTGATCCAAGATTTATTGTTTATGCACCATACCCAGTGCTCCATGCAATATGTATGCTCCTTAATACCCACCACCAGGCTCACCCATCCCCCCACTCCCCTCCATAACCCTCAGTTTGTTTCTCAGAATCCACAGTCTCTCATGGTTTGTCTCCCAGAAAATAGTTAATTTACAACTTGTTTTACACAGGCTAAAATATTAGCAATGTCTTAATTTTTATTTGTAAATCAGGAATATATAAATGTATGTACTTTTAAAATTTTCCCTTCTTCCTGATAAATTTTGTACCTTGTCTCAAAATACATTTTAAGTCTGGGGTATCACAGCTCAAGTAATATCATCAGATTCCTTAGCCAGGGACAATTCTCACATATATTTTCTGAATCTTCTTTTGGTCTTTTTGAGATGTTCAAGCATATGCACTTGTTCTTAAACACACTTATAAATTATTGTATCACTATAATTTTTTAAATACCCCTGGATTTTTATTAAAATAATGATAAAATGCCTACCTAAATCTCTCTAGGACAACAAACACACAGAAACATTGATTTCTTACAGCAATATTCATTCCTCCCATATTTCATAAAGCAATTTTGAAACTAGAAACTAGAACAATGAATTTGTCAGTTCAAAGTTAATTTGTGTTTCATTCAATGTACAGAATTTCCCCCCCTTTGGCCAAAGGAATCCTGTGACATTCTTACATATCACCAGGAAAATAACCAATAAAATGTGACTCTTTTAAATTCTGGTTCCATCCTACAAGAAAGTTGCAAGATTTTCTCAATTTTTTGTTGTTGTTGTTTTTGTTGTTCTACTTTCTGGATAAAAAAAAAGGCATACACGTCAACATAAGCTGGAAGAGTGTGAAAGACTGATGAAATGAAAGCATTTATGGGTGTTTAGGTAATATTTACAGATCTCTTGACTAGGCTCATCAGTGTTCATGTTGCCTAATGAACGGAGTGATCCACAAGTGTAACCAGTTGTTCAGTCTGTGCTTCCTGGACAACATGCGAATGGGAACAGAGCTTCCCCTCTCTCCCAGCAGGAGGGGTTGCAGCTGAAATCAGCCTCCCATGGATCAGGGTGGCTTCCTCAAGATTGACAGAACAGATGTGATGAGTGAAGAAAAATTTTCTATGATATTTGGGCTTTATGGACAGCCTACAGGAAGAGGGAACGTGACCCTGAAGGAGCTGAACGTCCGCCCCATGGAAGTGCTCATGTGCAATGTGCTCAAGAGGCGAGGCAAGGCTACAGGAAGTGCTTCCGCGGGTGTTCCCAGTATATTGACTGATGTTTGGACAGTGAAAATAAAAGAGTTTTACTTCTGTGGAAAACAAAACAAACAAACAAAAAAAGAGGGACTGCAATTTCCCAAAGATCCCAATTTCTCCAGGTACTATAAACACCAGGTCATTCAAATAGCATATACATAAACTAAACTGCATGGTTCTCACACTTGAGTATAAAATGGAAGGAACGGCAGGCAGTTTCTCCCATGGAGCACGGACCCACTGAACATTTGATAGTGCCTGGCACAGCATTAACATCGCAGGTTGATTTAAGAATTGAAGGACCTGTTCCCTTTATTGCTTACCTGTGGTTTGTAAGTTTCCTTGATAGCAACTCTCTATTAAACCATGTCACTAACACTGTAGATTTGACATCAAATTTCTTACATGCCATTTGGTGGGATGCATAATTATTATTAGATAATACAAAAAAAAGTTATTTTCAAAACCCTCTAATTTTTTACAAAGATCCATAATTCATGATTTAAAAGCAAAGATTTTTTTAATCAATCTCTTATACTCTTTGAGTGGATCAGAATAATTCATAAAAATGAAAATAGTTTAATTCTAAATATACTTGAACTTTGATCATTGTATAGGAGGAAAAACATCTATCAAATTTTAATCCATGTGAAATTAAACAATCTTCAGAATATGCCATGCATAAACCAAATTAATTACTCATTAGAGAAAAAATCTTCACATTGTTTTTTTTCTTTCTTTTTCTTTCGTGACATTCTAATTTATATCTTATACCCTTCTTTTGTTTTGTACATGGATTTTTATTTTTTTTATTTTTTTTTATTTTTTTTATTTTTTTTTAAAGATTTTATTTATTTATTTGACACAGAGAGAGAGATTACAAGTAGGCAGAGAGGCAAGGCAGAGAGACAGGGAGAGGAGGAAGCAGGCTCCCTGCTGAGCAGAGAGCCCGATGCGGGCCTCGATCCCAGGATGCTGGGATCATGACCTGGGCCGAAAGCAGAGGCTTTAACCCACTGAGCCACCCAGGCGCCCTGTACATGGATTTTTAAATAGTACATTAGTAGTTTCAACCTTCTCTTTTTTGTAGCAAAATTTTGTTTCACATAAAATCTTACACACAATCACAATACATAAAGTATTCATACAGTTTGAAATTTATGTTATAAAATCATTCCCAACTGATGACCACGCTTTTTTTTTAGGTTTTTATTTTAATTCCTGTTAGTTAACATATAGGTTATACTAGTTTCAGGTGTACAATGTAGTGATTCAACAATGCTATACCTTACTCAGTGTACATCATGATAAGTGTACTCTTAATCCCCATCACCTATTTAACCATCGCCCCACCTAACTCCCCTCTGGTAACCATCAGTTTGTTTCCTATAACTGTCTCTTGATTCATCTCTCTCTCTCTCATTTTGTTCCCTTTCCTTGTTTGTTTCATAAATTCCACATATGAGTGAAATTATACAGTATTTCTTTCTCTGATTTAATTCCCTTAGCATTATACTCTCTAGCTCCAGCCATGTTGTTGCAAAGGGCAAGATTTCATTCTTTTTATGATTGAATAATATTCCATTGTGTATACATACCACATCTTTTTTATCCATTCATCAATCAATGGACACTTGGGCTGCTTCCATATCTGGATTATTGTAAATAATGCTGGTATAAACATCAGTGTGCATGTATCCCTTTGAATTAGTGTTCTCTTATTCTTTGGGCAAATGCTCAGTAGTGTGCTTGCTGGATCATAAGGAATTTCTATTTTTAAGTTTTGAAGACTCTCCATACTGTTTTCCACAGTGGCTGTACCAGTTTGCATTCCCACCAACAGTGCAAGAGGGTTCTTTTTCTCCACATCCTCACCAACACTTGTTGCTTCTTGTCTTTTAGATTTTAGCCATTCTGACAAGTGTGAGGTTATATCTCATTATAGTTTTTATTTGCATTTCCCTGATGATAAGTGATGATGAGCATCTTTTCACGTTGTCTGTTTGCCATCTGAATACCTTCTTCGGAGAAATGTCTGTTCATGTCTTCTGCCCATTTTAAATTGGATTATTTGGGGGTTTTTTTCGTGTTGAGTTGTATAAATTCTTTATATATTTTGGATACTAATCCTTTATTGTATATATCATTTGAAAATATTTTTTCCCATTCTGTAGGTTGCCTTTAAGGTTTTTTTATTGTTTCCTTCACTGTCCAGAAGCTTTTTATTTGATATAATCTCGAGTTTATTTTTGCATTTCTTCCCGTTGATTCAGGAAACCTATCTAGAAATAAGTTGCTAGGGCTGATGTGAAAGAAATTACTGTTCTCTTCCAGGATCTTGATGGTTTCCCGTCTCACATTTAGGTCTTTATTCATTTAGAATTTATTTTTGCGCATGGTGTAAGAAATTGGTCCAGGTTCACTCTTTTGCATGTTGCTGTCCAGTTTTCCCAAAACCATTTGTTGTTAGAGGCTGTCTTTTTTCCATTGAATATGCTTTCCTGCTTTGTTGAAGATTATTGACCATATAGTTCTAATGGGTTCATTTCTGGGTTTTCATTCTGTTCTATTGATCTATGTGTCTATTTCTGTGCCAGTATCATAGTTTTGACTACTAGTGCTTTGTAATACAAGTTGAACTCCAGAGTTATGATGCCTCCAGCTTTGCTTTGCTTTTTCAAGATTGCTTTGACTCTTCTGGGTTTTTTGTGGTTGCAAACAAATTTTAGGATTGTTAGTTCTAACTCTGTGAAAAATACTGGTGGCATTTTGATAGGGATTGCATTAAATGTGTAGATTGCTTTGGGTAAGATGGACATTTTAACAATATTTGTTCTTCCAACCCAAGAGCATGGGATATTTTCTACTTCTTTGTGTCATCTTCAATCTCCTTCATCAATGTTTTATAATTTAGAGAGTACAGGTGTCTTATTTCCTTGGTTAGGTTTTTTCCTAGGTATCTTATGGGTTTTGGTGCAATTATAAATGGGACTGATTTCTTGATTTCTTTTTCCACTGCTTCATTATTGGTGTATAATAATGCAACAGATTTCTGTATGTTGATTTTGTATCCTGCAACTTTACTGCATTCTTGTATCAGTTCTATCAGTTTCTTTGGTGGAGTCTTTTGGGTTTTCTATGTAGAGTATCACGTCATCTGAAAATAGTGAAAGTTTCAATTCTTCCTTCCTTCCTTGTGCTGTCTATATTGCTGTGGCTAGGACTTCCAGTACAATGTTAAATAACAGTGGTGAGAGTGGACACTCCTTGTTTCTAATCATAGGGGTAAAGTTCTCAGTTTTTCACCATTAGAGATGATGTTAGCTGGGAGTTTTTCATATATGGCCTTTATGATTTGAGGTATGTCCCCTCTAAACTTCCTTTGTTGAGGGTTTTTATCATGAATGGATGTTGTACTCTGTCAAACGCTTTTTCTGTGTCTACTGAAAAGAGCATTCTTATCCTTTCTCTTATTAATATATCACACTGGTTGATTTGTGAATATTGAATCACCCTTACATCCCAGGAATAAATCCCACTTGATCATGGTGAATCATTTTTTAATGTGTTTAATTCAAATTTTTGATTACATCTTTTAGAGATAAAGTATGAAATGTCCCTAAAAATATATTAAATCCCTATTCATTCATTCAAGCAGCAAATATTTAAATACTTCTCTCTTGTTGATATTGGGGACACTAAGGCAGAGCCAGTGTAAAAGCAAGTCAGCTCTAAAACCATATGCCCAGGGTTCATGTTTCAGCTCATCTACATGTTCACCCACTAAATAGGGGCAAGAGATGTAGCTTCTCTTAGACTCTACCTTTTAATTAATTAATAATAATAACAATAATATAGTTTGCAGATTATAGTTTTTATAGAAAAACAATGTTACCATGTTAAGAATAATCCACAATTTAAAAAAATTGTGATAAATTTTTTCTCATTTGCTTTAGCACTAGCATTTATTGATACTCATCAATAAAACGTCTCTTTGGGCAAAGGGAGAAGAAGTGTATTGCAAATCTGGTTAAGAGTATAATTCTGGAGCTATACCATCTGGGTTTAGATAATAGCCAAAATACTTACTATGTTGTCAGGCAAAATATCTAAGCCAACTGTGCCTCAGTATTTTTGCTTGTAGAATGGAAATACCAATAGCACTGACTTCGCAGAATTGTTGTGAGTGTTAAGAGAGATCTACTTATATGACCACTTAGAACTATGATTAGGTTTAAAGTGTCCTCTGAAGATACCTATTATTAAGGCAAGTATGTAATTGGTGATCCGAATCACAATACTTTTGAGATGAAAGGGTATTTCGTTAGTAATTATTCCTGAATATAAACCAAGACAAACCAGAATGTATGATCAACTTAGCTAACAGACTCTTAACTGATTATAAGATTCTAAAATATCTGATACAAATACAAAGATAAAATTAGTCAATTATAGAGACAGTTATTAAGAAAAATAGTCAAAGACGTAGGAATTTGTGATAAATTCTGATGGAATTATTGTTAGAAAAATATTAAAATTAAAGTGAAAATGAAGGTGTCACAGAGTTAAACAAATGATAAAGAAGAGAAAATCTACAGAAAAAGATATAAAATATACAAGGATGCTTCAAAAGGGCTTTTGTCAGGGCGCCTGGGTGGCTCAGTCAGTTGTGTCCACCTTTGGCTCAGGTCAAGATCCCAGGGTCCTGGGGTTGAGCCCTGCATTGGGCTCCTCTCTGAGCAGCAAACCTGCTTCTCCCTCTCCATCTCCCTCCCCCTGCTCCCATGTGCTCTCTCTTTTTCTAGCTCTCTCTCCTTCCCAAGTAATCTTAAAAAAAAAAAAATCAAAAACAGGGTCTTTGTCATACTTGATAAAACCATCAAATATTTTATACAAGAATATTGTCTTTTATGATTATACTATTAAAGTGAAATGAGAGGCAATGATGACATTTTTTTATTGCCATGTATTACTCACAAAAATCATGCTAAATGTTACTCTGTTTAGGAACTAGCATATAGTGGCAATTACAACCTACATTTCATTATATGTAAAGTAAAATAAATATATTTTCATTGCACTTATATATATTTTCAAATTAAATACCCAATATATTTTTAACATTAAATATGAAACGTTGCTTTCAATTTTAAGTGGATTCACTTTGTTTTCTATTTTCCAATGCCAAATATCCTTGACTAATAAGGACCTCCGGGCCCTTCTTGAAGGACACTGTGAAGATTAAACAAGATGAGGCATCAGCAGCACTTACCAGAGTGCTTAATGCATGCAGTAAAGTTTAAGACAGTTTAAATTTTATTATTTATGCTTGCTTTCTTGCTAAACACAAAGATTAGAAATGTGAATGAAGTAAAAACACTGCCCTCTGAATGCTTACTCTGCAGCTGGAGATTCTGATATTCCAAATATGAATTACAAAACAATGTAGTAAGTACTCTAATAGAGATAAGCCAAAACTTCTGGCTAGCGGTGTGGAGGCAGACAATTTACATAAAGATTTTAAATCATTTTAAATCATGGAAGTGTGATTATCAAAGAACTAGGGAGAATTGCAGAAGTCTCAGCACAGAATGACTTCTTCCAAATCACTGCACTAAGAGACTTAGCCAAAAAGCATGGCTTCTAGCAGCTTAATGCCATATCCCTCGAATGACCTCAGCTCCCCTTAAAATGCCAGGAGAATTTACTGTTTGTTCCAGCCAAAACCCGATGATAGGCAGATAGGCTGCTGAAACCCTTCTTAGAGCAATTGCTTTAGAAAGGCTGTAATTATAAATCCTCTCTGTGTCCTTAGAAAAGTAAATCTACCATGGGACACTGTTTCTGCAAGGACTCGAGAGTTCTCTTTAAAATGTACACATCCAGGGAGATAACTCTTCCTCTCCCTGCCAGTCACTGTGGAGGATAAGGGCCTAAATTGATGGCTGCCTTGCTCTAACTTACACCACTGCTTCCTATCATAAAGATAGGGGGTTGTTTCCCCTTCCAGTAAGTGCCAACTAACAAACCTAGATGGTTTAGTCAACCCCTTAACACCATTAGCACCTTCCCCTGGGCCACCTCAGTCTTTCAAAAGTCTCTCAGCTTTTGTTTCAGCAAAATTGATTTCTATCATGCTGGACTCACTTCTCTATTCAAGTTACTGAAAAAAACAGATCCTCACCACTTTAGCACCCAGCTCTGTTTATCTTTTACACAGGAATACCAACAAAAATTTAAGAATACTTCAGGTCTATTTCTTAACTTCTTTGAATGGCTTTAAAAAGACCTATTATTCCCTTCTGCTTATTACCCTTGGACGATAGAATAAAAAAATCTTATAAGTATAATTAGATCACTCAAGCTTCTGTATTCAAGTAATCTAATGACACTGCTCACCATAATTCCATTAAGGGAAAGGAACATTGATCATTCAGTTTGTATGTTGTTATTTTTTAATTTCTTAGAGAAATACTGTTAACAAGTTGGGAAAAACTACTTCTATGTCACTCGAAACCTGGTTGGTTTTCCAACAAAGAAGAGCAGTCAGAGGTGTCTATGCAGAAGGAAAATCTGTGCAGTGAAACACTGTGCATGTCCTGGGCCTTTGTCCTCAGGTCCAGCCCTTTGTCCCTGTCTGCTCTGTTACTCAGTGTTGCTAGTCCCTGGCTCAGATACTGCCTGGTTACTCTCAACAAAGGCATTTGAGCAAGATTAGAGGGAGGAAACTAGGCCAAGTCAGGGTTTTTCTTGCTGTTCCTCTCTGCCTCAGGCAGCATTTCTCCAGGATCTGTCCCTGAAAAAGAATGTCCCATGGTTCCTTCACCCCCAGAGACCCAGGCCTGGCCTGCAGGAGCACTGTCTAGACTTTGTTCAACACTCGGGGACAGCAGTGGCTTCCTGCCTATGCTCCTCTCATTGCGGTCTCAGCTTTTCCATGACCTGTGTAACCAAGTCCCTGCATTATATTTCTCTCCTTTAAAAATACAAAGCCGTGTCTGTTTTTCTGGCTAAACCCTGATGGATACAAAACCCCCTGGAGGAAAAATGAAGTCAATGATGTGAGCCAGCAGTAGGAGATAGTCAGAAGTGTCTGAAACCATAAAACAAGTCAATTCTTCTTTTAAAGTAGTGATTCGTATCTTATAGTTTCCCTATAATTACAAGATAAATCTCCATTTTTGTGTCATTTTAATACAACGAGTACAGTTAATTTTAGAAGAGAAAAAATACAGAGCTAATCCATGTTTCCTGGGATCACAGTTCAGCTTATCGTAGATATCATGTCATCTAAAATAACAATGCTGATAATAAGCATGACAATATGCAGTTATGAGAGCTCCATCTGAGACTTTCAGAAGTTTGAAAACAGCAAGGACAAGAACCATGGAGCCATACATAGCCTAAACTGGCATTCTCCTACCTAGATCAGCACCTAATTAAAGCTAATTATTTTCAATTCTCCCCTCAGCACAAACACGTTTATATAATCATTATTCATTCATAAATATGTATTGTCACCCAGAGCAGAGCAGAACACCTATTTATCACTTAAAAAATACGGCATTAATTTGTACCTTATAAATTACCAAATTTAAAATCTATTTTATTATAGAGAATTCTTTTCTTTACTTGTGTTATTTAACAATTAGCCAGTCTTATATAATGATTTGTAACAATAAAATAAAAAAACTCCAAAGAACCTACATCTTTTTTCTTTCTAAAACATCATTACCTATAATATACAGATTTCTTAAAGTATGGCTGTGAAAGAACTCATGAAACGGAATCAGTTGAAGTGCTTGATAAAATTACAGATTCCTGGGCGCCTGGGTGGCTCAGCGGTTTGGAGCCTCTGCCTTCGGCTCAGGTCATGATCTCAGGGTCCTGGGATCGAGGCCCGCATCGGGCTCTCTGCTTGGCAGGGAGCCTGCTTCCTCCTCTCTCTCTGCCTGCCTCTCTGCCTACTTGTGATCTCTCTCTGTCAAATAAATAAATAAAATCTTTAAAAAAAAAAAAAAAGAAAAAAAAATTACAGATTCCTGGGTTGATATAGAGGAATTAAATCAATTTATCTAGATCAAGTTGTGGCTTACTTCATAAAATAGACTACAATGTTTGGAAAATAACAATATGCATGTGTTAATATAGATATTCAAGTTAATAATAGTGAATAGTAAAGAACTTGCAGAAATAACAAATGCTTGTATGGATATATAAAAACCCTCTGATGTGCCTACCTCCCTATAAAATCAGATCAGAAATTTAAAAGATGGAAAATAAAATGTTAAAAGCAGGACACAGGACTGATACAGAAATGTCGATCCTCAAAAGGAAGCACAGTGTGTGAATGTACATTTAATAAGCTAAAATGGGCAATAATCAGAGAGAAGAGTCTAACATAAGTGATCACATTAGCAAAGGCAGTTGGAACATTTAGTGCCGATTTTATTTAGTGCTACATAAGGACTCTACAAAACAAGTCTCAACAGAAATAGCTCTGCTTTATGTCAGCTTTCAGTTTTAGACTATTCCTGGCAACTGACCTATCCAACTGGTGTTGAAAATTTTAGTTTGACCATTTGGTCATGAACCATCCCTAAGGGATCAATATGGGACAAAGGAAAATTCAAAAAAAAAATGTAAATTAGGTATACCATGGTTTGCAGCTCAGACTAAGGCTTAGTCTCTTCGCTGATGGTTTTAAAAATGAAGATTTACTCTATAACCCTCATCTCTGTCTGCCATACTCACTCCTTTATTGTCATACTAAACTCTGGTAACATAAAACTAACTGCAGTTCCTGCAATGAGTACTGCTCTTTCAAATATCCATTTCCACAGGGAATGCTTCTTCTTTTTTTAAGTGAAATTCTTTTCTCTCCCCAACTTGCATTCCTCATGAATGCTACCTCCTCCATGATTGCTTTTCAAAGTCACAGACCACAAACATTATTATATTTTATCATTTTCCTTAGAGTACTCAAAGTATCTTCTGCAAAAAAATAATATTTTAGACATTATTTGGCACACAGTTATCATCTTTTAATTTGCTCCGTACTTATTGAAAGGTATCTTTTAATTTTCCTTCCATTTTCATGGTACTTACAAATAAAGCCTGGTGAAGAATCCCCATTTGATGATGTCACCCAAAGTAATGCTTCATGGTACACAAAGATATCCTGTCTGCTGTAAAATGAAATAATTTGGCTCAGCATTTAAAACAGTGAAAAATAGGATACATGCATTGGGCGAAAGGAAGAATCAGAAGGACATCAGAATTTGCATATCTTGACAAGTCTCACTATCTTTGCAAGATTTCCTGGTAAAAGTGAAATCAAAGTAGTGTTTTAATTTACGTGAATGAAATACACTTTTGAACCGAGACAGAGGTTAATGATTATATGTCAGTTTGGAGAAATGATAAATATCTGAGCTAAGTTGTTTTGGTTAAAGTTGTATAAATAATAAAACTAATTTTGTGATGAAAACATGGCAAAAAGCATAATTCTATTGACTTTTTGAAACAAAGACAAGTAAGTTATATATCAATATTTTAAAATGTATAGAAATGGTAATCAGACTGAACTGAACTGGGCAGTGAAACAGCATTATTTTTTGTAGGCCTGAAGAATGATCCTAATGCGACAAGTATGTGAAACAAGATAGTTTTAGCACTTAATAAAATAACTTAGCAGTCCATGAGACTTCGTAGCCTATTAATTTTATTCAGAAGTTTCTGGTCTACTTCCAGGAACAAAATGGACCTATGTAATTCATTTCTTTCTCAAGGTCCTCAGGCACTATTTAGATGGCAATATTTAAATGAATCAATTTTTAAGAATAAGAATGTACCATTAAGTATAATGTGCAAGTGCATGACAAAATGGTTTGGCCAGCATTTAGGATATTTTACACACACACACACACACACACACACACACACACACACACACGTGTATATATATATATGCATATGCATACATACATATATATAATATACATTTATTTTATATATATTTACATATAATATATTTATTGTATATTTATATATTTTACACATACATATCAACATGTTTTATAAGATATGTAATATAAATATATAAAACATATAATATATAAATATAAAATATATGAATATACAAAATTGTTATGATCATAGACTTCTCAAAACATCTTCCATGTATCAATGAACTACATTGCACTGATTTTAACTGCACCAAATATTCCCTTATAATAGATACTTCTAGTTTGTACAGACAAGACATTTTTAGAGAGTAATGATTTTTTACCCCATTTGTACTGATTTCTAAGCACCTAATGTCACTCAGAAATACTGAACTAAACTAAGGGATGTCAAAACATGTTGGGATCATATGGACAGTTCTGTCCAAGTAGTACCTTAAATCAGTTATTTTTTTCCTTTTTCTTGTAGAATATCTGTCAAATATATATTCTACAAGGAATCACAAAACTTAAAGTATATTAAAAAGCATCAAATTCAAGTTTTATCAATGTGACTTTTAATACTTAAATTGTCCTTCAGGAAATGTGAAGTGAAGCAATTTTAGATTCAGTTAGATATTTTATAGTATTATATAATTCTCTTTTAAAAGTCAAGCACCTTTAATTTTTAGCTAATTCAAGCAATTTTATTAAAAAGAGAATGGAAAACTGTAAATCTTTTAAAATAATGAAAAGTGTCTCCAAATTCTTACACGAATCTAGTAAAACTGATATTTTACTTTTTACATGCTATCATACATATAGATGGAAAATTTTATTTTGTTGCATTTCCTTAAACTACTGAGCTCTTTAAAAGTATTAACAAATATCATATATATTTCTATATTTCTATAGTGTCTAAACTATTTTAATTACTGAATAAAGACTTAGTGGATTGTTTTCTTTTGTATTCCATTCATGAAGAATCCCAATAGATAAATAGACACATGATATTATCAGACAATGTACATAAAGAAAAGTAAAATTTTTACTGGTTTAATGAGCTACACTTGATAGATCACAAACAGCAAAATTATTTTAATGTGCATTCATATTATAGCCTTTCCCTTTTTTGTCACATCCTCCTAATATGAACATGGTAGACATTTGGAACAGAACATGCGAAGATTCTAAACGCTTTCGGGTATGAACAATCTCATGTTAATTTCTAAAACTGAGTATTAAGACTCAACATCAGAATATTAAGCTGCAATTCATTTCAATGACCCCCCACTGCCACCATTAGTAGTTTCACCCCTCCTGGAGAATTCTGAAGACTAGCAGTGTGGGGTGAGTTGAGGTTTGTTTTGTCATTCTTACTGTACCTCCTCCCTTACTCACCATGTGTTCCAGTATTCTTTCACTCTGTCCTTTCTATCTTCTTCCCTCACTCAAAATCCTTCTTTTACAAAAACAGGGAAGAGAGATGGAAGAAAAGGGCCTAAAGCTTTTTACCTATGTTAGGCTATTTGTTGACGCTCTTAGCTTCTGAATTACCGCTTTCATGCCATGAGATGTTCTCATGGCTTCTTCAGGGTACTACCATAAGTATTCCTACAGGAGTTTCATGCAGTACTATTCCAACAATCCTGCCATGGAAATAGAGTTATTCCTGCAAATGTTTAAATATGACCCTCATTAATGAAAAAGCTATCATCCATGATTGTTGGTTTACCACTGGGACTAGGAGTTTTACCCCTCTTACAGAATATTACTCAACTTCTTGCTCCAAAGAGTGAATGCATTCATTTTCTTTTGTATCTTTTTGATAGGTAAATATTGATTATCCCAATGATGTTTGTAGCTTCTCTTTCAGTCAGTCTTTACCTATGGCTGACATTTTTCATACTGTGGATATACTAGTTTATTGTAGAAGTGGGATTAAGACAAAGAATCTGATCCCTTTATGGCTAAATGTCTCTAGCAAAGTGCTAGATGTGAACAGGAGATACTGTCATGATGGCTCATTGGTCGTTGTATCATTGATAATTTGAGAGGTCTAAATCTTGATTATGGTTAGACATAAACTGACTTAGATTAGATGTCCCTGGAAGTACAAAAGAATATATAAAACTTGGCATATTGGTAGAAGGACTGGATCTGTGGGGAAAGGTCTATGCCTGCTTGACAGTCTTGGTAAATAAGGCAAAAATAAGTCACTCCAATGGGCCAAGTTGTTCCCTGTGTGTCTTTTACCCTTATATTCTGAATAGGAGTCTTTTTATCAAGTATCCTCAATATCCAATCCCAATTTTAAGATGCATTTTCAAGGCCACCCCAACAAATACAAATCTAGTTAGAAGAGACAAAGAGTATTACTTCAGTCTGATAGTTTTCAGTATGTACCATTGCCCTCATGCTAACTGCTATAAAATATAACCCAGCAAATCTCAGAGGCTTATCAGAATAAAAATAGACAAAACATTACAGAGTAACACAATAGGAAAAAGAAAAAGCTAATTCTCATCACACATAATGTTTCAATGCAAGGGTTTGGTGAGTGACATTTGATGTTGTGATTGCTCATTTCTCCCATTTTGTAGCTCTGTGACATGAGAGGGCCTTAAAGGTCTCTGCTTTTAGTCAGCTCATAACGAAAAATGGTGGAAAAACTACATCTTTACAACTGTGGTCTGAGGGGATACATGTTATTTTGCCTCCTTTCCTTTAGTAATGATTAGTTACATAGCTTCTCCTAAATGTGAAAATTTCTGAAAAATGTATTTCTTGGATGAGCATCAACATCCCAGCAAAAAATCTGTACTATGGAAGGGAAACGTGACCCCTTGCATACTGTTTGCTCTCCTACAGTCCCAAATAATATGAGCTGAATATAGCAGGAATACATACAATTAAAAACACAGATATAAAGAGGGGCGCCTGGGTGTCTCAGTCAGTTAAGCACCAGCAGCCAAGTCTTGGTTTTGGCTCAGGTCATGATCTCAGGGTCCTGGGATCCAGATCTGCATCTGGGTCTGCACTAAGTGGGAAGTTTGCTCAAGGATTCTCTCTACCTCTCCTCCTGACCCTCCCACCACTCGTGCTCTCTCTCTCAAATAAATAAATAAATCTTAAAAAAATGTAGGTACTAGGAAAAAAAAACTCAAATATATTTGAATTCTTCAGTATATCACACAAAATTGGTGACAAATGAGTTGTATAAATAATTTGAATAATACATATAAATATATATGCAAATATGTTTTGTTCAGCAAACTTCCTTCTCCAATGTTCATAAAATACTTATTTTAATATATCTCTAAAAGCAATAATTTCAGGTTATTCTGGAGAGATAAAATTCTTAGATAACAAAAAAAATTAAAGTGGAATAATATCTTACAATAATATTATTTTATATGCTGTACTTATGATATGCTATAAAATTGTAGAACAACTATATGAGGTCTTGGTAATATATCCATTTCACCAAAATGAAAAGTAAAGCCAAAGTAGATCTATTTCTTTTAAGTAATTAAGCCTATTTGGAACTCAGCTTGTCTGATACTACAATCTTCAATTTACCCACAATGCTATGTTGTCTAACTTACGTAAGATATTAAGTCAAAACACTATTTTAAAATCACTGTTTGGGGTGCCTGGGTGGCTCAGTGGGTTAAAGCCGCTGCCTTCGGCTCAGGTCATGATCCCAGGGTCCTGGGATCGAGGCCCGTATCGGGCTCTCTGCTCGGCAGGGAGCCTGCTTCCTCCTCTCTCCTCTCTCTCTGCCTGCCTCTCTGCCTACTTGTAATCTCTCTCTCTCTGTCAAATGAATAAATAAAAAATCTTTAAAAAAAAAATAAAATAAAATCACTGTTTGGAATGTAAACAAATGATAATTTGAGAAGACCAACTATTTTCAGATAGTGGCACATTAATATTGCACATGTATGTTGTCCTTTACAAAACAAATTACACAGTAAGCGCCTGAGAGCAAGAGAATATAAACAATAGTGAAATCCTGACAAGAACCAGAGATCTTATCAAACTACTGATAGTTAAACCAAGAGGGGGAGAGACGTCCAGGATGCTCAGGTTGGTTCCCCAGGTTCTTTTTTTTTTTTACTTCAGATGCATTAGGCCTAGGCTAAGATTTTTAAGAGAGATGGAGTCACCTCATTTGCATGAAGAAGTCATTTAGGTTATGAAATGTCTTCATTTTATGCTTAAATATTTACATAATTTGTGTGACACGTTTTCACCATAAGTCATAGATTCCAACTATTTTCCCCATAAGTAATCTTATCTGCTATAAGCATTCTAGAGATTAGCATTTTTCTGCTAATTTTTTTTCCAGGTGATTTGCCATTAGTGTGTTTATAAGAAGACAAGATGAGGAGTCCCACTCCCACTTCTTCAGATGAAAGGAATGAATGAATTGTAGACCTGAAGTTTTAACAATTTATGTTCCACAAATTATATTGCTTATGCATTCAAATTTTAGTTTTGAATATACAGTATTTAATAAATATGTGCTGAGTTATCATTAAAGTTAAGAAATTTTGAGGTGGCATAAAAATCAGTCTAATATTATTTTTGCTAATTTGGAAAATCACATTTAAATTGTTACATTAAGCACATTTTTAGAAACCTACATTAATAACAAAGGTTTTTTTTTTTCTCCATTATTCTGGCTTATACATGGTAACTCAGCCTCATTGCATGTATACAACCCTTCCGCAGTTAAAGAGACAGCCAGTAGGCTATTTTTTAAAAATCTATGGAGCACTATAAAAAATATAGAGCATACAGCTATTTCAACAGAGAATACCCAGCAAGTACTGATATTTAGTATTTAGTAGTTCTTATAAAATTTAATGTAATTGTTTATCTAAACTAACATTATAGATGGGATAAAAAATCATCTGCAACATTTTTTCACAATGTTCTTAGTTGTGTTTATTCCTTAGAGATAACAATTCAAATTGTCTTTGTTATACAAGACACCTAAATTATTGTAAATATACTACAATGTGTATAATATTTAAGCATGTATTATATTAAGATTATTTGTGTCATCTCAGAAAAATTTATCTCTTCATTGTTCTTGAATGTTTAGCTTGATGCATTTTTAATATTTTCCATTTATAAGAAACTAATAGTGATAAAGCTTCAGTTAATTAAACTTCCCAAATGACTTCTATTTATTTGGTGTGTATATGCTGAATAGTATACCATTTTTCTGTAGATTGCTATCTTTTCTACTCTTTTCAGTGTCTATTAGTGAAACATAAATAAATGACTCAGAATAATCACTTGATATTTTGTTCTCATGACAACAATTAAAGCCCCAAGTCACACCTAAATGATTTCTTATATTCAAAATCCCTCCGCAAAGTGCATAAAGGATCTAAGGGTGAAGGGTCAAAAATAGCATCTAATTAGCTTACTCTTTTGCATAAAAAATAGAAAAAAAAGAGTGGATAGAAATCAAAAGCATAAATTTGACACTCATAGTTACTCTTATTATTGTTGAATACTAGAGTACAAAATACAATCAAATTTTGAAAATTAAGCTTTCATTTCATCTTTATAATGGAAGATAACTACAACGTTACTTAAGTTGTTTTTGAAGGCAAGCAGAACTTTCCACTAATTTAGTCTTTTGTTACGTAAACTGATAGACTTGTTACTTTATATTACACTGCTAAATTCAACCGAATATTTTTTCTAAAACGTGTCTTGGCATAATTTTTAAACATCCTAATTAAAATATGAAGGCTTATAATGGACAATGTCTTCAAATAAATAGTGTATTTTCCTTTGTACTATATGTATAAAATAATGCCTGAGATGAGTCCAGGCCAATACCCTCATGAAGGGAGTCATGTGATGACTTTATGCAGTGGGGTACACTATTAAAGAGGCTTGCAGCTACGGAACTTGCACTAGACTTACAGACACCAAACTGAATGACTTTATGACTTGAATTGCTCTTTGCCTCATACCAAGATATATGTATGTATACACATATGTGTACAAACACACATCTATACCATACATATATACACATAAACATATATATGTATGTAATATTTTAGTCAATAATTTTATTGGCTTGTTCTTACAACAAGAAAAATCTCCACTCCAATTTCTCGCCTATACAATTCAGCCATTATTTTGCCTGGAGAATGATTCTCTCTGAAATGTAAATTCTGCTCTCTAACCCTCAATCCATTTCAGTTTCAAAATTCACTATTGCATCTAGGAAGCCTAACTAGATATAAGCTTCATGGGACCAAAGGGTGGTTCTTCCCCATATGGTGTCATCTGTCAGAAAATTGGAGGCAATCTCAACTCGAGACCTACTGATTCCTGGCATTACTACCTGTCTCTCTATTTGAGGTTATAAATAGCAATTTCCTGTCCTCTAAATCCTGTAGTGCTGCCATATGTCGTTAGGCTCACAGAAGTCCAAAACAACCACAGCCCAGCTCCTGTTTATCAATACTCAAATGACAGAAGGGATACCAAACCAGCAGTTACTCTGCAACAAAAGAGATTTTCAAAGCACTCCACTGGTCTATGCAACTTTTTGCTGCAAGTGCCATTTATTATTGTAAACTAGTTTGGGGTTTGGGTAGTATAGTAGCACTGTTAGTTGCCTATTCAACACCAACTTCCTTCTTCCTTTTTAATTAAACCACAGACTTTTACAGGTAAACAGTTTTGAGTAACTCTATTTCCAGCTGAGATTGAAGACAATCCTTGGATCTTATTCCCCTTGCCAATGATCGCTTTAGAAATAAGAACGTGACACAATTCCAATGAATTAGATAAAAGAGGACACTTACTGGGTGCTTCTGGAAAAAGTTTCCAGACTCATAAAAAGGAGCACACACAGGAAGATATAGTCTCTTTTCCTTCAATGAATACTATTGTGTCAGTAAATGATGCCTGAAGCTACAAGAATTTTAGTGATATAAGAGGAGATGGCCCGAGGTCAAGCTGGCAATGGCTGGACAGAAAAATCCTAGATCCAAGATAAAGGAGTTTAACCATCAAATGAATCACCCTGCCTCTGGATTTCTTCTTGAAGGAGATAATAATGCATTTTACTTAAATGATAAAAGAAAGACAGTAGGAAGTTTCTGTCATTGCATTTGTTGGTTTTTGGTTCATCTTCCAATTACTTGCAATGTCTGATTAGGGGATGAAACAATTGATCTGGCTACACAAACGCCCTGGTCTATGAAAGACTTCTTTCATGAAGGTTATTAGGTAGTGTAAATTCTTAAATCTTTGAAACTTCAACTGTAGGCTCTTATAACACAATCCATTGACTACGACACCTATCAGGCTTGTTATAAGTGCCCAATATTCTTATATAAAAGGTGAGTGGAAAGAAACATTAAAAGTGGTTCTGAAAATACTTCAGGAGACTGTTTCTTGATAATCAAAACACTTAATTTCCTTACCCTTCCTGAACAATTAAAAATCTGACAGAAATCAGAAACATAGCTCCCTATATATCCACCTATCCCTCAACACTGCAGTAAGAGTGGAATCTGTGCTACTTGCCATTAACTGTTGATCCTTCTTGGATCCATAATAGAATAACAACTCACTTTGTCTGGAAGTCTCAAACTGAGTGGAACTTTCTTACATCGTTCTTCAAAATTCTGGGTTTTTTTGTTTATTTCCTTTAATTAATTTTTATCTGGAACTCCATCTGAAGACTCTGATTTTCCTTCAAAACAAGAGTTTTCTTCTACCGTTACTTGACATTTTAAATTATCACCTCCGTTCCAGTCTATCATCTGTCTGTTTCTTATTATATATAGATAGGATCTCCTAGATATATTCTTCATATAAACTTATACAAGTTTAACTTCCAGTGCTTTTTTGGTTTATTTTTTTTTTTGAGCCCTAGGCGAATGTGTTCTACTTTTGTTCTTCAGTTTTCTGTACCAATCAGCCTACTATTTACTGCTTCAATCAAGGACTTGCATTTACCAATCAAGTTTTCCATTTACATGTAATTACTTTTTATCTTAAATTGATTTTTCTCCATAACTGCTTTCTCTATTTTTATGGATGCGGCATCTTATATCTTTTAGGGAATATAAAATAGAAAATCTCTATAATTGCCCCCTGTTTCCTTGCATATGTATATTTGAGAAAGAAAGCAGGTAAAGGAGAGCAAAAAAATGATGGATTTATTTTCTGAAATTTAAATGTTGACCTATGATCTGAAATATTTTTCACATTTTTTATAGTTTTTGTGCTCTTCTGCTGTTTGCTAATTTGCAAAGTAGTTCAGTTTTTGTTTTTGTTTTTCTTGGAGGAAGCTAAAGTGTGTTGGATTTTAGATAATCTATTTAACAAACACTAATGGAATACATTCCTGGGTGACAAGAATTCTATCAGACTCTACACATATGACTGTGAAATAACTGGCAAAGACTTATTTCTTTACATTACACGATAGAGCATCATTCCCCAGTAGAATTTTCAGCAATAATTGAAACAGTCTGTTTGTCTGATATGGTACCCACTAGCCACATTTGGATATTGAAACAGAAGAACCTTAAATTTCTATCTAATGTGGGTAATGTAACAAAAAAATTATATTTTAAATTTTACTTAATTTATAAAATTTAAATAGTTGCAAGTAGTTAATGTCTCCGTATAGGATGATTCAGGTATAGAGGGTGAGAAATAATAAATAAAGAAAAAAAAGAGTGTTCATATAGGGAGAAATTCTAAGTGCAAAATAAAGCAGTGAAAGAGGGTAGACAATGACTGGGTGTGAAAAACACTGTCTTCAGTTTGTATAATAAGAAAAGCCTCTCTGAAAGGCAAGAAGTGAATTGACACCTGAATGCTATGATGGAGCCACCTGTGCAAATATTTGCTATAAATATTTTCAAGGAGAGCAAGAGCAAAGGCCCTGAGGTAGTGGCAAACTTAGAAGGATTCAGAAACTAAAAGGACAGTACAGCTGAATGTGTATACACACACACACACACACACACACAATTATATATCAAACTTTTTAAAAAATTTCTAATGCATGGCTGTGAAAAAACTAGTCTAATACCTAGCTTTCATTATAATCATGTCCAAGGATAAGCTCTTATTATAAATACTCCCTACCATACAACTATAGAGCCTCATCTTAAACAAGTTTGCTACATAATGATATAATTTTGATGAATTTTACCTATTCATTCAGATGATCTTTCACAAGGGCAACACCAAAATGTGCGTGTTATTTTTATCAGGAACTAATTTGTATAATTTCAGTAAAGACTGATTCATTTTTTTCTAAGTGTGGTGTGACTCTATATTATCCATTTTCCTTTCCATTAGGATCTAGATATATGGAACTATGAAATTATACAATTTGGAAAACTCTTTTTAAGAGGAAAAATAAGAAATTATGAATAAGGTTAACTATATGAGAGAATATTTATTTAAAATAAAAAATAAAACCAAATTAGACATTTCTTTAAAAAACTGGAAAAAGCAAGTATTAACAAAGCACGAATATATTAACATTATTAATTTACTATACCTGATATAACCTAAGAGTAACCCTAGCCCAAAACTGTTGATTCTTTATAATTTGGTTGTCTTTTCATATGTCAACTATTTTGTAATATATTCTACTGAGAGAAGAGAAAATAATTCAAACCTTTTCTTCTAGCTTTGTTGATTTTTTTAACATTAAAGGTAGTTTAGGAAAACAACAGCATCATGGTTTATTTTTTTACAATGCCACATTCCTAACTTACTCTTCCAGTTTTTACTCTGAATATACTTCTTTTGGCATAGTCCATATATCTGCTTTGAAGAAGGTGGTCCAGTGGGGCTAGATCCTTACCATCCATACTCTTCTCCCACAGAGATGAATGTGGAGATGGGAGGAGGGTGCCAATAGGAAGCAGGGAGGCTGCTGAATGCCAGACAGATATGGAAGTAATTCAAATAGTTTACCAGGCACTTTCTTTGTCCAAGGCAACCACAAACCTCTGACACTTGTGGAAGCTTTCTACAACTAAAGCTTCATCAACTTCATGCTTTACCTTTTCTTCCTTCCTTCCTTCTTCTTTTTGTTTCCCTCTCTTTCCTTTCTTTTCCTTCCTTCCTTCCTTCCAACTGAGAGAAAGAGAGATAAAGGGGGGAGGGCCAGAGAGAGGCAGGAGACAGAGAATCTTAACCAGCCTCCATGCCCAGCAATAGAGAGCCCCATATGGGGCTCAATCTCGACCCTGAGATCATAACATGAGCTGAAATCAAGAGTCAGATGCTTGACCAATTGAGCCACTCAGGTGCCCCTATTTTCTCTAGTCATCGTAGTCTGTTCCTTCTTCACGTGAAAGATTATTTGAGTACTTCTTGATTTTGCAATTTTGTCAGTTTTTTTCAGCATGTTTTGATTCCTCAAGAGTTTAAGATAATATTTTTTAAAGTTCATCAAAGTTGTTTTATTCTTGTAGGCATAAGAAGCATGAAGTTAAATGCTTATACTGTGAACAGTGGTGGTGTCTGAGTCTTTGTTAAAAGTTTATATTGATTTCTCTTTATTTCTCATATCAGGAATGGTAAAATGAATGTTAAAAGGAATAGTTTTGTGATCAGAGAAAAGATGGGTGGGTCAGTGAAGAACTAAGAGGCAAGACAAATTTCCTTGACTGAAGTTATTATGGTGTAGTGTTGACTCCCTGTGATAGGATGGTGTACAAAACTAATGCTATCTCATGCGGGGTGTTGGAGGAGGTCATTGAGAAGATGTTGTAACCACCAGTTGACCTGTGAGCTGGACCCAGGCATTTGGAAGCTTATCACCCCCTCCTGGTCCTTGCTATGTACTTTCTAGCCAACATTCCCATAGTCAGAGCTGTAACTCTCAAGGATACATCCTTGAGAGAACAGTATGTTGTTGATACTATCTGAACAGTACATTTGACTAAATCCATTTAAGGTACCTATATAAACTCAAGATTCTGGTGGGCGGTGATAAGATCTACTCAACTTAAAGCCACCCAAGACAAACTGCATCTATAAATTACCTTGGTTCTTAAACCTGCCACCTACTAGTCCGGAGGGGTCTGCCATTTTCTTCAGTCTTTCCTTGCTCTCAGTGTGTGGGGGTTAGTTTCACATTTCACCTGGGGAACTTCTGAGGTTGCACACCAATAGGAGTCCACTTATAACTTCACCAAACATTTCCACACTGGAATGTTCCCTAAGTAACATGTAGCTTGACCTCTGCTTTTCATCTGGCCACCTAATTCATATCACTTCCATCTCAGAAGCTATGCACAGTAGTAAATTCTATCTTTTTTCTGCTGATGCCGTTTGTTATTCTTGGATGGGATTCTTTTAAAATAACCCAGCCTAGCTCCTATCTGCAGGGCCTACTTCTAGTCTTCAGGAATGAAGCCACAGACTCTTATTCTAGCACTTTACCTCACTACAGAGGCCACTTCAGCCATGCTTTTTCCTGAATAAGTCTTAGACATGAATTGTATATTAGATTCCCATGCAACATTAATTTCATGCAAACTATATCAAATTCTTTGTCGGGTTCTTGTAAAGCCAAATGCCACAGAACTCTAACAATTTTTCTATAAAATCTAATTGTCTACATCTTCAGCCTTTTCTGTTTTTCCATCAAGGTACAGGGTGTTGGTCTAAGATTCTCAAAAATTATATATTCATTGGTAAATTTGTTTGATAGTTATTCAAGTCTTCTATACCTTTATTGGTTTTCTGTCTACTATCTTATCAATTATTAAGCTAGAATTACTAAGTCTTTGAATATAATTGTGGATTTATCTATTCTCCTTTCAGGTCTAACAGGTTTTGCTCCAGGTATTTTGAACTCTATTATTTAAAGTGCAAGAATACTTAGGATTATGTTCTCTCAATTAAAAGTCTCCTTTATAAATAAGTCATGGTCTTATTATCTCTGGTAATATTCTTTGGCCTAATGGCCTGTGTGTTAAAAAAATATAGCCTAATGGCTTTCTTTTTTTAAAAAAATAAATGTTTTATTTGGAACATTTTAGATTTAGAAAAGACAGTAAAGACTGAACCTCTATAATCTTCATTCAGCTTCCCCCAATGTTAAGATCTTTCATTACTGTGGTCTATTTGTCAAAACTAAGAAATCAACATTGGGTCATTACTATATTATCTAAACTCCAAGCATTCTTGGATTTCACCAGTTTCACATGTAATGGCATTTTTCTTTCAGATTCCAATCCAGGATACCACATTGCATTTATTCATGTTTCCTTAGTCTCCTCAGATCTGTAACAATTTCTTTGTCTTTCCTTGTTTTTCATGATCTTGATTGTTTTGAAGACACTTTAGTCTATTTTGTATAATATCTTGTATATATATATTTTGTATATTTAGCTATTTTGTAAAATATCTCTCAGTTTGTGTTTCTCTGATGCCTTTGTTTTTTAAGATTTTATTTATTTGAGAGAGAGCACAAGCAGAGGGAAGGCACATAGGGAGAGAGACAAGCAGACTCCCCACCCAGCAAGGAGCCTGACACAGGGCTCAATCCCAGGACCCCAGGATCACAACCCAAGCCTAAGGCAGACACCCAAATGACTGAGCCACCCAGCCACCTCTCTATGATGGTCTTTTTATGTTTAGACAGAGTTGATGTTTCCAGAGTTTGGAGGAAGAAGATCACAGAAGTAAGGTGCTCTTCTCATCATATAATATCACAGAGGTACAAAAATGTCAACATGATCACACAGTTAAGGTAGTGTTAAGTATATCCACCAGGTCTATTCCTTTCAAAGTTACTGTCTTTCTGTTTACATACTCTATTCTTTCAAAGTGAATCACTAAGACAAACCCCACTCAGATGGCATGGGAAGGTGATTAATCTCCATCTCCTAGAGAGAAGATTATCTAGATCTATTATTTGGAAATCTTTTCTAAGGAAGATTTTTCTTTTCCTTTTTCTTTACTCATTGAATCTATTATTTATTTACATCAGGATGGACTCATACATTTATTTCATACTTTGTGTTACAATCAATACGATGTTGTTTGTTACTCAATTTGTTTTTTTTTTTTATTTTATTTATGTTTTGAGAGATAGAGAGAATGAGAAGGGAGAGGTGAGAGGGAGAAGCAGACTCCCTGCTGAGCAGGGAGCCCGATGCGGGACTCGATCCCAGCACTCCAGAATCAAGACCTGAGCCGAAGGGAGTTGCTTAATCAACTGAGCCACCCAGACTCCCTCAATTTGTTTTTCGTTTCCAATTTTTCATAAGAAAAACCTTAGGTAGATCCCAAGGCTTTTTTTCCTTTTCTAATATAAGCAGTTCATGTTATAGTTATCTTTATATCTTTCAAAGCAATGTTTTATTTGTGTTTCATAAATTTTAGTATGTTTCTTTCCATACTAATTTATCTAATTATAATTTCTCTTGTGAGTTTTTTTTCATTTAAAAGTGCATTTAATTTTAACATTTGGGGGATTATCCAAATAATTATTCATTACTGATTTTTAGTTTAATTCTGCTGTAATCAGAAAAAAATGTTTGTCTATGATTTCAGTCTTTCAAAGCTGAGGCTTAAATGGCCCAGAATATGGTTCACCTATGTGCTAGTTCCATGTATATTTGAAAAGAATGTCAGCTGGGATATACTACAAGTGTCCTAAATGTCAGTTAGAACAAGTTGGTTTTTACTGTTTTTCAAGTCTTTCACAGTCTTATTCATTTTTTTTTTTTGGTCTACTTGTTCTACCAATTACTAAAAGAGGAATATTCATAACTATAACTATACTTGTGAATTTATCTATTTTCCTTTCAGTTCTGTCAGGTTTTCCCTCATTTATTTTGAACTCTGTTGTTATGTTCCTACAGATTTAGGTTTGTCTTCTTGATAAATTGGCCCCTCTTTTATTGTGAAATGTCCTTCTTCATCCCTATTCCATGTTTGGTAAGTTACTTTTTCTTATATAACAACTCCAGCTTTCTTTGGATTAGGAATGAATTTAATATTTTTCCATCTTTGTCATTTTATAAAGTTACAACTCTTGTGTAGAAGATAAAGTTGGGTATTGACTTTTAACCTACTAGACAATCTTTAACATTTTATTTGCATGTTTATACAATACAATTTAATGTAACTATTGTATGGTTATGTTTAAATATGCTATCTTGCTGTTTGTTTTCTACTTGTATTTTTTGTTCCTTCTTCCCTCTTTCCTTGACTTCTTTTGAATTAAATTAAGTTCTTTTAATGATCAATTGCATCATTTTTCAATGTTTGCTATAGGATTTATAATTTATATCTGTAAATTTTCAGTCTACCACAAAGTCATGTATACTGTTAGAAACACACTATATCCTTACATTTCCCCTCCAAATATTTTATAATAGTTTTCACGCATTTTAATTTTATGTGTTATAAATCTCATGTTTTACTATTTTCTCAATTATCTTTAAAATAGACTTAAATAAAATATGTCTATTATATTTACTCACATATTTTTCATTTTTGAAAGTTTTTATTTCTTCTTCCCTCATCATTTTCTAGATTGTATTTTGTCTTTTTTCTTTAGTAATTTTATTATGATATATATTTATGTGGTTTTATTTATTTTTCCCCTGCTTGGATTTAGTTGATTTTCTTAGATCTGTGGGATATAGATTTCAATATATTTGGAAAATTTCTGGCTATTATTTAAGTAATTTACTGGGGTTTTTTTCCTTCCTCTCTTTTATTTCCTTCTAATAGTCTAGTTACATGTATATATTTCTGCTTGATATTTCCACTATTTGCAGAAGCTATATTCATTTATATTTAGCCTTTTTCTTGTCATGCTTCATTTGTAGAAATTCTATTGTTATATCTCTAGGTTCACTGGCCTTTCCTTCTGCAAGTGTCTAATCTTTTGATATCATATAGTGTATTTTTCATTTCAGATACTCTTTTTCATCTCTAAAAGTTCTATCTGGTCTTTTAATGCTTTCCATTTCCTTCCAATTATGTATATATTTTCCTTTATATCTTTGGCTCTATTTACAAGATTTACTATGTCTACTTATTCCATCATCCTCGCCATTTCTGGATTATTTCTATTGATTTCTATTATTTTAACTTCCAGCCATTAGTCATAGCTTCCTGCTTGTTTGCATACTGACAATGTTTTATTGGATTCCAGATATTGGAATTTTACACTTTTGGCTGCAGGCATTTGTTGTACTCCTTTAATGAGCATTAAGATTTATTCGAGTCCATGGCTCGACTTCTTGCAGATGTTATGTGGTGTTTGTGAGGCTTCCTTTAAAGTTTTTGTTTTTATTTTAATAGAGGTTCCAGGGCAGCTTTTATTCTGGGTCAATTTAATCCCTTTCTGAAGGCATATTTCTGAAGACTCTACCCCATGCCCCATATATAAAGACCTTTACACTCTAGGAACACAGATGAGTCCAGTCTTGTTCTGTGAGCATTGTTCATCCTATTGTTTTCTGGTGATTCTTTGTGCATCCTGGAGGGTTTCCTCTCTCATTGTTTACTTTAGCACTCAGCCAACATCTTCAGCAACCCCTCTGGAAGATTTCTAGATCTCTTTCACTATGAGGCACTGGCTTCTTGTTACTTTGTCATGCAAATTCTCAGCATCTCTGAATTCTACTTTCTCTGCAACCCAGGTGAAAACCACAGGGCTGTGTTTCATTCTCCCTACCTACACTGGGGTCTGGAAACTACTCCAGGTAATAAGTTAGGCAAATGTAGTGTCCACTCTATTTCTTTTTTCTCAGGTATCATACTCTTACAGTGTCTTTGTCTAAAATTAGCAAATCATTGCTGCATCCATTTTATCTAGTTTGCTATTTGTTTAGAGAGGAGTGCACTAATTCCTGTAATGTTTAATAATTCATTGATGGAAGCAGAAGTTATAACCAGTTCTTCAGTTTCTAACAAGTGGCTTATTTAGAAATAAAGAATATTTTTTAATTAAAAATTCATCTAGCCAGCCAAATAGGCAAGACAAGACAAAATGAAACTTTATAAAAATATTTGGTTAAAATTAAATATTGTGTCATATTGTACCAAAGAGTGTTTTATCACTTTTATTTATATTAAGTAAATATTTTAATTAACACCTTCTCACTGTAATTTACTTAGAGCAAACTAACTATAATAAATGAATCACAGCACCCATGTAGACAATTTTCTTACTACTTTACTTAGCCTGCTTATATTCTCTCAAAATTATTTTTGCATACAGGAGCATAAGGGGAATTGAAAATGCAAGTATTTCTAGAAATTACCCTAGTCTTATAATATTTACCTTTATTTCTGGATAGCATACAACAAAATAATTTAGAAATAAAAGATTATTAAAAATTGGTAACATCCACTGATACTGAAATTTTTACTTGTGGTTTATGTATGTGTGGACTTTAACATGTCTAATTTTTTGATAGAAGTTTATATTTTTCCACTTGCTCTGTACACATTTAAACACATCTCTTTTCTTTCTAAATGATAATTTTTCCTTGTCTTAGTCCACTTGGGTTGTTATAACAATAATACTGTAAACCAGGTGGTTTAAAAACAACAAACATTTATTTCTCACCATTCTGGAGGCTGGAAGTCAAGACCACTTGGCACCTGCAGTTTCAGCAGATTTGGTGTCCCCTGAGGGCTCTCTGCCTAGAAGTCTGTCTTTACTTCTCTGTAAACTCATAGCAAAAAAGCTTTCTCTGTTCTCTTTTATAAGAGTGCTAATCTCATTCATGAGGGCTCTGCTCTCATGACCTAATCACCTCCCAATGCTCTACCTCCTATAAACATCACCTTGGGGGTTAGGATTGCCACATGCAGATTTGGAGGCAGACAAAAACATTCAACCTAAGCAGGCTCTAAGAATATAATTTGAAACTAACTTTTTGTTGTTGGTTTTGTAAGCTTAAGTTGTAAAATCTGTTGATTTGATAAACGTATATTGCAAAATGATTACTACCATAGTGTTAGCTAACACTTCCATCCTGTCACATAATTGCCATTTCTTTTTTGTAGTAAGAACATTTAAAATTTACTCTTGAGCACTGCTAAAATTAACAAGTCAGGAAACAACTGATGTTGGTGAGGATGAGGAGAAAAGGGAACCCTCTTACACTGTTGCTGGGAACACAAGCTGGTGCAGCCACTCTGGAAAATAGTATGGAGGTTCCTCAGAAAGTTGAAAATAGAGCTACCTTATGACCCAGCAACTGCACAACTAGGTATTTAACCAAAGTTACAAATGTAGTGATCCAAAGGGGCATGGGCACTCCAATGTTTACAGCAGCAATGTCCACAATAGCCAAATTATGGAAAGAGCCCAGATGTCTATCAACAGATGAATGAAGAAGATGTGGTATGTGTATACACACACACACACACACACACACACACACACACACACAATGGAATACTACTCAGCCACCAAAAAAAAAAAATGAAATCTTGCCATTTGCAATGATGTGGATGGACCTGGAGGGTATTATGCTAAGTGAAATAAGTCAATCAGAGAAAGACAGTTATCATATGATCTCACTGATATGTGGAATTTAAGAACAAAACAGAGGATCATAGGGGAAGAGAGGGAAAAATAAAACAAGATGAAATCAGAGAGGGAGACAAACTCAATGTCAGGAAACAAACCGAGCGTTCCTAGGTGGGAGGGGGTGGAATGATGGTGGAACTGGGTGATAGACATTAAGGAGGGCACATGATATAATGAGCACTGGGTATTATATAAGACTGATGAATCACAGAACTCTACCTCTGAAACTAATAATACATTATATGTTAATTAATCAAATTTAAATTTAAAAAAGAAAAAGGAAAATAACTACTTTTTAAGTATATAATGCAATATTATTAGCTATAATCACCATGTGATACATCAGAACCCCAGAACTTATTAATTTTATAACTGGAAGTTTGTACCCTTTGACTACTATCACTATTCCCCTATAGCCCCTAGTAATTAACATTCTACTCTGTGTTTCTATGAGAGCTCTTTTTTTTTAACTAAAAATAATAGTCATTGCAGAAATTTCCCATTTTTAGCTTTTATTTAAATTTTAGTTAACATACAGTGTAATATTAGTTTCAGGTGTACACTATACTGATTCAACACTTTCATACAATATCTGGTGCTCAGCACGACAAGCACCCTCCTTAACCCCCATCACCTCTTTAACCCGTTCCCTCATTGACCTCCCCTCTGGTGACCATCAGTTTGTTCTCTATAGTTAAGAGTCTGTTTCTTGTTTTGCCTTTCTCTCTCTCTCTTTCTCTTTCCGTTTGCTCATTTATTTTGTTTCTTATTTCTACGTATGAGTGAAATCATATAGTATTTCTCTTTCTCTGACTGATTTATTTCACTTAGCTTAATACTCTATCTCCATTCATGTCATTGCAAATGGTAAGACTTCATTCTTTTTTTATGACTGAGTCCCATTTTTAGTTTTTTTAAGTAATGATTTTTTTTAAATTTTAAAAATCCAATGTTATGGACATGTTGCATGATTAAATGTAATCTATTATGTCCTAGCAGATATAAAAAGCTTCTATCTCCTAATTTATAAAGAAAAACTTTCAGTATACTATATTGCTAGCCATCATACATTTCAACGTAACACCTAAAAATTTCTGGGAAAGCAGTTTGTAAAAGTTTTAAGGATTTCCTTAAAACTTATTTCTACCATTGTTATCTTTGCCCCAAAAAAGAGGCCAATAGGATTTTCCTCTTTCTTAGATTCTAATGGAAATGTCTTTGTGGCAACCCGCGCAGAGTAGAGACAACACGTACAAAGGTGAAATTTATTACTTCTGCCAGGACAATGTGCTCCAGGAAGAAATGCTTTCTCTGCTCCTTAAGCAGGGATGACTATTTCAAAGACTGTGTTTCCAAAAAGTCATTTCTACGACTAGTGTTCTCACTTACTCAATTATAGTCCTTCTAGTAATGAAGGTATAATATATGACAATTGTAGTTTCTAGATAATTTTGTTAAGATTCAGGAAAAAAGCTGAACTGTCCCTCATTATCTTCTTCCTCATGGTAGGCTAAAGAAATCTATTCACAATGCCACAATGTGTGCTGATAATAATTTCTTATTATTTAAAAAGTGGCTCCCAAAGTTTTAGGAAGGAAACATATGACGTAAAAGCACAGCTTGTGAAGAAAAAAAGAAAGAAAGCCTATACTAACTAAAACATCTCATGCACAATCATTTGGGGTTTTTTTGTTGTTGTTGGGTTTTGTTTTTTTTTTTTTTTTTGGATTAACTTTGTGTGGTCCCCCACACTGTATGTAAATATGCCTCATAGTAGTTTTCTTTGGGTGTTGCAGCAGAGTATAAGTCAAATGCTCAAAATAGGCTCCTCATTTATTGTCAGAAGTAAGATAAAATGCTGATTTTTACAAAATATTGATGGAAATATCCAGAGACAAACCAAAAACAGCGTCTTAACTATAGAGAACAAACTGATGGTTTCCAGAAGGGAGGTGGGTGGGGGGAATGGGGAAAATATGTCATAGGGATTAAAGAGTACAGTTATCATGATGAAAGAAAAGAGAAGAAAAGAAAAGAAAAGAAGAGGAGAGGAGAGGAGAGAAGAGAAGAAAAGATAAAAGAAAAGGAAAGGAAAGGAAAGGAAAGGAAAAGAAAAAGAATTTTTAAAAGATACAGTTAAAAAAAAGAAATATCCATGGATCGAAATCTGATTAATATTATGTAGAGTAATAATGGAAGATAAAATTATCCTTTATTTAACCAATATTTTTGATCAAAGCTATCATATCTCGTAAGTTTTAGGACTCAGGCTATCCAAGATTTCACCTACAGACAGATTTGGAAAGACAAATATGGGAAAAGATATCTGGAGAAATTACTACTCTTTGTCTTATAATATGGTTCTATATCCAACCTTTGAAGTTAAACCGAGGACCCTTGTGAGCTGAGCTGAATTTTGGGTGTCCAAATGTCGTTTTTGCTGAAGCAAGGAAACCCTAAGTTGACTAGGACAAAAACAAACTGAGATGACTCTGCTGCCTATCCTCTAGGCCCTATCGCAAGCTGGAAGCCAATGTGTAATTGTGCTATGAATTTTTTTCCTGTGGTTTCTAAAGAAGAAACTGAAAAAACAAAATAAACTGGCTACAACTCTGAAACAAGGAACATAAAATGAGGTATCATTAATTTTATTTGCTTTTTAGGTTTTGCTCATTAGAAAATAGATGTTCCGATGGAAAAAGAAATAATCTCTGCAAAGTCAGTTGATGAAAATGAATTACTGCATTTCACAGATGTTTTCACTTTAAAATGGAATATTATGATGGTGCTAAAACTTTTTACCACCATTACTGTAATTTGCATGTCATTACTAGTGATGTTTATATTTTGAGAAGTTGAAATGTTTTTGAGCTCATCATAACCTAGTACTAATGATTCTCTGTACATCTGTGGAAAACCAACATCTAGGCAGTTTTCTCCAGCTCAATCATCTTTGATGAGTTTGCAGTGTCTTCCAAAATATTCAACTAAGATTTTGTATGTACTTAAAGATTCTGCTTTATGTATACACAATCTGAAACTTAAATGGAAGGTAACAAATCAAAATTATGTGGCAACATATGAATATACTTGAATTCTGGCATCTGTTCTAATGAAAGCATTTCAGTGGACTCATGCTATATTTTCAGAATAGCCAGATCATTTCAATTCTGGATTCATAAGGAACTGATGCTTTGTTTGCAAATAATGAAGTGAATTAGCCTTAATTTAGAGTCTGAGGTTTAGAAAAAAAATCTAAATGCTGCAGGTGCCAGTAGAAGACTCAAAAGAAAATAATTTTAAATGTAAAATATTTCAGGACAGAAATAATCAGTAAAATTGATGTCAAAATTAAAGAGTGAAAACCACCAAAAGGTAATAAACAATTAAAAGATGTATTTTTTTTATAAATAACCATAAAGTGGAACCAGAGCTCTCAGTGTGCAGTTTCATTATCTATTATCTTCAAAACAAGGGTAATTTTCAAAAGCCTCTGAACTGCTCTGGGTGCAACTACGTTTTTCATGTTCCTATTTTCCACATAATCATGAAAATATCTCAACCATTAACCATGCACATAACAGTAATGCTAAAATTACCAAGCAGTAGCTTGCATTTTTGCTCCATTTCCTATATAAACAAAGTTTCAATTGCATGAACCTATTGCATGAACCTATTTCAGGACCATATGTGTATTTGATTAGCTTTAAGCAAAATAAAAACTCTAACTTAAGCAGGTTAAATGTGAATTACTCTTCATGTAAAAAAAGTTCAGAAGTAGGCAGTTCAGGGCTAGTACGACTGCTGCTCAATGACATAAAGGACCCAAGCCCATGTCTGTCTGCTCTATCCTCGGTAGATTGTTTCCATTGTTTCTTAAGGTCACCTCATAGTTGAATAATAAGCTGGTGAGGCAGCAACAATACCAGACTTTCAGAAAGAAAGAAAGGGAAGAGTACATGCCCTCTTCTCTTTAACAAGATTTTTTTCCTAAAAGTCCAACATAGCAGTTTCCCTTACATTTTATAGGTGAGAATATAATCTTGTCATAACACTGAGCTGCAAATGTTGGGGAATATGAAAGAATAAAAATTGGAGTTCTGATACTAAAGACAGAGAGGAGAATGAACATGGGATTGCAACTAATAGTTTCACTACACAGCATATTTGCTTTTTTTCTTCTGGGACTGGAATATTTGTGTCCTGACTCTGCAGTGTCGGATACATAATCAAAGTCAGAGTATTATGACAACATAATATTATTGACTCTAGATTTTCTTAAGTGCCCCAAATATTTTACTGCATGATGCTATTACTTTCACATATGTCAAGACCAAAACAGAGACACAGAAGAACTTAATCTTTTAATATTCTCTAGTTCAAATATGGCTAATTTCTAACTAAGCAGACTCATTTATTTCTAATAAACTACTTGCACTTCTTTTGTAGTCAAACCTGAGATCGTTAATCTGTGTTTTACAACATCATTCCTGTTATCCAAAACGTTTTTCCCCTTCCTTTGAGAAATCTCTCTCTTCTTGCCTACCATCACATATAATTTTGAGGTTCAGTTCATGTATTATTTCTCAGCCTACTTGGAAACTAGTGAACAATGGTTAAAAATAGGGTCTTGAAAATCAGGCATTCTGCCTCCATCCCAAACTAGCTACGTTATCTTTCATAAAAAATTCAAGCCTCATTTTCTGCATCTGTAAAGTACAATAATAATAGTACCTGCTATTTAATGTCATTGTAACATTTAACCAAAAAATTTCACTTAAAGTATTTGGCATATTGTCAGTTACATAATAAGCTCTAAATAAATTTACACTGTTATTATCCTTAATGATTCATCCTTCATTGATTCACCTCTATGATTCCTCATAGGCTTTATAACTAGGATTATATAATTTTAGTGTACTTTAAATTGTCTGTTATGTATTTATGACTCCCCTATATATTAATTTTATCTCTTCAGTAGTATATCTTTGTGAATAAATTTAATGTATTATGTTTTCAAAATCCCTCACTATATCTAGCAAATCATTCAATAAAATGGGATTTATTCTGTGAGAACATGTTTTAACACTTATAATATTTATGAAATGTTTTATTTGAGATTATATAGATGGATACTCCTGGTTTCTGATATCAAGGAGCTCAAAATATATGGAGGCAATGGTACATACAAATATAAAGAAGCAGGTGGTAAACTTAAGCAATAAACTCTTGGACATCAGTCTTGACAATAATTTTTTTGAATTTTTCTCCTCAGGTAAGAACAGCAAAAGCAAAAATAAACACTCAGGACTACATCAAACTAAAAAACTTTCTCACAACAAAGGAAACAATCAAGAAACCAAAGAGACAACCTATTGAATGGGAGAAGACATTTGCAAATGGTATATTTAATAAGGGGTTAATATCCAAAATGTATAAAGTCATATAACTCAACACCAAAAAAAAACCCCATCCAATTAAAAAATGAGTTAGAAAACCTGAATAGACATTTTTCCAAAAAAGATATATAGATGGCCAGCAGACATATGAAAAGATGTTCAGCTTCAGTAATTACCAGGGAGATGCAAATCAAAACCACAGTGAGATATCACCTCACACCTGTCAGAATGGCTAATACCAAAAAGACAAAAAATAACAAGTATTGGCAAAGATGTGGAGAAAAGGGGAGCCTTGGACACCACTGGTAGGAATGTAAGTTGATGCAGGCAATATGGAAGACAGTATGGAGGTTCCTCAAAAAATTAAAAATAAAAACAAATATGATCTAGAAATTTCACTTTTGGATATTTATCCACAGAAAATGAAAATACTAATTTGAGAAAATATGTGCAAGTCTTTGTTCATTGCAGTGAATATACATATATATATATATTTATATATATATATGCCTTCTATGTGATTATATAAAAGTAGTACTGAAATTAGCAAGGACAACCAGCTTCTGTTAGTCAGCATTTTTGGTAACTGGACTCATAACTAAACAACCTGTTTGGGGCTACTTATTATCTACATCCTTGCAACTCTGAGTACAGTACAGTATTTGTTGTTAAACTTTGAGGAAATTTCAAAAGTCATACACACTACTGCTATTTCTTTAGAATCCATTAACAGCAACTGAAATCGTGGCCATACCAGAATTTTATTTTTTTAAAGGGAAGTACACCTAACTGTAACATATTTTCCCCCACAACTGCCAATCAGACTCTTTACCACTGAATCTGATGAAATATATAAAGCTTTTCAAAAAATGTTTGATTGATAGGAAAGTTTGTTATACATAAATCTGACACTCCAGTTGAGTAACAAGGGTTTTGACTGACAGGTTAACAACTGAACTATCCACCTTTACTCTTCTCGCTTTTGAACATTTCCAAAATTGAATAAAGGATTCCAAGATTCTAATCTCTACAGAATAAAAAAGCCTTTTTTTTTTTTTGAGGAAGGTGACAGAGTAAAATCAGAAGAAAAAGTAGATAAAATTTTAAGTTTGAGAAAGAACTATTTCGACCAGTCTAGTTTGGAAAATTAATTTTATATTTAACATTTTTTAACAGTCAGAAGAAACATAAATTTTTTTTCCGTAAAAGCTAAAGAAAGCAAGTCAAAACAAATTAAAAAAATCCCTGCCAAATAAGTGAAAATTAAAGTCATAATACTATCTAGATTTTTAATGTGATGACTTATTCCTATGATTTATTAGTAAATAACCTCATTTTAGTTATAGTTCAAATTTTATCTATAAAAGATTATAAAAATTTATGAGAAACAATAAGTAGCAACTGTACATATACTATTTCCAGTACTGTAAATTCAATTTAAATGCAGGTGCTTGTCTTTTTATTTAGTTTCATTACAGAATAAGATTTTTACATTCAATTATTTTCCAAAAGAAAAATAAATGTTATATGTTACTCATCAAAGTAAACCATAATAGCCAAGTTTTTTTTTTTTTTAAAGATTTTATTTATTTGACACAGAGAGACAGATCACAAGTAGGCAGAGAGCCAGGCAGAGAGAGAGGAGGAAGCAGGCTCCCTGCTGAGCAGAGAGCCCGATGCAGGCCTCGATCCCAGGACCCTGAGATCATGACCTGAGCCGAAAGCAGAGGCTTTAACCCACTGAGCCACCCAGGCGCCCGAGCCAAGTTTTTTAATTTTTAATTATTTTATTATTATTTTTGTAAAACAGTAACACAATGATTTCATGTTAATCAACAATTGTGTTTCTGTTTGGTAGAACTCAGTTGACATGGTACAAATCTCTTATAACAATGGAGAATCCATGTTATAGCAAAATTTGGAAGAATGAATATGCTTAGAAAGGAAAAAAACATACGAAGAAGTGAAGTTACTAGTCAAAATAAGAAACCAAAGATAAAACTGCTTTGCAGACAAAGTACTAAAATATAATACTAGAAGTTATATTTTTAAAAAACAATGAAATAACATTTCATTGATTTTTTTGTTAAAAAAAAAGAAAATTAAATTAAGCTTTTTTTCCAATCATAAGGCACTTGTATTTTCTATTGTTGCAAAAGTAGGATTTATTGGAAAAGGATTAGAGCCTCAGACATTTTGCATCACCTAAGATTAAATCAATCTGTAAGCAACAGTAAACCCAAAATAACACTGGCTTATTTAAAAGAAAAATCAAAGCTGATCTCTGCTTCTGAGAAACTTTTACCATTGGTCTACTTTAAAAAATTCTTCAAATACTTTAAAAGCTAATAATATTGGTTCGGATTTTCTTAAATCTGTTCTCTAAACATGCTACCTACAAGAATCTCATCCTCCCCGTCATTCCTGTTGTTTTACTCTGTTGGACACACGTCTATAATTGCACTTCTTAAATTTTGGTACTAACAACTAATAAATATAAACAAAAACAAGGATAAGTTTCAGTAACTATTTTGTTCCAGGCACTGTTCTAAGCAGTGGTAATTAAGAGGCAAATAAAATAAGCAAAATCTCTGCTGTTATGGATCATACAATTCTCTTGGATAAAGCCAAACATAAACCAACACTAAGTAATATTTTATATAATTTCATATTGTAAAAAATGTTATGAAAGCAAAACCAGTGGAAGTAATTAGAAAAATGAAAGAGGTGATATAATTTTGAAATGGTGATTATTCTATAAAAACTTATCAAACTCAACACCCAAAAAACAAATAATCCAGTTAAGAAATGGGCAGGAGACATGAATAGACATTTTTCCAGAGAAGATATGCAGATGGCCAACAGACACATGAAAAGATGCTCACCATCACTCATCATCAAATACAAATCAAAACCATGATTAGATACCACCTCACAACTGTCAGAATGGCTAAAATTAACAATACAGGAAACAACAGCTGTTGGTGAGGATGTGGAAAAGGGGGAACACTCTTACACTGATGGTGGGAATGAAAACTGGTACAGCCACTGTGGAAAACATTATGGAGGCTCCTCAGAAAGTTAAAAATAGACCTACCCTACAACCCATAAATTGCACTGCAAGGTATTTACTGAAAGGATACAAAAATATTTGAAAGGGGTACATGCACCCTAATATTTATAGTGGCATTATCAGTGATAGTCTAACTATAGAAAGATCCTAAATGTTCATTAACTGATGAATGGATAAAGAAGAGGTAGTACACACACACACACACACACACACACACACACACTACTGGAATATTACTCAACCATCAAGAAGAATGAAATCTTGCCATTTGCAATGACATCAATGGAGCTGCCATGTATTATGCTAAGTGAAACAACTCACTCAAAGAAAGGCAAATACTATATGATTTCATGCATATGTGGAATTTAAGAAACAAAACAAATGAACATAGGGGAAGGGGGGAAAAGAGAGGGAAGCAAACCTTAAGAGATTCTTAACTATGGAGAACAAATGGAGGGTTTCTGGAGGGGAGGTTGGCAGGAGATGGGCTAAATGGGTGATGGGTATTAAGGAGGGCACTTGAGTTGAGCACTGAGTGTTGTATGTAAGTTATGAATCAATAAATTCTACAGAAACCAATATTACACTATATGTTAACTAACTAGAATTTAAATAAAAATTGGAAAGAAAAAATACAAAAAATAAAAGAACTGGTGATTATTGAGTAGACAAAAAAATAAAGTAAGGGAGACGGGTATATAAGTGTACACAGAAAGATCATTCTATGAGATGGAGGATCTGCATCAGGAATATCCTAGGATCAGGCGCCTGGGTGGCTCAGTCAGTTCAGTGTCTGTCTTTGGCTCAGGTCATGATCCCAGAGTCCTGCAAACAAGAACCCTGCATTGGGCTTCTTAGTGGAGAGTGTGCTTCTCTCTCTTCCTCTGCCTCTCGAATAAATAAATAAAATCTTAAAATACAATAAAGGAATATCCTAGGAAGATGAAATTAGAAAAGTAAGTGTGTGTGCACTGGCACACACAGCAGCTAAGGGGTGTGCATGGGGAAAGAGGAGAGTAGATTACATCAGATTTTAATTCAGGTCATGAGAAATATTTGTTTTCACTCTAAGTAAAGCTATTGGAGGATTTTAAAAAGGATTTTTAAAGGACCACTTTCCTTCTGTGTGGAAAATGAAATGAAGGAGAAGAATGAGTAAGAGGAAGGAAACAAGTTAGAAGGCTTATATAAAAAGTAATGTGGGGGAGTGATGGTAGTATTGTGTAATAGAGAAGCAGTGTGAGAGGTTTGTGTAGAAATACTCAGGATTAAAATATTCTGAAAAAGATGACGGACTTAAATTTTACTGTGAGAGAGGCTAATCCTTACTGGAAAATAATGTTTAAATAGCTGTCAGTTGCATAGGCATGTAGTTTGAATAATTAAAAATGTAGAACATGATAGAAGTTATGTACACTTGCTTTTTTAAGGCACCTTTAAGAGTAACTTGGATATTTCCTTTTCAAAAATTAAAAAGAAAAGTGGATTTTTTACATATTTTTATTTGATGTTTCTAATATAACTACTGTCTCATTTTATCTGTAGGACTAATGTAAGCAGAAAAATAATTTTCCATATAAATTTCAAGAGCATATAGACAGTGGTTTTGCTTGGTTGTTCTGTTTATAAGATGAGCCAAGTCAAACTTAGTGAGCTAAATACCCCCATATTGATATTTTTAAATATAGTTTTCAACAAATACAGTTTCAATTTTAAGTGAATAAGTACCACACTTTACCACAAATATTTTTACAAATGTAATTTCATATGACAAACAGTTCAAGTGTCAGATTTATAAAAAAATGAATATTACAAAAAAGGATTCTGTCTTTTTTATTAAATAGCCTTAGAACAAAATTTAACATTATAAGATTCAGAACAATTATAGCTCTAACTTGAATTTTCTGAAAAGTTATCTAAATATTCACCAATCTTAATTCTTATTTTTCTCTACACAAATGCAAAGGGATGCCATGTTCTTACAGGGCAAAAGTCCTTCCTAATGGCTTTATTTAACTTCTTTCTCAAGATTTTCTCATTTACTATGAGTTGAAACTTACTGTGCCTAGAGTCAACAAAATTTTAATTAAGCCTGAAGCAAGGTATTTGACCCTTATAGTAATTTATTTCCACATAGTGAATTCATCTTTGAGCTCAAAACCATAAATAGAAGTGAAGGGGAAGTGTATATTAATCAAATAGAAGAAGTGATGGAAACCAGAACCATGTTCTCGTTAGTTATATTCATCATTTTGTATAGTTACTGAGAGATTCTCAGGCTTATGTTTCTTAAGAAGTCTTTTGAAAACACGCTTAACATAGAAGGTATATATCTCAAACCATGAAGAATGGAATAAAATAAATATATTATTTTTTTAGTTTTCAACTTATCTTTGTTATTTCTATTTGGAACCCCCCATTAAGTCATTAAGACTAACAGACTTAATTTCAGTCACTGAAGAATCCTTACATTTCTCTGTGTACTTTTTTCAACTACCAGGACACTGATGTCCTACTAAAGAATTGGGTGAGAATCATTTGGTCCATCAACCATCACTCCATGTATGTGGGCATTAAGAAGACCCATATTTCAGTTACCCTTGTTCCTTCAGAAAGCTTTGTTATACACAGAATGAAATCTTTAAGCAACACATATAATTTTGCATGTTGTTTTAATAACTCTCATAAGTTCATGACCCTCACTCTTTCATTTAATTATGATCCCCTTAAACTGACACCATAGAATTATGATACTGTGCCCAATTTACTGATACAGTATAAGAGGGGAAAAAACCTCATACAATGGTCTTTTTTTCTAATCCACCTATCCAAAAGCAGGAGATATAATAGCTGTTTTTGTTATCTCTTAAGGGCACAACCTGAAAAAAAAATTTCTTCTCAAATGATGATTGTTATGTTACCTGTTCATTTAGCCTCTGAGAACCACAAAGAGAAATTTTCTTCATTCCTCCCATTGCCAATTTTAGCCAGAACCTTTACCATCACAACTGTCAACTGATCTCTCTTATAGGACATTGAACCTAGATCACAAATTTTCCTCCAGATTTTTATTCTCTAGTCACTTCAATGCCTGTGTCGATGACCTTTACAATCCCTCCAAAAGATGAATTTTGTTGCCTATTCCTCAGTTTCCACCTCCCTAATGAATGGGCACAAGTTGCATCTGATCACCATTCAGACTTACTCCAACCTCCAAGATTATAAATTCACTCTTGCACGTTAAACTTTCTTACAAGGGAACTACAGCCACCAAAAAATCTTTAATTATAATCTCCATATGGATGATTCTAAAACCCACATATCTCTTCTTATCCTTTCTCCTCAATCAAGACATCTATTTTCTGGATTTATCCGAGATGACACTGATAATCTAAAATACAACTGACTACCTTTCTTATCAAAATTCCTTCTTTATTTCCTTTTTATTAAGTTTCCTATCATACTTTCAGTCACAAGGGCAAAAACTTTTAAAAATACCTTTCACTTTCTTTTTTTTTTAAAGGAAACCACATTTTTTAAAAGATTTTTTATTTATTTATTTGACAGAGAGAGATTACAAGTAGGCTGAGAGGCAGGCAAAGAGAGAGGAGGAGGCAGGCTCCTTGCTAAGCAGGCAGCCCGATGCGGGGCTCGATCCCAGGACCCTGAGATCATGACCTGAACCGAAGGCAGAGGCTTTAACCCACTAAGCCACCCAGGCGCCCCTACCTTTAACTTTCAATGTACATTTTAGACTTTTCTGTTTCCACAGACTAATTTCTTTCCTCTATATATTTTTTCTAATTCAAGACCTCATTTCTCTAATCCAGACAATTACAAACATTTTCTAATTTTTCACCTCTTTTTTTTCTACAAGTTATCTTACACATTGCTATCATGGTTGTTTTCCCAAACATGCTAGATTCCATCATACCACTCTAAAATTTAAAAAAAAAAAAAAGATGAGTGCTTCCCTTGCCATTAGAATATATTCAATCCTTTACAAGATTCAAAGCATTCATTGATCTATACCTTTTATCAGTGTACCATAACCTCAAAACTCCCAGAATATTTCTCTTAACATTTTAATTTCTAAACTTCATACACCTATTTGTGATCCTCACTTAGACTACTATTCCTCTTCCCCACAATGCTGTCACAGACCATCTCACTTAGTAATGTTATCACTTTGAATTAGACACATACATGAATATGTGCACATGTGCACACACACACACAACTGTTCTTTTGAAAACAATAAAAATGTCATGTGATGCAATAATTCCACTACTGGGTATTTACCCCCAAAAATGAAAACACTAATTCAAAGAGATATATGCACCTCTATGTTTATTGTAGAATTATTTACAATACCCAAGATATGGAAGCAACCTAAGTGTCCACTAGGATAGATGAATGGATAAGGAAAATGTTATATGCATATCTGCATGTGCACACACAGATACACACAGACAATGGAATATTACACAGCCATAAAAAGTATGAGCTCATGTCATTTGCAGCAACATAGATAGACCCAGAGGGTGTTATGCTAAGTGAAATGAGAGACTGAGAAAGACAAATGCCATATGATTTGATTCATATGTGGAATCTTAAAAAAAACAAACAAATGAATGAACCAATAAAAAGCAGAATCAGACCTGTAAATACCAAGAACAAACTGATGGTTGGCAGAGGGTGAGGAGGAGGAGGTGAGAGGAGGGACAAAATGGGTGAAGGGGAGTGGAAGATTCATACTCCAGTTATGGAATGCATAAGTCTCCATAATAAAAGGCACAACATAGAGAATATAGTCAATGATACTGTAATAGCATTGTATTGTAACAGATGATAGCTACATTGTGGTAAGCATAGCATAATGTACATACTTGCCCAATTACTATGTTGTATACCTGAAACCAATGTGACATTGTCTGTCAACTCTACTAAAAAATAATAATAAAATTTTTAAAATGGTATATTGGATGGCTTCTGTATTAGTCTAAATTACAGATCATCACACCCATCTACAGTTTTTAAATAACTAAAAATTTTAAATACATGCTAATTAAGAAATAAAAAACACAGCGCAATAATTTAGGTATCTCACACACACACACACACACACACACACACACACACACACACACACAAACCCACAAAAAACAAAACATCAAGCAGTGGTCTTAGTGTCCCTACTCTCTAGCTTCTGGTCACATGATGTACTTCACAGTCTGGCATCTGGGCTGTAGGGATGGTTGGGGCCCAACCTAAGATGCAGTGCTCTGGTTCCTGTGAATAAGACCAACTTCTGTAGCTGTCCAAAAGACTGCTGTTGGGGCTGAGGCTTTAGGGATGGGGAGGCAAAGACAAGGGACTGAACTTCCAGGACACATCATAACAAAATCCATGCTATGAAAAGTTCAGAGGCCAGAATAAGACTAAAACTCAAACCTTTCTTAAGAGTTCCTGCCTTTTCTAGTTCTGCACTAGCACAAGACTATACAAGAAGTTAGTACTTTCCAAAATCCTTTTTGGAAGAATGTAAGTCAAATTATTATTGTTTCAAATATTGTATCATTCATAGGGACACATTAATCAAGACATTCTTGGGGAGCCTGGGTGGCTCAGATGGTTATGCGTCTGGCTTCAGCTCAGGTCATGATCCCAGGGTCCTGGGATCGATCGCCTCATGTCGGGCTCCCAGTTCAGCAGGGAGTCTGCCTCTCCCTCTGCTCCTGCCTCTCTCCCCTGTTCATGCTCTCTCTCTCTCTCTCTCTGTCAATCTCTCTCTCTCAAATGAATTAATAAAATCTTGTTTAAAAAAAACACATTCTTTTCTGTAGGCTCACATGATTTACATAAACCAAACATATTGAAACTCTAAACATAAGGGCAGTTTTCAGTATCTATTTTCTTAGGAGAAATTCATATCAACAGGACATAGGACAAAAAAATAAAAATAAATCATTTCATTGACTTGTGCTTGTTTTGTCTCTCTTTCAGTGGCTAAAATAAATAAACACATTAATAAAACTAAGAAATTTTATAGATACATTCATTGTTGTGTACTTGTAGAAGCATAGAGTAAACTTCAATAGATGAAAAAGTTTGAATCATTAGATCATGTTACAATGAATTTTGAGATAATGAAAGGAATACTTCTGTCAAAATTTCACATACTGTGAAGGTTTCAACCTGAAATTAAATCTGCACAGCCTTTACTTGTCATTAAGTGAGAAAACAAATGGTTACCTATCTCTGACAGTAGGATAAGCAAGAAGCCACCAAATGTGTATGTGAATTAAACTTTATGAAATCTCTGTTAACGTATCTTTAGCTGATTCTCTTGACTTTTCTCTCTTGAAGTATGACTATATATACAAAGTATATATCATATATGGCATATAGATGTCACAATACATAAGCATACAGTGTATATATGTATGTGTATATATACATACACACAACCCACAAAAAGAAAGATGTTGTACAGCACATAGACAGAATGATAGATACACAGACAGGATATGAGAAGGAGGGTTATCCTCTGGGGAGACTATATGTTCTAATATTGAAAAAAACCAAAAATATTATAAGGAATAAAAAGTAGGTTGTTATATATCTTAGTTATAGTAGTACTTCACTTAAAACTGCATTTACAGAACATCATGTGGGATTTACCATTTGTAAGTTTTCTTACAAATGCCACTAGCCATATGTGGCAATTTCAATTTTAATTGAATTCATTAAGATTAAATAAAATTAAAAATTCAGTTTCTTCATCCTTCTAGGAACATTTCAAGTGCTCAATAGCCTCAGGTGCTTAGTGGCTACAATATTGCAAAGCCATGGACAACACTGTAAAGTGTTTTAGATACTACAGAATTTTAGATACTTTTAGATCTTTTAGATACTACAAGATTCTCAAAAGCATGAATTATTGCATTTGAAACAAGTTCTTTTTTTTCTTAAAAAGAATTGTATTGGGAAACTTTTCTAACTTCATTCTAGTAAAAGATAAACTCAATTTATTCAGCTAAAGAAAATATTCACTAATTTTCAGGTCTTCTAATACATTTGGTAACCATACGTCATAGAGGAGTACAGGCTTAAAAGAAAAGCAATCCCTTGTTCAAAATTGAACAAATTATGAAAAATCTCGAAGATAATAAAAAACAAGAAGACTCTGATGAACAAAAATATTCTTCACTAGTTAAAACTTTTAAAAATGTGTTTATGACTTAAAAATACCTGAAGATCTTCCATAGTTTAAAAATGAAATAACTAAGTACCATTTGCATATTTATGTTTATAAAACTGGCTCCTTTTTGATATTTCAAATACCACAGGACTGGGCCACTTAAAAGATTTAACTAATTGGATAAATTACTAAATTATTATGATCTATAACCTTCATTAACATCACAAATCACTGTCACATTCTCATTAATTCTAGTAATTGTATTTTAAAAACTAACAATTATAGTTTATATTTACTGCATACTTACTATGTAGATTATCTCATTTAGACCTCATTAGAACCCTATATTTATTATCTATTTCCTGAATCAGAAATCAAGACTCAGAGCATTTAGTTAACTTGCTCAAGATCACACTTCTAGATAGCAGTGCAGTAAGATTGTGAAATGTGGCAGATTACTTCAAAGGGCTCTACTTGAAACTTCTATGATAAGACTGATGCCTCATTTATTTATCAACAAAGATTTTTTAGCATTTTTTTACGTGTCCTGTATGTGTATATGTGTGGTTATACAATTATTTTTTTTCACCCTGGGGAATATAACAGAAGACAAAACACACACACACTTTTGAAGCATAACTGAAGCTTTACATGACTCATTCTAATTTATGAGGACAATATAAATATAATTATAAAATTTGATGTTTTAATAAAATGTTGTAGAGTCTTGAATATTTGAGTTCCAGGAATTACATGGCTTGGCTATAAAGCAATAGCTTTGTATATAACTGGGTTTTAAAAATAAAATCTGGTAAGCAATGAGGAAAGAGGCAGAGCACAGGCAAATGAAATATTTTATCCTTCATAATAATAAACAAATAATAAATAAAACTTAGAAAAAAAAATTTTCAAAGGCAATTAATTATAAATATCTGATTTCACAAGATACCAGCTTTGATAAAATTCTGTCAGTTAAAAGGGAACTCTTAACTCTGAACGGTAAGCCTAGTACGTAATATTTAGTATGCATATGACATATTTGTGAAGACTTAACTACCTGAATAATGTATTTAATCAAGAAACTTAAATGCAATGTGTTTTTCAATGTCTACTGATTAGAAAAATCATTATCAGCTCCCTAAAATTTAAAACTAAGTGCTAATAGTATGCATAATGTTCATTTAGAGTTTAGATTTAAGTCTTGAAATGAAAGCTGAATATAAAACTCCAATACACTTCTTGGTTTAACTCATAAGGCATTCCTCACACTCCATCAAAAACAGTGAATAAGAGATATCTTTAAATTATGAAAACAATATGCAAATTTTAATCAAAGTTTTTAGATGAATAAAATCATTTTTTGCAAAACGTATTTCCTCTTCTTCTTTTCAAACGCACAGTTGAAAGAAACCCTAACAACATATCTAATAATTATGAAACTCAGTATATGGACTTCTTTTTTTTTAATTTTTTAAATTTTATTTTTTCAGTGTTCCAAAATTCATTGTTTATGTACATTCCCAGTGCTCCATGCAATACAGGTCCTCCTTAATACCCACCACCACCAGGCTCACCCATCCCCCCACTCCCCTCCCCTCTAAAACCCTTCTACAGTATAACATGGCAAAAAATTTCCTCGGACACTATACTTGCAGAGGAAAGATAGCAAAAAACAAAACAAAACAAGAAAAAATTGTGACGTGGCCCTACAAATTTGATTATTTGAACTGCAGTTCATCCTTTTCTCACTCCTCAGACATTCTCCTCCTCCAATCAGTGCTAAGCATAAGAGAATGAAAATGTTGCTGAATATTGTTCAAAATATTTCAGAATGTGCAATGTTGCCTCACTGATATAATTGCCGTGGCTGTTGTCAAGATGCCTAACATGTATTTTCCTCCAGGGAAAGCTTTTTCTTCTGAATGTTTCATCTGTCCTTTAGGAGGGAGGAATCGCTTCTCAGAGCTCATTCTAAGGAATCCTAGTACAAGCTATTCCCTATAAATAATGTATTTCCCAAGAAAGTAAAGACTCTGGAGCTGCAACTTCCCAAGTTTGAGATTATGGGCCTTATTGCTTTAGAGTGATCTAGTATGACCCTCATGTGAACAAACGTGGAAACACACATACTTCCTATTTGAGATTTCCAGGTAGCTTCTACTTCTCCCACCAAATGAATAATGGATTTGTTATTTCTATCAAGATTTACCATATGCCTCCTGTGATCCAGGCACTGTGCTTGGAATGGCACATGTAATGATGAACTGCCCTATGAAAGCTAAGTCCAAAGGCAGAAAGAGCAATCTATTCAATAAAGGCACAACTGACAGAGGCACTCATTTGCTTAGAGATTTTCCATGTTCTACCCATTCAGAAAAACTTTGCAGCACTTGGAAAGTTCTAATCTTCCTGGAATTGGACAGGAGACAGAGAAGACAAAAATCTTAGTGATATTGCTAGATCCATCTGAAATGGAATATATTCTCTCTTGTTTCTTAATGCTCAAACTGTCCTGCTATCAACATATTAAAAAAAAAAAACTAGCTGAATCTTTCAGAGTGTTAATCCCCTGTGAAATGAAAATGGATTGAGTATAGATTCTGGTTTGCTGGCCAACTAGAACAATTCACATAGTATCCATTCCTTCAATTTCATGAACTGATGTATTCTCACCAGAAATTCATATGTGGAACTCTTTGCTTATACATCCATTGTGCAAAATATATTTCTTCCAGACCACACAAGTAACTATTAAAACCTCTTGGAAATGGATGTTAAAATCATATCTTAGCATGTTTATGACACCAAGATTTCCACCTTTGGAATTCAGAGGCAAAAATTCTTAATCACTAGTCCGTTAATCCATGTGGCTGGATGTTCTTTGAAGTAAAAAGTGCATGGATTTTAAAACAATTTTCACAGTGAAGTATACACAATCGAGTTACCTCCAGTCTCTGTACCTTCAGTTTTTCATTTACAAAACAAGGATAACATTTTGTAAAATAATACAATCCATATAAAACACTTGAAGCAGTGTCTTGCACATAATATATGCAATTATGTTGTTTTATTGATATTAAATGCATGTTGATGCATAATAAAATATTGTGCACACTAATCCTAAAGTTTTGCTGCTATGAATAGTTCTCATATATGTTAAATAAATTTAAATTATTTTTTAAATAAATACACCTTTAAAATTCCCAGAAGTCTCCCTACACACAACGGATATTTAACAAGTAACCATGTAATACATTCTTAAAATGCCAATTTTATCATTGCAATATGCATTGGCTGGAGAGCATATAAAACATTATCTTTTATATACACTCACAGCCACAATTTATGGCAAATGATTATTCTACATTTTTTAAATATTTTATTTATTTATTTGACACAGAGAGAGAGAGAGATCACAAGTAGGCAGAGAGGCAGGCAGAGAGAGAGGAGGAAGCAGGCTCCCCGCTGAGCAGGGAGCCGGATGCGGGTCTCGATCCCAAGACCCTGAGATCATGACCTGAGCCGAAGGCAGGCTTTAACCCACTGAGCCACCCAGGCGCCCGATTATTCTACATTTTGAGCTCCACTCTACTCCTTTCATTTGCCTTGCCTAGAATTTCTCAGGATAATTCCTTAAACACTTTTTTTTTTAAGATTTTATTTATTTATTTGACACAGGGAGAGAGTTCAGATCACAAGTAGGCAGAGAGGCAGGCAGAGAGAGAGGAGGAAGCAGGCTCCCCACTGAGCAGGGAACCCAATGCAGGACTCCATCCCAGGACTCTGAGATCATGACCTGAGCCGAAGGCAGAGGCTTTAACCCACTGAGCCACCCAGGTGCCCAGCCTTAAACACCTTTAAAAAGCATCCCAATTATAGCTTAGAATTACTGTGAAAAACATCACGGTCGACAATGACATGCTTTCAGCATCTCTACAGTCCCTTCATACCAGTTTCACTTACATTGATCTGATGACCACCTTTTCCAGTCCTGTGATAGATGTTAGAAATGCAAAGTGATTGCATCTCCTCCCTGCTGTAAGGACTCAACAACCAATAGGTAGATACCTTTGAAGGATGATCTACAATAAAAAGAGGGAAGTCCTGATTAGTATCACAAAAAAGTGCACAGAATATAGAACATAATTAAATCCAATTGATTAAGGTCACTTCATAATGAAATAATATTGGAGATGTGCTCAGAAGAGATAAACTGAAGGGAGACTATTTAAGGATGAGAGAACAGCCCAGTAAAAGTAAGATGTAAAAGATTGTGCTGTCATTGGAGGAACGATGAATGTTTCAGTTCGGATCAGTGTCGAGCACATTGCAGAAGGGTCTAAGACTGAAACACAAGTTAAAATTAAGTGTGAATTCTGTAAGGAAAGGACAGCATTTGTAAAGTGTATTTTATGTGAATTAATATGGAGGAGACTGTAGCACAAATAATATGAAGTAAGAATGAAGTATGTAAACTACACAGGAAACAGTTCAAAAATCAGACATGGATACACTAGTGATGGAAACTGATTTAGAAAATGAGAAGAATGGGATGCCTGGGTGGCTCAGTCAGTTAAGCATCTACCTTCAGTTCAGGTCATGATCCCAGGGTCCTGGGATTGAGCCCCATGTTGGGCTCTCTGCTCAGCAGGGAGCCTGTTTCTCCCTTTCCCTCTGCCTGCAGCTCACCCTACTTAAGCTCTTTCTCTCTCTCTGACAAATAAATAAAATCTTTGAAAACAATGCAATTAAGGAAAGAGAAATAGGGAAGATTTTACTAGATTTGGAGACAGACTGGAGCTTACCATAGGAAAAAAAGGAGAGAAGTAAGCATAAGGGGAATGAAAATTGTGGCAGATTGAAATGATTTAGCTTGGAAAGTTTAATTCTACATATCTTGTACAATATGCAAAATCCACATAGTCACAGATCAGATAATGTACAATAACACTATTTTCACAATAAACCTAATTTAATGTGTCCCATTTTCATTCTACAGTAGAGAAAAGGTTTCAGACATAATAGTTCATTCTGTCTAAAACAATATGCCTTTTAAGGCAATATTCAATTAAGCTTACATATAATTATCTCAGGAAATGTCAGAACACCTCCAATCTTTCTTCTTTATTCAAACATTTTTGCCTCCCCTGTATATTAGTTACATTTCTATTTCTAACAGGATTTATATATATATATATATTCTCATGGTATCAAGAAATACAGGAAGAATGAATTGGCATATGGGCACATAGGTTTTAGGGAGGCTTAAACACATGGTGCTGTTATTTAGCACGTGGGAAGCACAGAAACTGGGTCCACGAAAAAATCATCTGCAAGAGAAGCCTAAAGCTTAAACACTTTCACCACTCATCTAGCCAGCGGGTGCCAAAGCTTCTCACACCAGCTTCAAAGGTCAGTTGTGTGCAATCTTCTCATCTCCCTGCTCAGTGGTAGCTTGAAATCGGCCACGACAATATTGGATGCTTAGAAAATCCTAGCAAATCCTACATAGAAGGGTACTCTTCCCTCATCCCCAGAGCGGTTTATTAAACATTTCCTAGGTTCTCCTGGCTCTCTCACTTCACTATTTTTTCCACTCTTCTTCCCCCAGGACTCTACAACAACAAGAATGTTTGTGAGAGGTCTGTCATTCGGAAAACTCCCGATGATACAGGCGGGTGTTAGAACTAACACCACTCAATTCATAAACAATTCCTAAATATCTCTGGACTGCTCTCTTATATACTTGTCCCCAACCTTTCATCTGCAAATCGTTGTGGGATAAAAGACAAACTTTTCTTCAATGCTCTGTCACAGAACTTCCCTCATGAAAGTCTCATGGAAAAAGCAAGAGTACCAGTTCTGAATCTGCCAAACTCTGTTTGACTCAACCACTTAGAAGCTGTTGATTCCCCCCACTTCCCGTGCTTAATTGTGTATTTATGAGAGAAAAAAATATTTTCTATGTCTCCAGTCCTAGAATTTATGCTTTATTGGATAATATGAGAAATGCTACCGAAATATAGGATTAAGTTCACTATACATAATTTACTGTGTTTCTCAATCTATCATATATATATGCTATGTCTTAAATTAGCATAAAATCCAGTAATAAAATGACCCATATGTTCAACACTTTCAGCATGTGAAAGTTATTTACTATTTAATTAAATATTTTAATTTAGTTAACATTTTAGTGGTATTTAGTAAGAGGTATTCAGGTCAACTATGACTTACCTGTTCCACTGTATAACCAGTAACCTCAAGGGTCTAACAGTTTAGTAAAAAAGACAAAACTTAACTACCCAAAGTTTAAGTAATAAAAAGAACTTCAGTGAAAGAAAAAAAGAAACCTCAATGAGAAGTTTAATAGATTAAGATACCCATTTGAAAAATATAGCGCTCCAGATGAATCCCAAGGGCAGAATGAGAAAGAGACTTCACAAATTATCTCATTAGGTATATGTAAGAGACAGTGAAGGCTTTTGATGGTCAAAAATAATGAGAGAATCCAGAGAAATTGGGGAATGTGGATGTCAAAGGAAGGAGGGAAACGTTTATGAAGTATCTTCAAATGCAAGGAATTTAGGGCTTGATATAAAACGACAATGGCACAGTATAAGTTATTAAGTATCAGTAATACTGTGAAAAAATGTTGTTAGTGAATGTTTCTTCTTCATTTCTGATATTCTCTTTTATGTGGAGGAAACCTCTCTCTGTCCCTTCACCACCTTGCTCCCGGACTGCTAACATTTATCTGATTGAAAAACTGAAAGAACACTTCATTTGAGTTCACCTCTCCTCTTTTCTTTCTTGGCAATAGGTCTAGCTTTATTCCTTCTGTCCTCCTGGAAGAAGCTGCTACACGGGGTCTATGCCAGCCAGGTGTTATCTCTGTCTAGGTTGGTAAATGTGCCATGTTCCTGAATTCAGGTATCAGGTACATTTGAGTCTAATACTAATTAGATTTCCAACATTGTCTTCATTGGTATATTGATATTTTGTTTTCCAATTTGCTTAATGTTTTTGTCTTATTTTCAAATTAGTTGAGAATTTGAGAAAGAAAGAATGCTCTCTGTTGGATTGGTTCATAGACTTCAACATCAGGATGCTAAGAAGAATAGTCTTGTAAACTGGCAAATTGAGCCAAGTAGGGAATGGAGGGTAAAAATGAAGCTCAGCAGCTAATTATGAAAGTATTTCTGTGTTCAGTGATATGTAAAATTGGACATGGTAGTGGCTTTAAGAATAAAAATGAAAAAGCATATTTGGAAAAAGCAGCAGAAAAAGAAATTCTAATGTATGAAAGAATATGTTAAATTTTAGAAAGATCAAAGCTATAGCTCTCTGCACTTGAAGAATAGCATTTCATTAAAGAATAGAATTTCAGCATCTTAAATTTTATTTTTTTTTCTTTTCATATATATGTCTTCACTTACATTTAAGAAAATGTGTTCTTCATTGGGACTTAACTGTTTTTAACCACACAATAAAAAATAATTACCTTGTCCACCTAAATGAAATGTTTTCAAAACAATTTAATCACATTTGCATTTTCTCCTTCAGTTTACTTCTTAATCGTGGTTCTAATCAAAACCAAATGAACTCTGCCAAAGAAGAAAATTTACAGTCCTTACATATACTGTTATACTTGAAAGATTCAGATGAGTCTGCTAATTAGGTTATCGCAATTCTGCCTGAGTTCACTAGAACTCCTAGACAGCAACAGAAGGGAAAAAATGTAGCATTGCAGCATATGAAATCAAATAAAACTGAAGTCTCTCTCTTATTCATTTTGTCTTGGAAAATGTCCTGGATGAATCTGTGACCTTGTGCTCCTCCTCACTTGAAATGTGTTGCAATGGGCCAATCACATTTCACTTGGGGGTCTAGAGATACAATTTCAAATAAGGTGTGGAGTCTTTCATGCCAAATGAGAAGAATATTGTGCTTTACACTGGTTTATACTTGTTGCCATTTTATGAACTAAGTTTATAAAGTTAGTAATGAAGAGATGATTTCCCCAAATCCAGTCATTCCCCTCTAGTGTTACTTTCTGTAACGGTTGCTTAAATACATCAGATGGGCTTTGGCGTGGTAACAGGATAACTGAGATAATAATAACAATAATATCCTTAATAATAATAATAATGACATTTAATTATAGCTTACCACATGCCAGATATTTTTCTAAAAAATACTACTGGTTTTCATTACATTTAGATCATATTTTTCCAGCAATGTATATAAATTGTATGTGTTTGTTTGCACAGTAAGGGTTAGAAGTTATTCTTCATTAGTAGAACAATAATACATTTTTTTAATCTGGAAAAGTCTGTATCAACATAATATCTGGATGGAAACATGGATAGAGTTATAGAACACACTAGGGTATAGCTCCTTTCTTTCACCCTATTACATTTTTTTCTAATAAATTCAGAGAGAGGTTTTAGTTTCCTTAAGAAATACTCTGTAGCTTCTCAGTTTGTGACACTTACAGAATTGTAGCAATTAGCTAATGAGATGGGTAAATAAATGGACTTTGAAGATTAGGAAGGGCCAGAATGAAAAAAGCAAGAGACTGAGTTATGTATTAACCAACTGACAGAAAAGGCAAGTTTGAAAATATCTGTAGTCTGTGACTGTGGACACCAGTAACACCTCCTGGCCATAGTCTGTTTCCCTCTTTCACATGTTACTGTTATCAAGAGAAAAGCAGTCTTGGCTGCAACATAAAAATTCTAGGGACAGTAGAGATTTTCCTTTAAGGGCAGGCAAGCAGATTAATATTCTGCTTCGTACCAAATTGGATATCCCAGTCAAAATTGAAATCAATGTCCTTGAATGGGGTTTTTTGTTGTTAATTTTTTCATAAGACCTTAAATATTAGAATATAAGTTATTTTAACCCAAAAGTCCCATAGATGAAAGAAAACAAAATGAATAAATGAGTAAAATTAAGAAGCTGCAAATAAGAACTGTCACTTTCTAATAGTGATTAGAAGTACAGTGTCTGGAGTCAGACTACCTGAGATTAAACCACAGCTCTGAACTAGTGTACTGAATAACTTCGTGAAATGTATTTAACCTTCTTTTCATCCATCACCTCATCTGGAAAATAAGGATAACAACAGCACCTACTGTGAGCAGGAGATAATACTGTCTTTATGACTATATCGACACTACTTGACAGCTACTTGAACCTTGAATAAAGGAAGTTTTTCAGATCTAGTCAACTACTTAAACTCTCTATAATACCTAATAATCTCATAAAATCTGATTCACATCTGTTATTGGGTCGAATTACAAACCATTCTCTTTTTTTCTTTTAAAATAGAGACATGGGGAATATTTCCAATGATGGTTAAGCCTTGAACACAGTAATATTTGTACCTATAACTAAAAGTTATTTTTTAAAAATCAGAGAATTCAACAAAGGCCTCTCGATGATATTTTCTAGAAAATATTGGAAAGACTTTTCAAATTGACAGACTATTCTTACGAATTTGCCACTCACTGCATCAGTTTCATGTTTATGGTGATTTTCAGGGGTTAACTGGCAGTGCAACTGATACATCAATCTAATAATGAGATCTGCAGTACAAAACTTAAATAGAACTTAAAATTTTGTTATAATATTAAATTCACAGAACATTAATTAAAAGTGAAATACTATTGGAATCAGCTCAAAATGGCGGTAATTTTTTCTGATCATTCTGCTTTCCTGGTATTAGATTTACTACTTGAGATTTCCATTTGGATTTTTAATACAAAAGAATTTCCTTCTTATATTTACACAATTTAAAGGCAAAGATGCAATGAAAAAAATACAGAAATTAAAATGAGCAATTGTTAGTAGTTCTTGGGTCAATTATGAACCCTAAAAGAGAAAACAAAATCATAAAGCAACTATTTAAATACATACATACATATATTCATAGCTAGTGTCTGAAATTTTCATTGAGGGAAATTGAGTCATTCAATCAGAGTATAAGTCATCAATGCAGAGCAGCCAGATTTAATGTATAGATTATGCAATTCTTAAAGAGTATTAGTATAATTGAGAAATCAAATTTAAAAAAATCCAGATTCTTAATTCTTCTCATGATTCAAAAAGCAGAGAGGGTTTATTAATAGATTAAGAAATTTAAAAAAATAATTAAAAAATTAAGAAATGTTTCTACATTGTATAAACAGAATCTTTTATTTTTACTTCATGGTTCATTGACATGTTTGATACACATAAACGGGTTTTCTCAAACATCTGGGTGGTTCAGTCAGTTAACTGTCTGCCTTCAGCTCAGGTCATGATCCTGGGGTAGAGCCCCACATCAGGCTCCCTGCTCAGCGGGGAGCCAGACTCTCCCTCTCCCTCTCCCTCTGCCTGCCACTCTGCTTGTGCTCTCTCTCTCTCTCTCTAGCTCTCTGTCAAATAAGTAAATACATTAAATATTGTTTTTTAAAAGCTGGTGTCTTCAGGCACCTGGGTGGCTCAGTGGGTTAAAGCCTCTGCCTTCGGCTCAGGTCATGGTCTCAGGGTCCTGGGATCGAGGCCCACATCGGGCTCCCTGGTCAGCGGGGAGCCTGCTTCCTCCTCTCTCTTTGCCTGCCTCTCTGCCTACTTGTGATCTCTCTCTCTCTGTCAAATAAATAAATAAATAATCTTAAAAAAAAAAAAAGCTGGTTTTCTCTCCCAACTTAGTCAAGACTTAGTAGGCACATACACAGCTAACCAAAAATGTTAATTTTCAAATAAAAGGCATTTATACAAGGAATCACAAAGCATTTGTCCTTAAGCTTTTCCTGTTGAAATATATTAGTCACATTACTTATAAATATACACTTTAAAGTTAAAACGTGCATCAGCAAATGTCATTTTAATATTTACAAAAAAAAACTGTGACTCTTCATGTTCTGCACAGAGAAGAAATTGATATTATAAACTTCTGTTTATAATAAGGGCAGAAGCACTTGGAAATACCTGTTATAAATGAAAAAGTCATCTCTGATTATCCAGAGAACAAATTCTATCTCATGTAACAAAGTAAATGGATATAATATTTGCTAGAATTTAAGAAATAAACTGGAGGAAAATGACTGCTCTTTTCTATTATTCTTTAACTGTATCTTCAGTAGTAGTTTGTGCTATAATTTGGGCAATTTGCGTATGTTTTATTTTTCCTCCATTTCCTGCTTCCAGAGCACTATATCCCTTTGATTGAGGAGTTGCTGTGACAGAAGATAATGGAGCTCATGGCACTCAGTGGGAAGCCTGTCACTGCTGACTCCAGCTGCTGCCTTTGTTTTCTTTCCTTCTACTCCTCTGATTTTCTCGGGCACAGTGAGAAACAATTATAAAAGCCACGAGCCATTATAAAATACTATGCCGCCAAATGGTTATTTTTAAGAGCCCATCAATCTTCTAGTCTCTTTGTTTATCTTTAGAAGTGGTAAATTGCATCACTATTTTCTATTCCATCTACAGCATCAGGATGAGAGCTTGGTTTTTGCTTTGGGAAAGGAAATCTTATATTGTGTAAAGTTTATGTAATTTCCCATGGTGGCCCTCATCGCACCCACCAAAACCCTTTTGCACTGTGTACCTCCTTCCTAAAAGTCTTCCCTTGTTGACCTTGCTGAGGTGGTCTCTTGTGAATTCCCATGTCCAGGAATGAATAACCTTCTTTAGAGGATGATCTGGTAGACATTACTAGTGTTCACCAGAATCCAGTTCTTACTCTGTGTCACAAGGAAGACTATACTTATCAGGCCACTTGCATATGTGGATGATTCAGAAAACTACCCTTACCAATGGAACATGGGGAAATATGACATCTATCACTTCTGGATTATGAAAACATCATGAATAATTCCCATGTTTTCTCTCCTCCTGCTATGGCAACTAAGGAGGCCAGTTGTACAGACAATGGGCTGTAAGTTTGATACATTCATCAACATGTGTGAAGGTGAGATATACTGGCCCACCCAGCCATAAATACCATTATACAGATATGTAGGGCATATAGTGTAGGTAAGCAATTATCTTTTGTCTGTGAAACCACTGAAACTTTAGCATAATCCTATCTAATACAGCTAATGCAGAGTAGATTTTTCCATTTTTCTGAAGAAACATGAGGCAGTATGAGTGTTACTGACAACCTAGAAATAGTTAGCAGGATATGTGGGTATGGCAGGACTAAAATGTCCCACTATTTGCTTCCTTACCTCTCTCCACAAAACAAATTCCTAGAGATAACCACAGAATTAGAGAATAAACTATGTGTTGAAGAGTTATAGATAAGAACTTGACCTAGGTTAAGAGGCAGTGGGACAATTTGGAAAGAGCATAGGATTTGGATTATAACCCCACTAACTGTATACCATGTTCTATTAAAAAAGTTTGACAAAAATAACTGGTCCAAGGGTGCCTGGGTGGCTCAGTCAGTTAAGTGTCCAACTCTTGATTTTGGCTCAGGTCATCATCTCAGGGTTGTGAGATCAATCTCTGCATTGAATTGTGTGCTGGGCAGGGAGTCTGCTTGAGATTTTCTCTCTCCTTCATCCTTTGCCCCTCCCCCACCTCAAAAAAATACCTGACCCAGATTTTTTTTTTAAGATTTTATTTATTTATTTGACACAGAGAGAGAAATTACAAGTAGGCAGAGAGGCAGGCAGAGAGTCAAGGAGAGGAGGAAGCAGGCTCCCTGCTGAGCAGAGAGCCCGATGCGGGCCTCGATCCCACGACGCTGAGATCATGCCCTGAGCCAAAAGCAGAGGCTTTAACCCACTGAGCCACCCAGGCGCCCCTTGACCCAGATTTTGTTGTAAACAATTAAACATAATGAATGTAATATAGTTTGCAAAGTGCCCATAAGACAGAATACATAAAAACTCACATTGCTCCCCAACAGTAAAAACTGTTCTTTTCCATTAAGTTAGGATCTCTTTTAACATAAGTTTGAGTACTTTCAGGTTTGTTATGTATTTTTGTTATGTATTTTAAGCCAGAATGTTTTGGAAAAAAAAATGTGAGTTCTCATTAACTTACAAATTCATTACAAATGAACTCTCCAATAAACTCTCCAAAAATGAAAGAAACTTCCAGCTTTGTTACAACCAATAAACTTCCAGATTTGAGAAGAAACCCAGCAAGCCAAGGGACTAGCTGGAGTTCAAACTGTTTGTCTTGCTATTGGTCCTAACTTACTCCCCACTTCGTGTTGAGTGTTCACTCAAATGAGTGGAGGAGAGAACTGCCCAGATAGCAACTACAAATTCAGCAGACATAAAATCACATTATGTATTCCTTGAGAATGAAGTTCATACATTATTAATCTTTCCCCTTTAGCATATAACATTGCTCACCCATTGTGATAAATAATAAAAATACTGTAAATAACTTCACAAATGCTGTACATCATTTATGACATATTTTTCAGGATTTATGGGTCCTTTTTCAAAGTTCCTTATTTTTCCTTCAAACACTTTTTTTAAGTTCCATAAAATTAAAATGAATTTTATTGATTTCTATTAAATGCTCTTGAGTTTATTTTCATACAACCCTTAAAATCCCAAATCCCAGCACAGAGGTGAACATAGTATGCCAAATTAAAGTACTAAAGCATAATCTTTAGTTTGTTTTCCAAAAATTTTGTTATATCACCCATTGTCTGTACACCCACATTTCACTGACCAATTTCTATCCTGTGGCTTCTGCAAGAAAAATATAATTAATCTCTCTATACAGCACCAATAAGCACAAGAGAAATAAAAAGTAAATATAATAGTATATTTCACTATATGTTTCCTATGAGTAGAAATGTTTTAGGTAAACTTTTTGGCAAGAAACATTTTTTTGAAAGTTAAAAACAATTTTTAAGAATCCCTTTACATTCTTCGATTTTAACTTAGTAGCAAATAACAACTATGAGAATCAGTCATAGAATCAGTGATTCAAAATTATGACCATTCAGTTTCTACAGTCTCTGGGAAACATCAGCAAAAATAATTTTACATTAAAGTGTCAAATTCACAACAACCTCTCAAAAAAAGTCACATTTACTGGTCTTATTTTGACAGTTTTAGTAAAAATTCATTGACCATATTGAAGTACCCTTTTTTCCCTCAACATTTCTCTATCTGTATTTGAAACACTGCAATAAAGCAAATCTTAAACCTAACAACTTCCTTGAAATAAGAAGAGATTGTTCTTGATGCTGTAAGGAATTCTTTTTAATAGTTCCAAATAGGATAAGAAAGTAACTTGTCAAGTCATCTGACATAACTCATGAAGAGCTTATGTCCATAACTTATGAAGATGCAATGTATGTATCTTTCTTGAATTTAATGTTAGCTTCATCACTTAATACTGACCAATTTTATGTAACTTCCTTGAAATTGATAGGACTCGGTACCTTCACCTATCAAACAAGGTTAGTGAAAGTTGCTGATGCAAGGATTTTTATGAAAATTAAATGAGACTGTGAGTCAAAATACTTAATTCATTTCCTAGTAATTGTGAACAATGAATCTTAGTTATCACTACAATCACCATTCCATTTCTGAACATTAGCAAAGATTAAACCTTCAGGAAGTTTCCCACTGTAGATAGTTTTATAACATATGCAGATGGTCACTTTCCTTCAAATGCTTATTCTACATAATGATTTGATTTTCTATTCTAAAATCTCCTCTGATTGTTCAGAGAATTTCAATTTTTGTAATTTGTAATTCTGAATGATGTTATCTTCTGGACCCAACAACAACAAAAAAACCCCAATATATTGCTATATTTTATAGAAACATTGCCTATCTTTATTTTTGTTAGTTTACATTTTGCAATATTATTATAAATTTTCAAAACATTTTCGAGTTAATCTGTTGATATAAGAATATTTATTCTGATATTGAAATATGTTATTTATTGTTTCGATAAGTTTTGCTTAAATTAGCTGTTAGACTTATCTACCAACTTTTGTCTATTATGAAAAAATGCAGAAAAAAAAGAGTAACTAGGATCTTATATTCACATAAACTACTTTTCAAAACAGAAGGTAAAATAAAGATTCCCAGATAAATAAACAAAATTCATTGCTAATTTACCTTGCAAGAATCACTAAACAAAGTTCTTCAGGATGAAGAATTGACATCAGACAACAATTCAAATTCACAAGAATAAACAAGAGCCAGTTAAAGTAATTATTCAGGTAATTATTAAAATGGCAGATATAAACACACCTTATCAATAACAATGTTAAACATAAATATCTCTCTGACTTTTGATGTAAATATTTAATATATTTAATATTATTATTATTATGGTTAGAATTTTGTCTGTCATAGTTTAGTTTTAGATTGTTCTGACAGTTGCACAACTTAGAATATACTAAAAACCACTGGATTGGACAAGAAATAGGTGGACCATGTATGCGAAGTCTATTCTCAAAAAGCTGTTAAAATGACTATATGAATAAATAAAAAGGAACATATTATTATTATTAGGCATTACTATCTCACAATAATGTGGCAATATAAGGGTAATATTATAGAAATTATAATTTACTAATTCCATTTTAGGCAATGTTTCATCCGCAAAATAGTGCCTCTAAATGTGGGACTGTATATAACTTTGAAGAGATGAGGTAAGCTGGGGTCTTTTCTTGTATATATTTGTTTGTTTTCAGATTTTATTTTTATCTCTTAATACACATTTTCCTAGCTTGTTCCAGTTTCTTCAATTTAATTTATTTTTAACTCATCCTAAGAATTTTAATTAAGATATTTTTAGTTGTATTCTATGTTTGAATTAACTATTTTAAAGGGGCATTTGCTCTAATATCTCAGCTTGAAACACTTCTTTCTAATTCTTTATATATCTGCACTTTTAACATAGTCAGAATGATACAAATAAATTTCTGTATCTTTCTACCTAAACACTCTGTGCTAAAAAAGATTGTTTTTGGTCTCCTTTCCCCAGTTTCTGCTGCGCTAAGATTAGGAATTGTCCTGGTTCTAGCTGAAAAATGATCCCATTCATATCCTAGGATTTCCCTCTTTCTTGTGTTTCTTTTGAACTATGTCTCTTCCCCTCTGTTTATATTTTTTTCAGATTACCTTACAATTTCTCATCAGTTAATTAACCTTATCACCATCTACTACAAAGATGGTAGTTACTATGTACCAGGTACGACTATGCTCTGTTTTATTTTTTGTCTCCATAACCAATTTAAAGCCTTGGGACAATATATGCAAAGGAATATTATGCCCCCATCAGAAAGGATGATACCCAATTTTTGTATCAACATGGACAGGATTGGAGGAGATTATGCTGAGTGAAATAAGTCAAGCAGAGAAAGTCAATTATCATATGGTTTCACTTACTTGTGGAGCATAAGGAATAACATGAAGGACTTCAGGAGAAGGAAAAGGAAAAGTGAATTGGGGGAAATCAGAGGGGAGACGAACCATGAGAGACTGTGGACTCTGAGAAACAAACTGAGCGTTTTGGAGGAGAGGGGGTGGGGGGATGGGTGAGCCTGGTGGTGGGTATTAAGGAGGGCATGGATTGCATAGAGCACTGGGTGTGGTGCACAAACAATGAATCTTGGATCACTGAAAAAAATTAAATTAAGATATGGGCGCCTGGGTGGCTCAGTGGGTTAAAGCCTCTGCTTTCGGCTCAGGTCATGATCTCAGCGTCCTGGGATCGAGGCCCGCATCGGGCTCTCTGCTCAGCAGGGAGCCTGCTTCCTCCTCTCCCTGTCTCTCTGCCTGCCTCTCTGCCTACTTGTAATCTCTCTCTCTGTGTCAAATAAATAAATAAAATCTTTAAAAAAAAATAANTTAAGATATTAAAAAAATTAAAAAAATTAAAAAATAAAAATAAAGCCTTGGGACAGCCCAACGAGAAAAGTACTTAAAATTTCATTTATAATTTGGGAAATATGGAATAGAGAAGGATCCTGTCAAAGATGAAACAGTTGTTAAGTGGCAAAGTTGGTATTCAAGCTTGGATCTGCCTGATTATAAAGTTCAAGCTATTTACCACCATACAGAATTTGTAATATATTTACATTATTCTTATTTAATGTATTTTAAATTTTCTCATGGTCTTTTTGCTAAGAATAGAGTTTCATGGGCTCAACTCATCATCTGGGAATCTGACATTTTCCCGTCTCTCAAGCCTTGGAGGAAGTGGCTTATAATTTAGTGGGGAAATTTGTAAATGAAGATCAGCATACTACTTGCCTCTATTTCTGAAATGTAAATCTTTGTCCAGACTTAATTAAATCCAAACTTCAAATTTAGAGTAGACATACTGTCTGCTTTGAGGAGATTTGCCATACAAGCATGAATGAATGAATGAATACAAATAGGGTCAAATTAGCGATTGTGCAGTTATGCAGAAATGAGAATGACTCACATAAAGTCGCTGGGTTAATTTTAATATATATCCATACAGCATCACCTTAAATTTATACTAAATGGTGTTGAAGTTGTTGCTGCATTAAAGTAAGACAGACTATTCTTATATAATTTAGTCAGCAAATATTTTAATTTGAGATAAGATTTTGAAGACAAAATGGGGCATTTTCAAATTTGGAGAGAAGAGAAATGACTATTCCACCAAATTGTATGGCATAAGGGTTAAGATTATTATTTTCTTGGTTTTCTATTTTTCCTCCACACACTCAGCTGCCTTTGTCGGAAGGTCAATTAACTTTGGCTAATGTTGAAATTAATTTACTTGAATTCCATTTCGATAGGTACACAGAGTTTCTGAAATTGTGACTTTTTAAGTATTTGTTATTAAAGTTTTTAAGCACCTTTAAAATAAATACTTTAATCAGTCCCTCCAGAATATACACATGGTTATAGATACTTTTAAATCACACTCCCTACTTCTGTAATTATATAAGCATATGTTCACCATAATGACAAACATCAAGTTAATGTAGATGTATAAATCGTTTTGGAAGCTAGCCACAAGTCCTGCCTGCTTTGAACACAGAAACCCAGCCATATGAATGCACTATTTTATGTGTAGTGACAATCAGAATGAATAACCATTTTTACTAAAAAAAAAAAAAAGCAAAAAACCGACAAAAAAACAAAAACATAAACAAAGACCAGAATGAACAAACAATAGTGCTGCAGCCTTACATGGATGACTGAAATCAGGTTCAGTTGTGTATTGTTACTATGTTTTATTTATGCTTTATTTATTTGCCTATTTTGAATTTCAGCTTCAGCACATAAATAAAAGAGATATTCAGTTAGGCCTCTTAAGAATAAGCCTACGCAAACCCTTTTTAATTCTCCACCTGATTTTTTTTTTTTTAAAGATTTTATTTATTTTATTTGACACAGAGAGAGAGATTACAAGTAGGCAGAGAGGTAGGCAGAGAGACAGGGAGAGCAGGAAGCAGGCTCCCTGCTGAGCAGAGAGCCCGATGCGGGCCTCGATCCCACGACGCTGAGATCATGACCTGAGCCGAAAGCAGAGGCTTTAACCCACTGAGCCACCCAGGCGCCCTCCACCTGATTTTTAAAGTTGCCTTGCAATTACATTCCAAAACTTCTTTGAGAAAGAAACTGAGATGATCGGTTTTTAAAAGACTTTTTCCATATAATTATATGTCATTGTGCAAAAAAAAAACCAGTTTAATATTTGCATTTCAGATCTGAAAATATGAATGTCTGGTGGTTAAATCCTTACCACAAACATAAGATGCGATATTTCTTCAAAAGCAGTCTGGTTATCTTGGCAATTCTCTTATGTTTGGTTTGAGTTATTTCTATTCCTTATTTTTATTCAATTGCTATGGTTTTTGGACAAGGTTTATAGCTCTTGGCAAAAGAAAATCAGTAACAATAACTTAGTGGAACCTTAATCTCATGAACGAAATAAATGCTTGTCAATCAAGATGTTATGACCTTTACCATGCCTTGAACTTTACATTTTCAAGGTGAGCCTATTATTTGGTAGGGAGTAACACAAAACTCCACAGGATGCTCTATGATCAATACAATCAACAGACCTTCACACTGTATGTTTAAAGGTATTAAGAAAATAAACAAACACATCAGAATTTTACCAGTTGGAACAGTCCTGTATTGGAAGTTTGTCTCATTTGGGGATTTACAATTGATCACAGCTCTATCCCAAACCCCACAGTGTTATAATTCTCAATCACTCCACAAAAGGAAAAGAGAGCTGCTAGTTGTTAGCAAATGTTTTGGAATTTAAAGTTGAAGGCAACTTCCATATTTACCAGTGATATCAACTGAAATATAAGGAAGGCAAAATTACATTTTTTCAAAATTACATTTTATAATCATAAGTTTTTTCCCCTTTATTCATCTATTAAAAGTACTTTGAGTACCTACTATGCGTGTCTGTTCTATTCCCTGAGGACACCATGATGAATAAAACATACTTATCTTCCCCTTTAGATCTGACATCTTAGTGCAGAGATCAATTCTGAACATTTAAGCAGGTATTAAAATATGTAATCAAAATTGTGATAATAACCTGAAAGGAGGGGAATGTGGATGTGATAAGAGCATATGATAAGGTGCCCTGACTTAGCCGAGATGAATATGAGAAAACTTGTTTGAGGAAGTCATTTGAGCTGTCTTAAAAGATAAAAAGAAACTAATGAGCAAGGGAATGTGTGACTTAGGTGGTGGGGTAGATCCAGGAGTGGAAACAGGGGAAGAAAGAGGTCCCAGCGAAAAGATCACAAAGTTCAACATCCCCTGAAAAGAAAAAGAGCTTGTCACATTTCAGAAAATGGTTGCAGGACAGGGGATTAAAAGAGTGCAGACATTGAGGGGTGTAATGTTGCCAAGTTTTATTCTTAAATGGCATCTTCCTTGGGAAGGCTCAGCCCACAGGGACCTCTGGGCGAAAACTTTTTCTACATTCTTAAAGAATAAATTATAAAAGCACATACTGTAATTTTATTTTTTTTTTAAGATTTTATTTATTTATTTCACAGAGGGAGAGAGATCACAAGGAGGCAGAGGCAGGCAGAGAGAGAAGGGGAAGCAGGCTCCCTGCTGAGCAGAGAGCCCGATGCGGGCCTCGATCCCAGGACCCTGAGATCTTGACCTGAGCCGAAAGCAGAGGCTTTAACCCACTGAGCCACCCAGGCGCCCTGTAATTTTATTTCTTATGCATTCCTATCCATTTTATGTCCTATTTAATTAGTCCATCCTTTTTAATGAAAAATTAAAACAATTTTAACAAAAATGGGAAGTACAATGAATATCAGTATATACTGTAGTATACAGTGCCGTAAGTACCACTCACTATCCCATTGTCTAGATATAAAAAAGGTTAAGTTTTACCCTTTGCCCTTCACCTTTTACCTCATATAAATTGTGACATCTCATTAATTTCCTCACAGTGCATTTATTAAAATGAGTTTCTTACATAACCATATGTCTGAGAAAATTAATTGATAATATTAACTAATATTCTGCCCATATTATATTTCCCCAATTGCTTGTCAAATATATATTACACATCTTTGTTGGTTTATTGTCTTTTTCAACCAAGATCCAATCATGGTCACATAATGTATTTGACTTCCATATCTCTTTACCTTATTTTTTTCTTGCTTTATAACTAACAGATAAAATTATATACATTTAAAGTATACAATGTGATAATTTGATGTATATACACAATGTGAACTAATTATCACAATTATGTCAATCAAAACATCCATTACCTCACATACACGATTGTTGTTTGTGTGTGTGGTAAATAATGCTAAGTAAGTATACAGAACAGTATTATTAACCATAGTCACCAGGCTGCACATTAGATCTCCAGATCCTTCTTAGAGTTGAAGGCTTGTATCCTTTCACCGACATCTCCCTATCATTTCCTCCACCCCCAGTCTCTGGAGATCATATCGTATTCACCTTTTCTGGCTTATTTCACTTAGCCTAATGTTCCCTGGGTTCAACCATTTCAACAAAAATGACCTTTGTTCTCAGAGTTGAATACTATTCCTGGGTGTCTGTGTGTGTGTGTGCGTGTGTGTCTTCTTTAACCATTCAACTGACAATGGACACTTAGGTCATTTCCATATTTTGGCTACTGTACATGCAGATTTTTCCATGTCCTGTTTTCATTTTTTTTTATTTATACCAAGAAGTGATGTCGCTGGATCATGTGGTCTACTATCTATTTCATTCTATTTGAAATTTTAAGAATTTTTATTTTGATATAATTTATCTTTAATTTGGAGAACCCCCAATTCTTATTGAGAATGTCTTTTGGCAATGATTTTTCATCTTTTATTTTCCTTATTTTTTATTACACTTTAATTTTTGAGAGATGTTTATGACGAAAACCGAATTCTGGATTTTTTTCCTCTATGCCCTTTTAAGATGTTGTTTAACTTTCTTGTGCTGTGCTTTTTCACATGTCTAGCATTTTCTTTATTAGATGCTGGATATTATTATGTATTATGTTGTGGAGTGTTTAGATATTGTTTTCTACCTTTATGGAATTTGACAGAAGTTTCTGGCACATATTTAAGTTACATCTAGATCAATTCGATCCTCCAAGGTTTTTTCTATGCTTTATTAGGTTGGGTCTAATGTATATCAGATCTAATTTACACTTAGCACTAAGGCATGCCTCTTTAGTTCTCTTAGATCACTTACTGATTCAAGATCTCTCAAACTGAATGGAATTTGAACATCTCTAAGTCCTGTGTATTTATAATTTCACCTAACACATGATATTCAGAAAAGACTAATGGGAGCATATCTGCAGATTTCTGAAGTTTCCTTTTTTGTTGTTATTAATTGGTTTTTCCTGTAACTCTCTTCTCTCCAGCACTGTATCTCACAAATTTCAGCCACCTTGCCTTCTGTCTTCTTAACACAAAGAAACCTCTATTCTCTGCTTGAGCTCCCATCCCTTTTCCATGACCCAGAATTTTTCTCCAAGCCAAAAACCAGAATGATTACTAGGGTCCTGTGATTTGTTTTTCTTCCACAGGGACCACAATTCTGCCCTGCTTCTTGTTCCAGTGTTCTAGATATTTAAGTCAGGTTGCCAAGTTCTATGCCACTAACTCCTTTATTGCCAGAAGCCTTACTTTTTTTAAGTTGTTTTAGTGATAGTGATGCTACAGCAATAACTTATTAAATACTAACAGAAAACAGAAGTTTAAACTCCTTTTTCCTCAGGTTAATATTGTTTAAGTTTCCTGCCTTTAACAATGTCTCTAATAAACAACATATGACTATAAATAAAAATACTTAAAAATTAAAACCACCAAAGCTGTGAGTTTCACCTAACATATCAACTGTATAAATAAATTAATCAAATAATCACCAATATACTCTTATTCATTATTTATAGTTATATAATTTTAAGGGTTTTTTTACTAGAAATAAAATTTGAAACCTATGTCATAACCACATTTATCTTTTAGCTTTGTTTAATATCCAGTTTGAGAAATCTCTACTATAGAGTCTTCAAAGAATTTAGAATATATATGTATATAATTATGAAATCATAATATAATGATATACATAATAAATTATATATGATATATATAATAATCTATACATGCATAATAAATTTTAAGTATGGTGCTTATAATAGCTTCCCTTCCCTGACCTGAAACAACTGGGCATCAGACTTTCTGTATATACAAACAATTTAAGTAAAATGATTTTCATGGTCAAAAAATAAAGTTTCAGTACAAGTGTTTAGCTTTACTTTCAACAAGTTTGCATCACATAAACTCATCTGAACTAGAAATTTCACAGCTTCTCTAATGAGAAACATTAGAACAATGAAGTATAATCTAAAGTTATTAAAAAGAGAAATTCAAAAATAGAAAACAGAAGAAAATATTGCCCAGGTTTTTGTTTGTTTTTGTTTTTAACTAACTTCTTGGGACACATGGCTAACTTAATCAGTAGAGCTTGCCACTCTTGATCTCAGGATTGTGAGTTCAAGTCCCACACTAAGTACAGAGATTACTTAAAAATAAATCTTTAAAAAAATAAATAAAACTAATTTCTCATACACAGTGACTATCTCTGTGGCTAAAATTGTGCTTTCTTATATTCACACTATTTATGAATCCGTCATAAAAATTTACCCCAGACCAATGTTACTTAATATTGGGATTGATAAATACAACTATATTAAAAGCTTTTTCTGAATATACTTTAATATGAATGACTTTTAACGGTGATTGCCAAACCAAAGCTCTATGTTAAAATGAAAAGTCTTCTCATAGTCTTATAAATAATTTTACAAGGCTTAATTTCAGTATATACCAACATACAAAACTAGCACAATAAAGAGATTTAAAAGGAATTTATTTGACTTTCTCATATGTCATTTTTCTGTCTCACTCTTCAAATAATCCTTGTCCAATAATTCCCACCTATGTAGGTTATGTTAAAACCTAAAAAATTCACGCACTTAACTCCCTTTCCCCCGGTGTGCTATAACGCCCTTGCTAAAAGCCTATCAATGAATAATGCCAATAATGTTGCCAGTCACTCAGAGAATATAGTTGTCATGTGTTATTGTTACCTGGCTGTCTAGTGGTATAATATGACTACTCTTTAATGCTCATGTTATGAGCTTCATAGTACTTTTCCCTACTCCCATTTAATTAAAATGCCCATTCTCCTAGCTAGCAATTGGAGGACTACTGATTTTACTCAGTAATATAACACTAATGTGTAGAAGATGCATGCCCTGGATTTAAAGTATTAATAGTTTAAAGATTATGCTTCTTTTTTAACACAAAAGAATAAATAACAAATGAGCATCATTTCATCATTCAAAATGCAAAAGAACATCATTCAAAAATGCAAAATGTACTGCAGAATTGTGGATAGACATTACTGAATGCATACGACTTCAAACAGGAAGAGAACTTTTGAGATAGGTAATATACTAATTTTACACCTACAAGAGAGAGTTGTTCAATTTGGTAACACCCACTTGAAAAATAACTCCAAAGTCAATTTTTAAGTGAGGATCTAAACTAATTTGGCCATCTGAAATTTGGGACTTATATTCATATATATGTGTAACCTTAGTAATTAGAAATAATTGGGATTACTAATATCCTTTCTCACAATCTCCCAAACAGAAAGCTTCAATAAAAGCTAAGATTAGTAAAAATCATGTCCAATGTACCAATATATAATAGCAAACTGGCACTGAATGCCTCAAACAACAGGTGTTACTCAATTTCTTTTCTGAAATTGACTTTCAAAACATGTATCTATGTCTACATATAAGAAAGCAACTTCCCAGAAAAACAAGATAGGACAAACATTTCATTAACTCAACCATTTTCTCCTTTCCTCAATGTTCTTGTTTGTTATTTTTATTATTATACTGCTTCTATTATTACAGGGTAGATGCTCATATGTCATTTGAGAAATTTTACTTTACTTTCTACTACTCAATTTCCACATAGATCCAGTTACTCAATAGTGTAATCAAATGACTTAAAGACAAATTATGAAACTACTTTTCACCATACATTATCTATTTAAAGAACAGTTGTTTAACATGTTATCATTTATGTTGCATTTGTAAAAAAAATAATTTAAACTCTCTTTTATTTCCATCATTATAATGCTTATCTCCTGACCTTTTTTGTCACAACTTTTCACTTTTTAAATGTTTTTCATCCTCCTTTTACAAGTGTATGTCATTATGTGTTGGTTTCTAGAAGGTGATTTGAATTGTTTCCAAATCCCTAAAGACATACATATATTTCTCTGACTTTCCAAAACAAATGACAATAGGACTGAGTATATAATCTTGGTTCCTCCATAAACCTTTCAAAGATAGTGTAAATAGTATTCAGTTGCCTTTTGGCATTTAGTATTGAGAAAGTGTCTAAGAAATCTAATTTTTGTTCTGTAGCTGGCAGATATTTTTACATATTTCTACTTTCCAGGAGAGTTTACAATGTTTTCAGCATGTAAATTCTTCAGCATGTAAAACCATCATGGACCTGAATGTCTATATATCTTGCCCAAACCGTTTTACTAATGAAGTCATTAAATCATTTCCCCATCCACGCTCACCCATAGAATTCTCCTAATTCATATCTCTTTGATTTTGTAAGAGAGAATGGGGAAAAAAAGTTATGTGCATGGGAGAGTGAAATGAGAGATACCTCAATATATTAGTTATCTACTACTATATAAAACTTACCGCCAAACATGAGCCTTAAACAACAAATGTTTCTTATCTCACAATTTCTGGGTCAGAAATGTTGTAGAGGCTTAGATGGATGGTTTTGAATCAGGTTCTCTCATGAGTTTGTAGCCAGGGTGTCAGCCAGAGATGCTGTCATCTCAAGGCTTAATGGGTCTAGAGGATCCACTTCCAGGATGGCTGACTCACATAAATGGCAAGTCATTTGTGTGACTCCATGTTGTCTGTTGGCAGGACATCTCAGGCTCTTGACATGGTGATCTCTCCACAAAGCTGAAGCAGTGTACAGATCATAGTCTTGGTGTGCCTAATAATGAGTGATTCGTGAGAGATCAAGACAAAGATAGTAATGTCTCTTATGATGTGAACTTGGAAAAAACACTGTAATTTCTACAACAGCTCATTGGTTACACAGGTGAGCTCGATGTGTAGTATGGGAGGGGACTATACATAGTCAAAAGGGATCATTAGCAGTCATCTTGGGGGCTCACATTATCCCTAGCTTCCTCACAAACAGCCAGCACAAGAAAATTTACCACTCTATTTTTGTGTTTGGAGCAGGCTTTGCATTGTTAAATCCTGCAGCAAAGAGTGGCTGATTAAATCACCTTGACAGACTTGTTCAGTTATTTAAGTTCATCTTTTTTTTTTTTTCCTGTGGGATGCTTCTTACATCAGTGATCTTGGATTTATTGAATATTTGGACCTCATTTCTTAAATGGCTTGTGTTTAGTAAATGACTGTGTTTAGTTAATATTTGGCACTAATTCTGATAGTGCAAATTCTAAATGCCAATGTGATATTTCAACTTTTTGTCTTATATGTACTTAATTTTGAAGAAATTGATTCAGTGATTAATAGTCCTATGTGCTTCCTATTTTCCAAATAAAACTCTATTCTTGGTAACTTGCTTTATTAATTTATATTTAGTAAAATTAATTAATGGTAGGAGCCTTAATGTAATTAAAACTAATAAAAGTGTTAAGAAACCTTATGTAGACAGAGAAAATTATCAGTATGTCTATCAATATACTTTCAATTTTAATATCATACATTGTTGGCACAAAATATATGAAAGTAGTGCAAACCAAGAATATGATCATGTAAACTAGTTGAAAGGACAAAATATATATAGTAAGAGAAAGTTTAAAGATAAAATGCACTAGTTTTTGTAGAGAATGGAAAGTTAAAGGTAGGGGTGCCTAGGTGCTTCTGTCCATTAAGAATCTGACTCTTGATTTCACTTCAGGTCATGATTTCAGGGTCATGAGATCAATTCCCATGTCAAGCTTCACACTAGGTGAAGAACCTGCTTAAGATTCTCTCTCTTTCTCTTCCTCTGCCCTCCCCTCCAACCCTCACTTCTCATATACTCTCTCTCTTAAAAGACAAAACAAAAACAAAAGAAAGTTATATATTCATTAAGCCTGTAATATTTTTAGATAGAATATTAAGAAAAAACAATACACAGAAAAATAATCCTTTTGTAATTTGTTATTCAGTTGACTTATTTTTGAATGTTATAGTGTATTGAGAAAAAATAGATTAAAAAGGCGGGGTGCAAGTCATATTCATGAGTATTTTAAGTAAAGTATAAGAACTATACTTATATCTCCACTTGCTGATTTTGATGATATAATGTCTGATAACAGAAATTTTTAGTGCCACATGAAACACTGAATTATTTCTTTCCCAAGATTGAAATACTATTTTTCTTCCCTGGTATGATGCTGAAGCTTTAAAGTCTTGTCATTGATGTTGTGTTTCATCTGCAGTGATCTACACTTGAATAATAAAATAGTAGTTGCTGACAAAAAAGCAGGTAAGAAAAATGCTTGTCTTGCTGATATATGTACCTCTTACACTTATATATAATCCTACCTGAATCCATGTCATATTCTGGAAGAGTATGAAAAAAATGTGCATCTTTTCCAGAGATTCAACGATAAGACCTACTTCCTATATTTTATCTGTTAAAGAAACAGAAAAATCAGATATTTTATCTGATAAAGAAAATTTACTCTAATACCTAATCTCTAGTAAATGACATAAGTAGCATTAAGAAGAATCAAGAGTTAAGTGTGAATAAAGTTACTAACCAGAGAAAAGTACTAGTACCTATATTGAAAACTTGACTAAAGATTGTCCCCTTTTATTTGATTTATATGCCATAATTCAATCATGGGAAATACCCACATTTTGTTTCAATTCTAAATTTCTCAGAAACCGGATTCTATCTATCCAAACTGATTTATAGTTTTTTTCATCCTTTTCTTCTATCTAGCTTAATGAATTTAACTCCATATTTTTTAAAAAGAACTTCTAAATAATCACTTGATAATATAAGATCACGTTTGTGGTCCCCCTCAGCCGAAGTACAGTCTCCCTCCAATACATACACATTCACTATTTTAACTAATAAAACACAGTACATTTTCACAGTACTATATAGAAAGCTTTTTTCAGCATGTAAATGCTTCAGCATGTAAAACCATCATGGACCTGAATGTCTATATACCTTGCCCAAACTGTTTTACTAATGAAGTCATTAAATCATTTCCCCATCCACACTCACCCATAGAATTCTCCTAATTCATATCTCTTTGATTTTGTAAGGGAGAGTGGGGAAAAAAAAAGTTATGTGCATGGGAAAGTGAAACGAGAGATACCTCAATATATTAGTTATCTACTACTATATAAAACTTACTGCCAAACATGAGCCTTAAACAACAAATGTTTCTTATCTCACAATTTCTGGGTCAGAAATGTTGTAGAGGCTTAGTTGGATGGTTTTGAATCAGGTTCTCTCATGAGTTTGTAGCCAGGGTGTCAGCCAGAGATGCTGTCATCTCAAGGCTTAATGGGTATACCAAAGTATACCAAAACTTGTTAACCCAGTTATTTTGGAACTACGGTGGCACCTTCAAACAAGCATGTATTTAAAAACAAGTCTACAATTTTAATGGACTTCAGTCAGTAATCTCTTCCTCAATATGAAGTTATACTTCTTCTTGAGATAGATTGACAACTGAATTTGTGGCCAAATAATTGATATAATACTGTATCTTTTTGTTTTAACATATTATGTTGTCTCTTAAAAACATCAATTACTTTTACTTACAAATTACTCAAAGACATTATCCCAAGTTTCTTTGATTATGGTGGATAAATTATTACTTGTAAATGATTATTATCAATATAATGCCAAGTTCATATAAACTAGAAAGTATAAAAGCAGAAGGCAAATTACTGGTAAGAAGCGAAGTTGAAGAAATGTTAAAAAATATGATTGAAAATGTGCATTTTATTTTTTTATTATTTCCTTTTCCTTTTTTTCCCCCAAGTTTTTATTTAAATTCCAGCCAGTTAACATCCAGTGTAATACTAGTTTCAGGTGTAGCAGTAAGTGATTCATCATGTACATACGACACTTCATGCTCATCACAGGTGCCCTCCTAAATCCCCATCACCTATTTAACCCATCCCCCCACCAACCTCCCTCCTATAACCCTCAGTTTATTCTGTCTTGTTAAGAGTCTGTCTCTTGGGGGCACCTGGGTGGCTCAGTGGGTGGAAGCCTCTGCCTTCAGCTCAGGTCATGGTCTCAGGTTTCTGGGATCGAGCCCCACTTTGAGCCCCACATCCGACTCTCTGCTCAGCGGGGAGCCCGCTTCCTCCTCTCTCTCTGCCTGCCTCTCTGCCTACTTGTAATCTCTCTCTCTGTCAAATAAATAAATAAAATCTAAAAAAAAAAAGTCTGTCTCTTGGTTTGCCTCTTTTTTTTTCCCTCTCTACTGAACGTGTGCATTTTAAATTATCATCTTCCCAATCACTGTTGGTTGTATATCAGCAGAATAAGAGAAAGGGAAGTTATATAAATAACCAACTACTTTTTTAAGAAATTCCAGCAGCGTGGCAGTTTGTTAAGCAAATTTGCCATTTGGTGGAGAAAGAACTCACGAATTTCCCCAGGGTCAAATGGGCTTTGCAGAAGGAAATCAAACTTAAATTGTTCTTGAAACTCTGCAACAAAGAAGGCTGCCTGCAGGGACAAGGGCAGCCTGGGAGAAAACAGCTTAAAATGTACTATAGGGAACACGAATGATAAAAGACATAATGGTGTAAAGGTCCCACAGATTTGTACTAAGAGGACAGTCAGTGTTCGGGTACCTGTTATACCTGGGGATACTTAATATTTAAGAAAGAATTTTACATAGTACCAGGTAAGAACAAACCATTTCATTCTGTTATTCTTCTTTCTTCTGCCCCCTCTTCCCACTTGTCTAACACCAGAGAGTTTACAGGAGATGCAGAGGCAGAAAAAGCAATGAACAATGGTTCAAGTCTGCCACCATTTTTCTAAGTCAGCCTGAGAAGTGGTGAGAGGAGATGATCTCAATTATAAGAAGTTAAAGTTGTCAAAGCAAAGAACTCTATTAACAAAATGAAAAGGCAACCTATGGGCAAGGGAGAAAATATTTGTAAACCACATATCCAATAAGGAGTTAATAAGCAAAATATACAAGGAAGACTCAATAATAACAAACAAATAAACACCCCCCCCAAAAAAACCCAAATAACCCAATTAAAAATGGGCAAAAAACATGAATAGACATTTTTCCAAAGAAGACATACAAATGGCCAGCAGGTCTATGAAAAGCTGCTCAACATCACTATCATCAAGGAGATGCAAATCAAAATCAAAGTGAGGTATCTCACTTCTGTTAGGATAGCTATTATCAAAAAGAAGAGATAACAAATGCTCAGATAACAAATGTGGAGAAAAGGGAACCCTTGCCCACTAGTAGTGGGAATGTAAAATGGTAGATCCACTATGGAAAATAATGTGAAGGCTCCTCAACAAATTAAAAATACAACTACCATTTGATCCTGCAATCCCACTTCTGGAAATATCCCCAAAGGAAATTAAAAGAACATATTGAAGAGATAGCTGCACCCCCATGTTCATTGTAGTATTATTTCCAAAAGCCAAGGTATGTAAACAACCTAAGATGAATGGATAAAGAAAATGTGATAGATACACACACACACATACACACACACATCATCATCATAGTATGGATACAGATATATCATTATATATATCATTACATGTATCTTTACATATGTCATTATATACAACATAACTGTATGTTAATAAAATTTATATCAATATCATACATTAATGTGATACATATAATGTATAATATACTATATATAACATAATTTAGTATATATTATATATCATCATATAAAACATAGATACATCATTATATATTACATAATTATATATCTTTACATATATCATTATATATAATTTTATATAATTTATATCAACATCATATATTAATATAATACATGTAATGTATAATAAATCATGTATAATATGTTACATGTTATATATAATTTATAATTATATAATATATAATATAATGTATAATATATGTTTTTATATGTATCATATAAATATGACGTATGTAACAATAGAATTCAGCTGTAAGAAAGAAGAAAATCCTGTCATTGGGACAAAATGGATGAAACTGGAAGGCATTTTGCTAAGTGAAATAAACAAAACAGAGAAAGACACAAACTGCATGGTATTGCTTGTATGTTCAATATAAAAATAAAATAAAATTTTAAAAAGTTCCACTCATGAGACAGCACAGAAAATGACAGCCAAAGACAGGAGCTAGGGAAAATAGGGGGAGACTGAGGAAAGGGTAGAAACTTTCAGTTATAAGACAAATATTATCTGAGGATTTAATGTATAATGATGACTATTGCTGATAACACTGTATTGTATAATCAAATTTCTGAAAAGAATTAAATGTCTGACCAAAAAATTAAAAGTTAAATATGTGAGGTGGAAGATACGTTAACTAACTCAATGGGGGGAAGAAATCCTTTCACAAAATGTAAAGGTATAGCAAATCATCATATTATATAGTTTAAATAACTTACAACTTTATTTGTTATTATACCTTAATATAGATCAGAAAAAAATAAATTAATGCTATGACTTCAATGGGGAGATCAGTTTCAGCTGAGATATCACCAAACCACAAGGAACTAGATCCAAAACTGAGTTTAAAGATAGCAGTGAGAAAAAGTCAAAAACATAAACAAGTGTTCCTATATTCCTGTTTATGCCCCATGCTTTAAAAACAGGAAGATTTCAAAGCTAAAATACATTAGATATTAGAAAAATATTAAGGGATTACTGGGATTACAGTAAAACAAAGAACAAGAATAAAAGGTTTATTCACATGGAATCAAATAAATGTTAAAAAGAAAGTCAACAACCCGTGCATAAATATATAAATTATGTAAAATGTAATTAAAAGATAAACATGAACTTTTTTTTTTTAAGATTTTATTTATTTATTTGACAGAGAGAGATTACAAGTAGGCAGAGAGGCAGGCAGAGAGAGAGGAGGAAGCAGGCTCCCGGCTGAGCAGGGAGCCCGATGTGGGCCTCGATCCCAGGACCCTGAGATCACGACCTGAGCCGAAGGCAGAGGCTTTAACCCACTGAGCCACCCAGGCGCCCTAAACATGAACTTTTAAATGATGAGTTTACTATTTTGTCAAAACAAAGTATTTCATTAAAATATGTGATCTTTCTGTCTTTTTCCCACTGGACATTCTTTCCTGCTTTGTCGAAGATTAGTTGACCATAGAGTTGAGGGTCCATTTTTGGGTTCTCTATTCTGTTCCACTGGTCTATGTGTCTGTTTTTGTGCCAGTACCATACTGTCTTGATGATGACGGCTTTGTAATAGAGCTTGAAATCTGGAATTGTGATGCCGCCAACTTTGCTTTTTTTTTTCAACATTCCTTTGGCTATTCGGGGTCTTTTCTGGTTCCATATAAATTTTAGGATTATTTGTTCCATTTCTTTGAAATAAATTGCTGGTATTTTGATGGGGATTGCATTAAATGTGTAGATTGCTCTAGGTAGCATAGACATTTTCACAATATTTATTCTACCCATCCATGAGCATGGAATGTTTTTCCACTTCTTTGTGTCTTCCTCAATTTCTTTCATGAGTACTTTATAGTTTTCTGAATACAGATTCTTTGCCTCTTTGGTTAGGTTTATTCCTAGGTATCTTATGGTTTTGGGTGCAATTGTAAATGGGATTGACTCTTTAATTTCTCTTTCTTCTGTTTTGTTGTTGGTATATAGAAATGCAACTGATTTCTGTGCATTGATTTTATATCCTGACACTTGA
>LNAC01000099.1:1494418-1782330 GCA_002007465.1 Ailurus styani
AAAAAAAAAAAAAAAAGATTCTCTCTCTCCCTCTCCACCCCTCTCTCTCAATCCCCCTCTCAAAAAAGTAAACAAAAATAAGTGCATTTCATTGATTAATGATTAACGTCTATGCAATCTACATTTCCAAAGCTTTTTCTGAGAGTCTTAGAACAAACAAATGCATCTGGTTATTTGACTTAAATATTGCACTTTTTACAAAATTATAAAGTGTATTTTTGTAGTTATTTTAAAATGGTAGCAAAGCCAAGCAAACAAGATTTATTAGAGTTTATAGGTGAAAACATTTACAGAGCACAGAGTGAAAAGACTTCCCTGCCCTCAGTATATTTTAAATCCTTGATGAAGAAAGACCCAAGAATAAAATTAACTTGGTTTAAAACAGGTTGAAATGGTTCAAATACAGACCAATAGATGGTGCTTTGAACAATACAAGGTATCTTATTTATATTTTATGTTAATAATTTATGTGGGAAATTGAAGAAATATTTAAAGTTTATTCTTCATGATAGTGCAGGTTAGAGGTTTTAGCATCAGGAGACAATGATATTAAAATCAATAGTCTATTTTCTCAATTGCCATTTGCTTTTATTTTTAATAGGTTTAATACAAGTTTGATGCTTTCCCGAGAGAAATAAGATGTGTGGGTCCTATAAATGTGCAACTTACTGTTCATATTATTCTCATATCAGTGGATTTGTAAAATGCCAGCTATTCTTTTATTAAAATGGTTTTAATACTTATGAAAGATAGCAAAACACTGAAGGCAGTAAGGGACTGAGCTTTCTAATTATGCACAGCACAGGTAGAACTGGGGTATTAAAAATAGAGTATTTGACTTAAAATCTAAAACATTTAAAAGCACATTGTGATTCAGGAAGATGAGAAATGTTTTGATAAAGGTAAAATTATATTTTCCAGCCCATTTTTCTTTAAGTCTTGAATATATGAAGAATTCTTAACCTGCTACCTGTGGGAATTTATTATATGATCTTGCTAAAACTGCACATAAACTTTGTGTCTGTGGATTGTAAGGGGATAGAGGAAAAACTAGGGGTGTGGGGACAGGTCAGTGGGGTAATTTTTTTAAAAACAGCTTCATTGAAGTATAATTGTTATACAAAAACTGCATATATTTAATGTGTATACTTTGATGTATTTGGACATACGCATACATGCATGAAACCATTATCACAATCAAGGTTTCCTTGTTTTTTTGTTTTTTGGGGGGTTATTTTGTTGTTGTTTTTTAAGATTCTATTTGTTTCTGGGCGCCTGGGTGGCTCCGTGGGTTAAAGCCTCTGCTTTCGGCTCAGGTCATGATCCCAGGGTCCTGGGATCGAGGCCCACATCGGGCTCTCTGCTCAGCAGGGAGCCTGCTTCCTCCTCTCTACTCTCTCTCTGCCTGCCTCTCTGCCTACTTATAATCTCTCTCTCTCTGTGTCAAATGAATAAATAAAATCTTAAAAAAAAAAAAAAGATTTTATTTGTTTCTTAGAGTGGGGGGGGAGAGAGAGAGAGAGAGAGAGAGCAAGCACAAGCAGGGGAAGAGGGGGGAGGGGCAGAGGAAGAAGGAGAAGCAGGCCCTCTCCAGAGTGGGGGAGCCCAATGTGGGACTTGATCTCAGGACCCTGGGATCATGACCTGAGCCGAAGGCAGATGCTTAACCTACTGAGCCACCCAGGCACCTTCAAGATTTCCTTGTGCCTTTTGGGTTATATGATTGGATGTGTCTTTTGTGGTAAGAACACTTAATATGAGATCTACCCTCTTAAATGTTTCAGTGCACTGTGCAGTATTGTTAATTTTACATTTTACATGATTAGATATTATATATGTCTAGATGCAGACATCTAGAACTTATTTTGCATAACTGAAACTTTACCTCATTGAACAATAACGCCCATTGACCCCTCCCTCCAGTCCCTAATAAGCACCATATCATTTTCTACTTCTATAAATCTGACAATTCTAGATACCTCATTTAAATGGTATCTTGCGATAATTTTTCCTTCTGTAACTGGCTTATTTCACTTAGCATAATGTCCTCCAAGTTCATCCCTACTGTTGCAAATGACAGGATATCCTTCTTTTTAAGGCAGAGTAGTATTCTATTGTATGTACATACCACATTTTATTTTTCTCTTCATCAGCTGATGGCCATTTAGTTTACTTCCATATCCTGGCTACCACAAAAAAATGCCACAACAAATATGGAAGTGCAACTATCTCTTTGAGACCCTCCTTTCAACTCTTTTGAAGATATAACCAGAAGTAAGATTGATCATATATCTGACAATAGGTTAATATCCTAAATATTTCAACTCCTACACTTCAATAGCAAAAACCAAAAAACAAAAACAAAAACAAAAACAAAAATAAAAAACAAAAATAGCCTGCCTAAAAAATGGACAAACAACTTAAATAGACATTTCTCCAAAGACATAAAACTGGGTAACAGGTATATCAAAATTGTTTGGGTGCCTGGGTGGCTCAGTGGGTTAAAGCCTCTGCCTTCGGCTCAGGTCATGATCCCAGGGTCCTGGGATCGAGGCCCACATCGGGCTCTCTGCTTGGCAGGGAGCCTGCTTCCTCCTCTCTCTTCTCTCTCTGCCTGCCTCTCTGCCTACTTGTGATCCCTCTCTCTGTGTCAAATAAATAAATAAAATCTTAAAAAAAAAAAGTGTTCAATACAAATCAAAACCACAGTGTGATATCACCTCATACCTGTTACCACGACTATATAAAAAACAAAAACAAGACCAAATGATAACATGTTGGTAAAGAGGTGGAGAAGTTAAGAATTCTTGTGTACTGTTGGTGGGAATGTAAAACGGTATATCTGCTATGGGAAACAATATGGAAGTTCTTCAAAAACTTAAAAATACCATTACCATATATGGTAGGTATGCCATATATATATACCATATATCTCACTTTTGGGTATATGTCTAAAAGAATGGATAATGTTTTAAGTTTTCAATAAATTGGCTCTCTGATACAAACAAAGTTAAAGATAACTTTAATTTCACATCTAATGTACTCAATAAGAAATAATAGTGAAATTTTTATTTGAAATATAGATATCCCTTTTAAGATCACTTAAATTAAGAACTATTATTTTCATATTAACCAACTGAACAAATACAGAATTTTTACAAATAGCATCTTTACTCCACAAAGTTAGAATTTAAAGATAAACTTCCATTTTTAGAGACAACAAAAGAGAAAAGAACAGCACTAAAGCTCATTATATATCCAACTAAAGGGAAAGCCATGGTGACAAAACTGATAATCATTTTATAAAGTCACTACTATAAAACAAACAAAAACCATATAAAAACCAAAGAAAATGCTTGGCTCACTACATCTCAGACTGAAAATGATCTATGGACATATCACTCTTTTAGTATTGGGGAATCTGTCTGAATTTATTTTTGCTTTGACAACTGCAAGCAATATAAGTGCTTATATAATTGGCTAATTGCAGGTTCGGTGAGTCTTGCTTCCTCCAAAATGATGGGCAGGAAGCTAATTGTTTATGAAATTATTTTCACACAATAAAATGTATGTGTTTAAAATTAAGGTTGAAATGAATAAATGACTAAATAAATAAAATGTAAGGTTTTTAAAGAAGGAAGTCATTCATGTTAATTTATGTCTTCCCATTTAACATAGGTTGACAAAGTTATATAAATAGTATCATAGCCAATAAATACTGTGAAATGTTCTTTTTTGCAAGAGAATTTTCACAATTAAAATATTTTCACAAAAGTTTAGGGGAAAAGAAGTAGGGGAAAGTATTTTTATTAGATAAGGAAGTATATCTACTATATTGACAATTAGTCAATGGATGTTGATGGATTTCCTATATGAGGCACATGTTAATTTGTTAATTCAGACAAACTACTAAATAATCAGCAACTACAAATGTGGCTTATATTTGAAAAAATGACTTAAAAAAAAGAAAGAGGTGGGAGCACTTGAGATTCTTTATGAGAAGAGATTGGCAGTTATAGCAAGATTGTACCATAGAGATAAAACAAAGAATGCTGGAGATTATAGACTATATAGCAATATGCCAAGCAGCATAAGTTCTGAGCAAAGCAAAAGGAGATACATGCCTATTTAACAACAGCCCATTTTGAAAAAGGCACTAAGGTTTATACTTTCTTGAGAATATTTTACAAGACACCAGTGAAGCCACTAATGACCTGTGTCATTTTATTAAATAAAAAATTTCAGAAGTATAGAAAAGTATCATTTTAAAAAATATTGACATTACCTAAAGTATAATGCAATAGAATGTGGATGACTTTCATATTTTATCAATTGATTTGTATTTGAAAATTAAGAAGACAGCATTGTAATTTAGTTCAAATCTTATTGATGACAATATATGTGAGCTTGACATTTTTACAAACAAAACTTTAATTTTTTTTCCACATTCAAGAATAATAGTGAATATCAAATCATTATGTTGTACACCTGAAACTAATATTAGATCTATAGATATAGATTTAATGATGAAGAATAAGCATATTATGAAAAAATCCCCAATGTGTATTTTTAATTAGAATTTTATTACCATATTAATTTATCTCATTAATATATATTAATCATCATTTTAAAGTATCTACTTCTCATTGTCAAGATTTTAAGGGAATTGTATCAAGGAAGAAAAATGTTTGGTAAAGTACCTTGGACAACATCTTGTTTGACTTATAATTTAAAGTCAGTTTAAAAAAAAATCAATGAATCAAGGCAGTTTTTAGCTTTCCAATATTAAATACCTATTTTATTAACTAAATAAAGGCCCCTTTGAAATGATCTCAGAACTATATAATTCAAAAAATATCACTGTATGAACTAAGATGCTAGAGTATTCTTATGACACAATTTCAAATGTAACTCTAAAGCAAACTGAAATCTTTGGCAAGAATAATCTGCAAATATAAACACACACACACTGTCAGAAAAAAATGCTATAATATAAAGGTTTAATGTTCATGAAAACAGAATAAGGGGAGTGGCTGTATCATTCAAATATAGTTTTGCATCAAACTGTTAAGCCTGTTGCTCTTCTTTTCATAGTAAGAATATACTTTCTACTGGAGTAAAGCACTAACTTTAATGTGAGTTCAATTTTTATATTTAATATAAAAAGTCATGATAAAATCCATTTTTCTTCTTACATGGATGACAATGTATCTCTTTGAAATAAGTATATTGTAAATGATATTATCCAACATATATTAACATTTTATCATTTAACTCTTTCATTTAACATCTCACTTAGACTTCAATTAATAAAAACAAGAACCAAGGAGCCTCTTTCAAAGAGAAGAATGCCAGTAGCTTAACACTTTCTTTAATATGCTTATTTAACTTCCTAAATTTTTCTATAATTCTATTTATATATATATTTAAACATTATATAAATATATGGCCATAGGACATATATATATATACATACATATATATACATATACATATATATATACATATACATATATATATACACACACATATATATATGGCCATAGGAGACTTGGAATAAAGAACCAAAGAAAAAATAGATACTTTCTCTGATGACAAAAAAAATTACCTTTGCATTAATTGCAAAAAAAATTATTATGAAGTTTTAAAAGTAGATGGTGTTCTTTTCATACTCTCCTTTTTCCTAACACATGAAAGAATTTAAGATACTGATCTTAATATACTGATATAATATACTGATCTTAAGATACTGATCAATTAGGCTGATTTCTAGAGCATAGATTCAGAGGTGAAGTCTGAGTAAGAAATAAACCTAAGATTCTTGAGTCGTTGGTTAGAACCTAACTTATCTTAAATGATCCCAAAATTAGTATCTAGAAATAGGGTATATATATGATGTGTGTGTATATATACACATCATATATGCATATACATACAGGATGTGTATGTGTGTACACACACACACACACACACACACACACACATAAATACACAGGCCTGAAAATAATGATGATCATCAAATGCTAATGGGTATTTCCAAATAATAGATTTTTTAAACATTTCATCTTTTGAGCTTTAGTCATTGCCTGCTTTTTTTTAAATAAAAAATGGTTTACTTTTCCTAAAAAAAAAGAAAAGAATGTCATTATTTTTCAAAATTAAAGAAAATAATGTATAACCAATGGCATGCCTAGTAGAAAGAGGCAGCAGTGCACCATGCCTTACAACCTAGGGATGAGGATGGAATGGAAGGAGACGGCAGTGAACTGAGAAGCCTAGAGGGACACTGCTTCTCTGTAGCAGAGATTACTCCTCAGGCTCAGCTCCATGGGCCAATGTGCCCCCACGGTTCTATACTGCTCACCATTCTCCTCCAGAGCATCTTGAGAAACCAGAGTCCTCTCTCTCAAAACGCTAGATTCACAGCTTGCCAGTCTGCTTCCTTTGGCTCAACCTTTAATTACCTCTCATTGCCATACCATAATTGCCAACTGCCCTCATGGACTGAGCTATGCGACAACTTGGGGGATCTACAATGACTGAAGTATATGGGCAATGCAAGATTAACTCAGTAGCTTAGTAGATATGGACCAAACTGGAGGGAAAAAAAAAACCTTAAATGGAAGAAAAATTTTTAGATGAAAGACAATTATAATTACTGATAACAGAAGAGATAAAAGTTAGAAATGTAAAATATAATTTCCATGATTTAAAATTCAACAGGAAACTGAATGGAGGGCACCCCTTAGTATTAAAAACTACATTCATTAGTTGGAATATTTAATGGGGAAAGTATGACAATACAAAACAAAAACATAAAAATCACTTGTAAATATAAAAAGAATGTCTGGTGGAGACAAGAGCAAAGGACATCATACAAAAATAATAGGAGACACCAAGAAAAGAATGGCACAGATCGTAAAAATATTTAACCATATAAATGACAGAAGTAATAACCATATCTAAAAAGTAAAAATAAAATGTCTTTTTTTTTAATGTGAAGGCAGTTAGATAATATCCCAATTTGAACTGTGGTTTTTCATGAAACCCCACCACTCATCCCAAGCTCCTGGTAGGGTTAATTAACTGAAAAGGGAGAAAGAGCAGAGCTGGAATTAGAGAAAGAGGGGAAGAAAGAAGAAAATTAAGACTATGAATATTTAGTAAGAAGATTGCTAAAGTTGAAGATAAAATAAAAATGTCCCTTGCATTCCAACTGGGAAAACATTTGCTTAAAGAAGGAGTGAGAACCAGAGTGACATCATTTTCCTTATTTGTAAAATCATTACTTCTTAGTGTAAAATGGAACGCTGCAAAGCAATGAAAACACCTCAAAGAGCTGTGGAAAAATAGGCCAAAAGTCAGGAATTCTATTCTTGTCAAGACATCACTTCAGATAAAGGCAAATAAAAGTTGTTGGTTTCTTTCATGTAAAATCTCAGAAATTATGTACAGTTTATGAGAATACACCTGAAGGAAGTACATCAACCTAATAAAAATTAAATCAAAGCAATGATCTCCAGAAGGTAGAGGAAGAAACTTGTGAGAAAGGTTTTTCTAATAATTTATACTTCAAATGACAATTGAAATTTGCTGTTTTAAAGAAGCAAAAATTGGGTGCCTGGGTGGCTCAGTGGGTTAAAGCCTCTGCCTTCGGCTCAGGTCATGATCTCAGAGTCCTGGGATCGAGGCCCGCATCGGGCTCCCTGCTCAGCGGGGAGCCTGCTTCCTCCTCTCTCTGCTTGCCTCTCTGCCTACTTATAATCTCTCTCTGTCAAATAAATAAAATCTAAAAAAAAAAAGCATCAAAAATTAACATAAGACTGGTTAAACTGTTTATCAGACGAATACAAAAGTTAAAAAACCTTTACCAGTATCAGAATTGGTTTTGAGAATCAAACTGATGATGCCTTTATAAATTGTTCCAATTTTAAGTTTATAAAGCAAACAACTGCAAGTCACACACCATTAATATGAATGTTAGGCTCTGTTCAAATTAGCATTTAGTATGTTCAAATCTTGGACTAAAATATAAATTGGTATATTCAGGTGCTCTATTTCCATGGAGTGTGAGCTGAAACTTATCTGGTATCACAAGCATATCCTTACCATTTGTTTATGGCCAGCAACTTAACAGTCTGGTTGATACATGTGTTGTAAAGTTCCCTAATTATTATTACTTTTTCAAAAGATTTATTTATTTCAGGGGCGAGAGGGCAGAGAGAGAGGGAGAGAAGAACTCCCCACTGAGGGCAGAGCCAGAGGTGGGGCTTGAACTCAAGACCCTGAGATCACAACCAATCTCTTCCTTCCTTCCTTCCCTTCCTTCCCTTTCCTCCTTTCCTTTTTCCTTTCCTTTCCTTTTTCCTTTCCTTTTCCTTTCCCTTCCCTTCCCTTTCCTCCCCTCCCTCCCTCCCTTCCTACCCTCCTTCCTCCCTCCTTCCCTTTTCAACAGTCCTATTTTTCATCCAGGAAATTCATTAAGGGGAGTTGAGAGCTTTCATACTCGATTTTTAGCACAGAGGCTGTTTTTTGTTTCTTTGTTTAGTTTCAATTGGTTGACTGACTTGTTGATTTTCATCAATGATGCTATTCTAACATATTTTCCTTTATAAAGGTACCCTAAAGAGTTACATTTTTATTGGATTGATATTCCTAAGGCAATTTTGTGAATCTGAGCTGAGGAAAATACTAAAGGCAGATTTAAGAATTCAGTTATAATTTAGTGGTACTAAGTACTTTTTAAAACTACAGGCTATCAAATAAATTCTAAATAGGAACTGTGGTTTTACTAGAGGAGATAATATCCCAACACTAATTTAAGCTTGATTTTAAAAAAGGGGGGAATTTTCACAGGATAAATCAACATGATATGGAGGGTACAAATGTAGCTACAACAATAGTTCTACAATTTTTGTTTAACATTTAAATAATCACTATTATCTGACTACCTTCAGTATCTTGTTATTTTAAAACAAATTTCATAATTTAAAACTCCTATCTTACAATAAGAATCACTGTGTAATAGACTAATAAAGATACTTTTCCACATATTTTTCTCTACTTTCAAACACCATATGTCCTTATATTATTAAACAATCAGTACAGAAATCTTTTGTTCTATTCTGCAGATAGCACCAGGCTACAAATGTTGTGTGCATTACTATTTTTTAGCACTGACGTTACTAACCTGTCTCAACTGTTTGCCAATTTTCTATTTATAAATTTGGCTTCTTTTAGTCTTAGCATGTTGAGACTGTATAAGCAAAATTACTTTGCAACACCTGGCTTAGAATATTTAGCTCATGAGAAATCCTGTCCTCAAATTATAATTATTTAGAGTTTTATCTCATTGTCATTGTGTAAAAACAAAGCCACCTGAGTGTTTTCATGACCATAGGTTTACTAAGAAAAAGTTTATTGATTACATAAATATATGTAATTCTCCAGTGAATGGTGCCATTTCTATTTGCAAGTCCAAGTTGGCAAAAGATTATTTGAAAAGTAAATCGTTGCCAAGAGCTCTTGAGCTCCAGATCTGCTTTATATACACCAGTTTTTAAAATAATAGTTAAAATAGCATCACCACTCTGTTCTAATCAGCTGGCTTAATTATCTACTAAAGGTTAAGAAATTAATCCATTTAATGTCGGTGTTAGTTTCTACTTTCAAATATAAAGTTAGTTTCTCAGAAATCAGGTCACAAGTTTTTTTTAATTCCACCTTTTCCCTAATAGTGGTGCATATAATTGTTTGTCAAAAGAGAAAATATTTTGAAGTTTTGCACCAGATTTTTAACAACCCTGAAACTCATTCCAATAGTTTGTACAAGAATCTGAAGTGTACTAATTATAGCACAAGCTAAATAAAGGAGTGTGTTAGTAGGATCTAATGATACTTAACAAAGATGAATACATAGATCTCTCAAAAGGAGGGAAGGAGAAAAAATCTGACAGCAGCAAAGAAGTTCATTGGCCTTCTTGCTCTCTAGCAAAATATTAGTGAATCCTAATCCCACACAAATTTCTAGAATTTAGCTCAAATTTTCATGTGAAATTATCTGATCTGTTCAATCCAAAATATGGATTTGTTCCTCTAAGACCGAGCATGTAATTGGCCCAGTTGGTTATGTCAAGGAGGCAAGATAACATGGCTAAAACAATTTCTCTAAGAACAATGAGGATGAGGAGCAAACAGTAGGTATTTTAACTTCTCAGCATACATGTTCTTCCCTTCTCAGATACATATCTAAAAATTTGTTCACATAACATGCTTCAAATATCACAAGAACAAATAATAAACACACACTCTCTTCCCACCAAGGACACAAAGTTTCTCCACTCTATTAAAATAGGAGTGGGATGGACAAAAGACATAAGTTCTCTTCAGTTGGGGGTTTAATCACTAATATTTATATTCATGTGGTTGAATTTTATCATTTTATCATTTGTTTTATGTTTCTTCTCTTTTAATTGTGTTCTTCAGTTCCTCCTTTCTTGACTTCTTTTGAAGTAATTGAACTTTTTTATATGATTTTTATTTTTATCTTTGGCATTATTTTATTTTATTTTTATTTTTTAGTTGTTACTGTAGAGAAAGATTTCTCAACCCTGGCATTAGCGACATTTGGGCCATTGTGGGGGTTGTCTTGATTATTGAAGGAAAATAAACAACATCCCTAGCCTTTATCCATTTTGATGTTAGTAACAAACCCTCCTCCTGCAACTGTGACAGTAAAAATGTCTCCAGGCATTGCCAAATGTCCTGTGATTAAGACCACTACTCCAGTAAGTACAAAATACAAAATATGTCCTTAACTATTCACAGTCTACTTATGATAACAAAGTATTTTACCACCATTTTCTTTTTTGTTAGAGTTGTCAAATACAGTAATACCATGTTGTATTTCTGGAATATAACATTATAATTTTGCTTATATTCTACAGTAAAATTTTGTATTTTTTGTTACATTCCATAATAAATTTTAACTTTTGTTTTGAGTAATTACCTATTTTTATAAAAGAATAAAAGGATTTAAAAACTAATTATAAGCCAAATATTTTCTTTTCCTTTTTTTTTTTTTTAGATTTTATTTATTTATTTGACAGAGAGAGAGAGATCACAAGTAGGAAGAGAGGCAGAGAGAGAGAGAGAAGGAAGCAGGCTCCCCGCCGAGTAGGGAGCCAGATGCAGGGCTTGATCCCAGGACCCTGAGATCATGACCTGAGCCGAAAGCAGAGGCTTTAACCCATTGAGCCACCCAGGCGCCCTAAATATTTTCCATTTCGGATGCACTTCATTTCTCTTTGACCTGAGTTTCTATGGTTTTATTTTCCTTCAGCTTGAAGAACTTCTGTTAACATTTCTGATTAGTGCAGAACTGCTGGAGATAAATTCTCTTAGTTTTTCTTGTCAGAAAATATCCTTATTTGATTGTATTCTTGAGGGATATTTTTTTCCTGAATATAGATACTGGTGTGACAGCTGTTTCTATTTTCTGTTAATGTTTTCAATGTTTTTCATTGTTTTCTGTCATCCATTGTTTCTGATGAGTATTCAGTAGTCCTTCTAATCGTTCTGTGTGAGATACGGCTTTTATCTTTCCCTGTTTTAAACATTTTCTATTTTTATTTGTATTTCAACCAAGTGTGTTTAGATGTCATTGTCTTTGTATTTGATGTTTGCTAAATAAACACCTCAAATATCAATTGAGTTCTTTTTCTCTTAGCCACTTGAAGTCTATCCCATACAGGTCCTAAATGCATGATTTAGGGGTTAATATGCCCCACATGCATGGTTGAGGGATTAGTTTTTACACAGGACTGCGGCAGACCTTACTTTGGATCTCTCCTTTCATAGATATTGTCCCTTATTTTCTATCATTTGTGATTGACCTAAACCATGTCCTATAGATCTTCAAAACATCAGGGCTCTAAGCTTTCTATCACGGATTTAACTGCCCAGCTTGGGCAAACTAGGGCTTAGGAGGCTAAACACCATGAAAATGTGAAAATCCCCCAGAACCTGCTTTCTAAATGCCACTTCATGTTCAGTTTCTCACTTTATTCACTCTACAATCCCTTCAAGTAGTTCCCTGCATCCTCCAGATTTTGTAGTCATTTTCTCTGGGAGGTTTGGTTTGATAGGACCAGAGTGGGGCTAATGTTGTTGTAGGAGGATTTCTCAGCTTTTAGTGCCCCCTGTTCTTGGTCCCGACACTTCGAAGAATGAAGAGGTAGACAAGATGAAGAGTGGTGGGCAGCAAAGCAAATTTTACTGAGCAAGAGTATAAAGCTCCCAGAGAGGGAAGGGGCCCAAGAGGGCTGCCCCTAGAGTTTCTAAGTTTAAGGGTTTTTATGAGCTCTTTTGCGGAACTATCTTAAGCTATCAGGGTGTGCTGAGTCCTGCCAATCAGGGTTTTGGTCATGTCTACCTATTAGGTTAATGTCCCCGTGCTGGTCTTTTTTGCTGACATCTGAGGGCTCATAACTTAACTGGCCTTGACCATGATAGGGACAAATGCCTTGTGGTTAACGGTCTTATTTTAGGACATTTTGCAGAAGTCGTTTCTGCAAAGGCTGTAAAGCGGAATGCTAGCGTGGTCCTGTCTAAGCTGCAAAACAGGATATTAGAGCTGTTTTATCCTAGCTGTCCTGATTCTGTATTTTCTTGTTGGGAACCCTGGCCCTGACTACCTAACTGTCCAACTAACTCCTAACAATTGTGACCCCTATTTAAATAGAAAAACAAACTAAATATTTGCTAAGATATTTATTCATGCTTGTTACGGTAGAATAGCAAATAAACATTAAAACCTTTTCACTTCTTTGATTAATATTCAGGAAGTTTGTCTTGTGGTGAATGTGTATATGTTCACCATATACATACAGTGTTATATGTATATTATATATATATATATATAATATATATATATATATATATATGAAGGATTTGAGGAGAGAAAGAAAAGAAGTGGGGAGTGATACTGATGTGGGAAACAAAGGCAGAAGGAAATGTAGATAAAATTATATGTCCTTATAACCTGCAGCCTAGTGACAAATCCTTGAGGCAGGCAGAGTATAGTTCCTCCAGGAAACTCCCAGCTGTCTTGATGTTAATGCTATGCTACAGGGAAAAACAACCTTAGCTTGACAATAGCAAGGCCTCCAGGATCCTGGGAGTCTTCCTTCAGTGTATGAAAATCCTTTTGGAACCTCCCTTCGTCTTTACTCACCGCAACCCCAAAGAATATAATCAGTTGCTCCTCACAATTCCAAGGCAGCAGCAGCTCTTTCTGCCCACGGGTTCTGCTCCCGTGCTTTTAATAAAACCACCTATTTGCACCAAAGAAAGACCTCTCAAGACTTCTTTCTTGGCCATGGGCTCTGAACCCCAACATTACAAAAAAAAAAAACCACACATCGATAGGAGAGTTGAAGGAAAAATAAAAGTATATTATATCATTAAGATATATGTATGTGTGTGTTACATATTATAAATATGTGTATATAATATAGAGAAATAGATACAAATTTTACATTACTAAGAAAATCTAAGGTATCCAACTCTAAATAAAACAAGAAAATGATTTGGTTGAATAAAGGCATAAATATTATAGTTGTTCATATGACTTACTCATAATATGTGCACTATTTCCAAATAGCACTATAAAGATTACACATAAAGTATTTAAGAGTAATTTCCAATAAACCCTTATTTAAAACCACTAAGCCATACAGAATATATAACAAATTAGAGTTATTCATACAAATGCTAACAATCAGAATGTAAAAAAAGAAAAAAAATTGAAGAATTTAATACCCCCTAACAGAAAAATATACTCTATCCAAAATCTAAATAGCCCATTAGAAGAGATGAGAACCTGGACCTTAGTCTTAGGCAGCAAGTTGCAATTTACTTTATGGCTGACTTTCTTGTCTCACCATTTGTGCTCAGGGCACTTCTAATTCAGCGACGCAAGTTCCTAGCCAAAAAGCCAAGACACCTGTTCTGCTCTATCACCAGTCCATAAAGCCTGGGAACAAGGCTTCTGATTACACAGATTCCAGAGAAAATGTCAGTGCAAGGCAAAACTTAGACGTAAACATGTTTAATGGAATTACACTGGCATCTGCTATAAACTAAATTTGCCCACCATTTGTATATATTAATCTAACACCTGGAACAAGACCCCTTGCACATTTAGATGACAGAAAAGTAAAACAAATTAAATTCTAATAGAGAGAATTGCTACCTTTAAGAATCACACTTAAAATACAAGTGTTTTTAGAAAATAGACAACTTTACATTCTGTTTTCCAGAAAGATTCCTTCATAAACTCATTTATTTGAGTTTAAACACCACAAATACTTTCCTTCTTAAAATGGGTAGTAGCTCTTGGGCATCTGGGTGGCTCAGTTGTTAAGCATCTGCCTTAGACTCAGGTCATGATCCCAGGGTGCTGGGATAGAGCCCAGAGTCTGGTTCCCTGCTCAGCAGGAAACTTGTTTCTCCCTCTCCCACTCCCCCTGCTTGTGTTCCCTCTCTTGCTGTCTCTCTCTTTGTCAAATAAATAAATAAAATCTTTTTAAAAATAAAAGTAAAATGTGTAGTAACTAAAGAAAGTTTTTACTTGCTTTGTATTTAGAAGACTTTGCAAAGTGCTCCTTTATTTAAGTTGAAATAAAAAACCATGTTGCAACTGCTTATTTTAATTGTCTTTTTGCCACCAGCTGTGGTGTTTCCTAGTGGTTGTATCTGCCCCACTGTGTTTGGGTATGCTTGTATGTCTGTTAGAGAAAGAAAAAGAACCAGAGCAAGAGAGTGACTAAGAGGATGTATTCATGTGCAAGGGATAGCTGGGAGTGTTTCTCACCCTTCTACTAACTGTGGACCTCTACCAATATCTGTAGGTTTTTCAGTATTTAACCATACCCTTATATACAAAGGTTTCCTGGTCCCAAGTTCCTGCAAGAGTTCAAATGCTGATTTCTGAGTGAAGGCAAATGTAAAACAATGAAGGTATTACTGCCAGATTTGCCAATACTGCCAAGACTTTTATTTCTAGGAATTCAGTTCTTACACCAAATATTTAGATAATTAGATGTAATTTTTATGATGATCTATCTAGAATAAAAGACACTATCAAGAAAGGAACCAAGAGTAGGTCTTGTGAATGGAGATGAAATCCTTGGTAAGAAAGTTGCCTTATGATAGTTTTTCTAACTCTTAAGTAGCAATTTATTTATTTATTTATTTATTTATTTATTTATTTATTTATTTAACTTAGAACTTGCAAGATGACTGAAAATATTAAGATATACATTATAGACATTGGAGAGGGTTTGTGCTATGGTGAATGCTGTGAAAGGTGTAAGCCTGATGATTCACAGACCTGTACCCCTGGGGCAAATAATAATAATAAAAAAAAGAAAGATGTACATAGCTACATACTAGTAAAATTACACTGGCAAATGGCATGGTACTGCAATAATATGTATTTGACAAATCTTGGACATTGTATTTTAACACAACCTGACTATATGTGGCATATTTACATTTCAGGTCACTTCAGGGCATTCTGTATCTTTTAACTGTTGTCTAATCAAGAAAAAAATTAGTAAAACCATACTGTCTCATAATACTTCAATATGACATTGAAATATTATGTTTCATTTTGCTTCAAGTACTTATGTCACAAAATTCAAAGATGACAAAGTATAAATGAGCTGATGTTTTATGCTGATTAAACCATTGACTATTCCAAACCTACCTTGTGTAATTTAAACCTCATGAATGATAAGTCTACAGCATTAGAGCATTTTAGTATTATGTATAAATCAATTATACACAAATTTGTAATTCTGGCGCTTTCTTCCCTCTCAAATTTAACTGCTTAGCCAACAAAGCTAATTGTATTTTAATAACAATCCCAGTGTAATGTGTCCAAAATCAAATTCTTACATCGCCTACAAAACGTACTGCTCCCATAGTCATCCCTATTTCATTAAATATCAAAACCCTCCACAATATCTTCACAAATCATTCATCCTGATTCATCACAAATCAATCTATCCTGACACAGACAAACACCCTATTTTCTGTATTTTTCCATTCTTTTTTTTTAAAGATTTTTTATTTATTTGTCAGAGAGAGAGACAGATCACAAGTAGGCAGAGAGGCAGGCATAGGCAGAGAGAGAAGCAGGCTCCCTGCCAAGCAAGGAGCCCGACGCAGGACTCCATCCCAGGACCCTGCGATCGTGACCTGAGCCGAAAGCAGCCGCTTTAACGACTGAGCCACTCAGGCGTCCCTGTGTTTTTCCATTCTGACTGATCTCCATACTTCCTGGTCTCTTTTCAACACAGGAGCCAGAATGATCCCCTCAAATGTAGATTGACTAGATCATGTCGCCCCTCTACTCAATATCCTAAGAGGCTTTTCATTTCATTGGTTTAATTTCAAACTGCTAACCATGTGCTGTAGAACTTCTGTGACTCCTGTAACTTCTGTGACCTCAACTCCCAAGCACTCTACCTCCTTGTTTTCAACTTGGGTCATTGATCTATCTTTTTGCTGTTCCTTGAACACACTGATTGTCTTTCCTCCATCCTCAGGTCATTGCAGATGCTGTTTTCTCTGAAAAGTAAGTAGTTTGCCTTCATTGGTTATCATTTATATATAATACTTCTTCATACCTTCCATCATTCCCTAGATTTCCAACCCTTCCTTTATTTTAGTGTATGGAACTCACCATCACCTGAAAACTTATGTATCTGCACATTATATGCCTCTTCCCACTAGAACATAAGGTCTCAGAGGGGAGAGACCTTTTTTTTTAAGTGTTTTATTCTAAGTGCATGAAGAAGTGAGAGGCACTCCATACTATATGCTCAAAAAATGTTTGCCTAAAAATGAATCTTTTTTTATCAGCATAAAAACATGTCATATATTTCCCAAGTTAAATATATATATATATATATATATATATATATATATATATATATATATATATATCTTTAACCTGATAGGTCCTCTAATTAGTACCTCATTCATTTTCTTCAGTTGGAAATAAAATTCCTAAAATATTAGTTATAGTTACTATCTCTATTTCCTCATATCCTATACTCTTCTCAACCCAGGTTTTGAGCATGGATTACCATATGACTAAATAAAATCAATGATAAAATTTCATTATACTGAGCCTGTAAGCATTGTTTGATAATGCTGATTACATGTTCTTTCTCACTTTGTCTCTAGGCCAGAACAATTTCTCAATTTGCTGCCTATCCTACTGGGTAATTCTCAATCTCTTTTACTGGTTGTTTCTTCTCTTTCTGATATGTAGGTACTGAAGTAAACTAGTGCTTCATTTTCATCCATATCTCTCTCTCTCTCTCTCTCTCTCTAAATACACATACACACATACACTTCTCTTTCTCTCTCTCTCTTTTTTTTACTTTTAAAGATTTTATTTATTTGACAGAGAGAGAGAGTGCATAAGCAGGGGAAGTGGCAGGGAGAGGGAGAAGCAGGCTCCCCACTGAGCAAGGAGCCCAACGTGGGACTCGACCTCAGGACCCTGGGATCATGACCTGAGCCAAAGGCAGATGCTTGACTGACTGAGCCACCAAGGCACCCTCTCTCTCTCTTCTTGAGTAATATCTCATGTGTTTAGAAATTATCAAAGACTCTAAAATTTAAATCCTTAATTTCTCTTTTGAACTCCAGACTTGTATACCTGTCTGTACCTTATCTCCACTCATAAGCCTAAAGATTAAAATGTTACCACATTTAAAATTTAGTTCTTCTTCCCCCAATCATGATATACCACAAGTAATTTCATTCTCAATACAGAGTACCATTGCCCTTCTAACTATCCAGGCTATAACTTTAGGGTTATCTTTAACATCTTAGATACTTCCCTAGCCTAACCACTTCTCACCTCCACCTCTAGTACCGCCCTAGCCAAGACACCATCATCTCTAATCTGCACCAGGTTATTAATATGCTTCCTGACCTTTCTTTTTTTCTCTTGCTCTCTCCTAGATAAATCTCCATATATTGCTGGAAGAATTCTTTTAAAACAGAAATAAGGCCATGTGACATTCAGATTCTCAAACATTTCCATGATTCTGACCTAATATACAATCAATATGCCACACAATGTATTTTTGCCCCACTGGCCTTCTTGCCCTTCCTTGAGTGGAAAGCATGGGTTCTAATCAATATCCAAGTTTTGATCATCTTGTTCACTTATTCTGTGCCTATTGATCTTCTCCTAGACTTCAAGTGGCATGCTCCTTTGTGCATCTGCTTGTATCTTAAAGAAGTCCACCTTTTATCCCAGTATTTAATAGGTGTCTCTTTCCCTCTCTGCCTTTATTTTTGGTGCACAGATAATTACATATCTAGTAACTTATTTTCCATTTCTGTATCTAGAATATCAGTGTAAGGACCACATAAGTCTGCATAACACATAGTGAACCCTCAATAAATGTGTTTAAATGAGGAAAGGAATGAAAGGATGGATGACTCAAAATACACACCTTAGATAAAAACAAAGAACAAATGGTTAAATTACTTTCAAAATATCATGTATCTCCCAGAAAACAGCACATCAACTTTCAATGTGATGCATGTATTGCTTCACAGTAGTATGTGCTTCTCACATCTGTCTGTCTGTCTCTCTCTATATATGTGTGTGTGTATTATATATGTGTGTGTATGTATGTATATATATATGTATATATATGTGTATATATATACATATATATGTATATATATGTGTATATATATATACATATATATATATATATATACATATATATATATCCTCATGACTTCCAGAAGCCATGCCAGGAGACTGGTGATGGAAGGAAGGAAGAGAAAGAAATGTAAATATGTTTTCCACTTACTCTAACAAGATCATTTCATTTTTAGATTTTAGTCTCAAATTTCTAATTAAAGATTATTTTTCTTACAGATCACTTCTATCCTTATTTAAATATAAATTATACCAGCTAGATGAATAGGGCAAATTTTAATCAAGAAGATGTGACAGAGAGTAATAGAGTAAAATACAGTAATCCAGAAAAAATTTAATCTGTATATTAGAAAATTTCCTTTCTATACATTATGTAAGGGGAGTGTTTGAAAGATGACACAATTCATTGTGGTTCATTGAGTACTTTACAGAAAATGTAAGAAGAAAAGTAGTACATTAGGTTGTAAGTCAGAAAATAGTGACTAACTCAAACTGAGTCACTAATTAGTTTTGTGACCTATGGCAAGTCACTTAACCTCCTGGATCTCAGTTTTCTTATCTATAATATGAAAGTGTTGGATTCAATTATCTCTAAAATTCATTCCATGTCTGAGATTCTCTAAGAATTTGGAAAAAAAAGTCTCTGGGGATTCAAAGTGATAAATTCTATCACTGTCTATTAAAAAAATATATGAATTTATCAAATTGGTTGAGTTAACTTTAGACCTTTGTCAAGCTAAAAGTCTGAATAAATTGAATAGATTCCTTGACTAAAACCCAATTTAGTTATATAAGCATCAGTCCAATTTTAAATTATATGACGCAGTGATAGCTAATAATAATAATAATAAAAGAAAATATGACTTGATACTAAATGATTTCATTATGAAATGGTTAAGAAATCATCTTCTGGGGCGCCTGGGTGGCTCAGTGGGTTAAAGCCTCTGCTTTCGGCTCAGGTCATGATCTCAGCGTCCTGGGATCAAGGCCCGCATCGGGCTCTCTGCTCAGCAGGGAGCCTGCTTCCTGCTCTCCCTGTCTCTCTGCCTACCTCTCTGCCTACTTGTAATCTCTCTCTCTGTGTCAAATAAAATAAATAAAATCTTTAAAAAAAAAAAAGAAAAAAAAAAGAAATCATCTTCTGGGCTAAACTGGCCTTGAATGCAAAATTTATAGATGATATTCCTGTAATATTCTTTCCTCCATCTTGTATTAAAATCTTGAAAATATAAATTGAGAATTGCTTGTCTGTATTGTCCTCCAGTTCTAGCATCAACCCCTTCTCTTTCAGAATCTCCAACTTTCTCTCACCGTATCACCTCCCTAATAGAATAAACATCCTGTTCATTTTATTTTTAATGTCATTCTGAAGACACTTTTGTTACATCAAGCTACTAAAGTGAATTTTAATGATAAAGGAAAATAAATAATAAAGGCAAATTTTAAGAAAGAAAAAATACTAGTGTCAATAATATTATTACTCAAAAAACAAATAAATTAGAGTTTTTGGTTTTGCAGACTATTTCCTAGAACAATATTGTCTTTTATGGTAGCCATTAGCCACATGCTACTGTTGAGCTCTTGAAATGTGGTTAGTCTGAACAACATGTGTTACAAGTGTAAAACATTCATTGGAATTCAAGACACGGTACTCCTTCAAATATAAGTGTCTCATTATTATTTTATATTGAATCAATATTGAAATAACATTTTTGGACAATTGGGTAAAAATAAAACATTATTGTTTTCACTTTCTATTCGAATAGAGTTAATAGAAATATATAAAGAACTTATACAACTCAACATAAAAAAAATCCAATTAAAAAAATGGACAGAAGACCTAAATTGACATTTTTCCAAAGAAGACATACTGATGTACAACAGACACAGGAAAAAATGAAATGCTCAATATCAGTAATCATCAGGGAAATTAAAATCAAAACCACAATGAGCTATTGCTCGACACCTGTTAGAACGCTAAAATCAAGAAGACAGGGCAAAACAAATGTTGCTGAGGATGTGAAGAAAAAGGAAATCTTGTGCACTGTTGGTGGGAATGTAAATTCGTACAACCAGTATGGAAAACAGTATGGAGGTTCCTCAAAAAGTGAAAAATAGAAATACCAGATGATCCAATAATTCTACTATTGGGTATTTACATAAGGAAAATGAAAACACTAACTCAAAAGGATATATTTACCCCTTATGCTTATTATAACATTATTTATCATAGCTAAGACATGGAAGACACCAAGTGCTCACTAATAAACAAATATACAATGGAATATTGCACCATCATAAAAAAGAATGAGATCATGACATTTGAGACAACATGGATAGACCTAGAGGGTATAATGCTAAGTGAAATAAATCAGACTGAGAAAAACAAATACTGTATGATTCCACTCAAAAAGGGAATCTAAAAATAATGAATCAACAAACAAAAGCATATCTGAACTATAAATACAAAGAATAAGCTGATGGTTGCCCTCAGGGAGGTGTATGAGGTATTGGGCAAAACGGGTGAAGGGGAGAGGGAGATACAGGCCTCCACTTATGGAATGAGTAAGTCAAGAGAATAAAAAGCAGAGCATAAGGAATACAGTCAATGACATTATAATAGCCTTGTAATGGGACAGATGGTAGCTTACACTGTGGTGAACATAGCATAATATATAAACTTGTCAAATCACCTGTCATAGCATAATGTATAAACTTGCCAAAAAGTAATGAAGCATTGTGTTTAACTATACTCAAATTAAAAAGTTAAAATAATATAAGTAAATTAATATGTGATTCACATATTAATTTCTATGGGAATATACTGATGAAGAATATTAAATAGTATGTTCTTATTACAATCATTTCAATAGTTCGCGATAGCATTAAATATCACAGAAACACTTACTGATTTTTGTTTCCAACTAAAGTATTAATAACCTCATAGTAATAAATGCATAGGTTGACATATAAAGTTTTAAAAGAATACACTGTTATGTGTCTTGCTATACAGGTATCCCAAGTCCATTATTTTCACTATATAAATGGATTAAGTCAACTAACAATAATTTCCTATAAAATATTCCCATATATTGATTTTTTCAATTTTCTTAATTTTCAGAGAATGCCTGTAGTGCATTCTTCCATATAAGATTCTGACAATTAGAATTTTAATGTTACGGTGCTCTAAAGTAGGATACAATAGTATTTAGGGAAAGTGAAATACCTGCATGAAATAGGACAAAACGAAAAAAGAGGTAATCTCTAATAAAAAGAATATATATCCTATTTTATATAAATTATTCTGAATTATGAGCATTGAGGATATATAAAATGCTTAATTTTGTAATTCCATTTAGTATTTTTCATTACTCTTGGGGTTAGTAGATAAGCTTTAGCAGTTTAAAATTATCATAAGGTGTGGATTTTTACTAGTTTATTTTACACTTCATTATTTTATGAAAAAAACCTTCATTATACATAGGTGTATATACGTATATATAACACAAAGTATACACATATATATCCATTTTATTTATTTGTGAAAACTGGTAAGATGTTTGAAAAATAAATCTTCAAATATCAAAAGATGAAGAATAACATTCATCTGAATATTTTTGAAGAGACAGGTAACAATAAAAATGACTTGTTAACTATGAGTAGACACCAAATTTTTCTCTGAAAAAAACAGACATTTGATCACAATCAAATGCATATTTTAAAAGTTGAGCAGTTTGGGTATCAGATATTAATATAGATTCTTTTCTAGTTGACATGGATAATGATTGGTTAGGTTTACTTCAAGTTTGACATAGTTTTCAGAGTTGTACTAAGAAAAAGCACTGTTGAAAAAAAATTAGAATGAAAGCATTGCCACTGTGGAAATTCCCTTATATTTGCTTTATAACTAATCAAATTCTTGACAGCTATCTTCCACCTATGAATTTATAAAAGTTACTCTGGAGTTTAATGCTTTTCTCTATTATACGAATGGTTCCGCCATCTATAAATTGGTATTAATAACCTTACCTAGTGTTTCTCAGATCTGCTGTGCAAGTTAAATGAGATAATGCATGTAAAGTACTTAGCATAATCTCTAGCACATAAAAAGTACATAATAAATGTTAGCTTTCACATACCTTGCTTTAACCTATTCTTGTAATCATGGTATAAAATACAAGGGAGTATCTTTCATTTTATGAAGGCATTGGTAGGCATTTTATTTTTAGAAACATCTCATATCTACTTTTATGCATGTTTGGTTTCACAGGAATATCTATGGAGAAACCATTTTTTAAAATCATTTATATATTCATGATGTGAATGTTAGGGTAAAGCATATGAAAGAGCTGGGCTAATTTAGCATCTCATTCCAATATATCTATTGAAAAGAAACAGTCTTTAGAGTATAAAATAGAGGCTTATGGGTAGATGAATAAATCTAGTATTTGACGAGGAGAATAAATTTGATTCACTTTCCTTGACATACTGTCTGCCATTCCTTACTGAATGGAAGATAGGTTTCTCATTTATTGGGAGGCTCTAATTTAAAAACTTTCAGAAAGTCTGTATGTTCCTGGAGAAACTAACCTCTGAGCACCACAACGATGAAGGTAATCTCACTCCTCAGAACACTCAAACTCTGGATTTTTCATTTCAAGCTGTTGACGGGTACAGCACAGTTTAAAAGCTCTTGACTCACAGAAAATGCTTCATCTTACCCAACTAATTATTTATTACCCACTGTGGGTTATGCAGTGTACATTAGAATATATATTTTGGCTGCTCAGACTTATTTTTCTTTCAATTATAATTTTATCTGTATTCTAGAAGGCTCAGCTTTCAATTAAGTAATGTCCTGTTACTTCTTTATGTGCACTGTTGGTTTTTGTTGTTGCTGCTGTTGTGGTTTTGGTTTTTTGTTTGTTTTTCTTTAATTTATCTCCTTATTTGTTCATTTACAGCCCCCCCCCCTTTAATAGACAGGGATAGTATTTATCACTTTGAGTCTCCAGAGATTTTTTTTGTATGTATAGTATTTCATATATGGAATGAACTTTCTTATATTTACAGAGGTAAATGAATTGCCACAAATGACAAAGTAATTAGTGGCTCAGGTTGAACTAGTCACTATTTTCTAACTTACGTGACAAGCACACAGTTCTACTACTTTTGCTTAAATATATTTTTCAAACTGCTCTCCCCTTCATCAACAATCCTACTGTCACATATCAGACTATAATCTTCTATAAAGTCTTAATTTCATCTTAAGAGGTCTTTTCTGCTCCATTTGTGGTATTTTATAGCTATTAAATATATTGATATATAATCTCTTTTCCTCCTTCTTATTCTCCAAATTATAATCTTAGATTAGGCAAAAGCTTTTATTAAATGAGACCGAAACCAGAAACAATATATGAAAGTTGGTTATGTCTAAATACATATTTTTAAATCCTCTAAACCTCTATAATAATAAAAACAAAAGATGAATGACATAAGGGGAAAAACTGGATGCAGTGCATGCAGTATATGGCTGATATCCTTAATTTACAATGAATTCAAGGAAAGAAAGAAAGAAGCAGAGGTAGGAAAACATGAGAAAGATTTGTCAACTAGATGTTAAAAGTGACAGGGATGTGAATGACAATCCCTGTATCCTTTCCTTATCATGTAATCTTATCTGCTTGAGTTCAGTTACTCTTTATAAAACCCTATGATGTGTGTGCTGTTATTCCAGTTTACACTGGAAATATGAGGAAAATGAGACTCTAAAAGGTTAAGTGATTTGTCCAAAGTCATCATGTTCCAGTGAGTTCATGTGCCTGGAACTATACAATTGTTCAGGACAGGCCAGGGTTCTGAGATATCTTTAGGTTATGAGTAGTCAGAAAACCTGAGATATTGTAGAGATGTTGGTAATGAAAATTTTTTTAATGACACAAATTTTTTAAGTTCATTGTACCAGAATGCTTCATTGGAGAGAGGGTGATTTGGATGGAGGAAAAACATCAACTTCTAGAACCTTCTGGGTCTGTCTTTCCCTGGCCTCTTGCTTTCAAAGAGAAAGATATAAAACTTTAGCCCTCTTTATAACCAGAAGCAACAGACAGACTGGTGATAGGTAAGTAGGTAGGTATATATGTAGATAGATAGATTTGATAGAGAGACATATTCTTAAAATATAAAACACACATTTGATGGGATAATTCTGATGGCTGAGGTACTACTGAATTGTTTTACTGTATCTCTTCTAATATCAAAATGCCTCTTCAAATTTTGAGAATCTAATCCTTTGTGAGAATTTCTAGCAATCAGAAATTTAATGATATATTGAGGTCTGCGATTACTGAATCATTAAATACTGTGTGTTTTCTCAAAATGATTCATATAATGTTCAGATGACATAAATAAATAAATAAACAAACAAACCAACAAACAAGTACATTAAAATTTGTCAAGATTATTCAGCAGTTAATATCTGCTTAGTACTCAGGCTTAATATTTTCCTAAAGTTAGGTGATAAAACCTTAATTTTTAATATTTTTAAAATTTATTTTGAAGTTGACTTCCATGTAGGTTACTAATCCATATAACCAAATGATTTGACCTTATTTACTATGAAATTTCACTTCCTTTCATACAGACATAAAAAGCAAAATTGTAACACTTAGTTTAGCTTAGAACCTGGCAACAAATATCAGTTCTACCATCTAATTTCAGGGGTTTCAGTGTCTACCACCTACACCTGAATCCTCTCATAAAATTAGTTGGTAGAATATGAAAAGAAAACAAGTGAGAAAAAAAGTAAGACTAGAGCTCTGAAGACAAGTGGAAACTTTTTTTTTAATTTTAACAGTAATTATTTTGAATAACCAAAATAAACAATAAAAAATGTATTTGACTGATGGATGGAGAGATGTAATTCTCACAGTGACATTCCTTATTTAATAATTTATTTTGCCATTTTGTTATTTGATTCTTCAAATAATCATTCTTAATCTTAAAAGAACTTCTAAAACATTGTAGAAGATTCTTTGTATGTATTTGATACTAGTTTAACAAAAAAGAATGCTGATGGGCACCTGGGTGGCTCAGTGGGTTAAAGCCTCTGCCTTTGGCTCAGGTCATGATCTCAGCGTCCTGGGATCGAGGCCCGCATTGAGCTCTCTGCTCGGCAGGGAGCCTGCTTCCTCCTCTCTGCCTGCCTCTCTGCCTACTTGTGATCTGATCTCTCTCTCTGTGTCAAATAAATAAATAAAATCTTTAAAAAAAAAAAGAATGCTGAAAAGCTTGAAGACATGTCCCCTTTCGTACTACCTTATAAAATGTTCTAATCAACGTTAATTTTGCTTTATATAATAAAGCTTAAAAACTTTTGAAACTCTTTCTAAAATTAAGTATCTTTAGGCAAGGTTTATAATTATATGAGTCTTCAAAATAAAAGTTCTCAAGTATTAACATATCATATCTACTAGAGACTGTAATTTATTCTGAAATTCTAATAATCCAAAAGGAACAGAAAAATCACAATGGACTTATTTTATCTACATCAGATATTTTAAATTTTAAACACATAATGAAGTAGCAATCTCATTTTATCAAATAAGAAGTATATTCAATTTCATTACAGATAGACCAGCCACTTAGTATTACCACGGGCTCAGGCATGCAGAGGAAGTTTAATTTTCTCTTTGTGTTTTGGGTGACTCCTTCCCCACCTCCTTGCACACCTGGAGTATAATCATCTTGTAAATGCAAAATTACATCACATTCCCTCTCTTTAACTTTTTCTCAATCAAAACAAATACAATAGAAAAGAGAGTTATAAATATTTCCCATGGCAACATCCCTCCAACAGCTTATCAGTTCACTGTGGTGTCATACTGTCCAATAATCTCAATATAAAATATCTTTACAAATGGGTCCTGTAGATTCTTTACACCATGAAAATCATTAGCAAGGATAATTAACTGAGACTGTGGTGATGAATAGAGCTGCATTTCTGATCAGTGTAATGAAGAACAGAAGCCACTAATTACAGATACAGAGCCTTAGAGCTACTGAGAAATGTAATTTAACATTGCTGCCCAGATTCCACACAGCCTAATATAAGTGCACAATTAAAACAATAAGGTCTTCCCATAGATAATGTTTTTGGGATCATTCCAGGTGTAAGAAAATGTGCCCATCTGCACAAAGTGGCTTGTGATCTAGTAAATACAATGCCTTAAAAAATTAAAAATTAAATCTGCCTAAATATTTTGATAAGTACTCTCATCACAACTCTGACCTTCTATCAGATACTGTACACTGGTAATTTCTTTGAATGTTCAAAAGTTTATGAAGACTTCAGTCCTTATATGCAATCCGAAAACAGTGTACATATAACAAAACTATGCATACACAGAACCCTTAGAATGGCCCATTCCTTAGATACAAGAAAGGCATTTGTTTTACTGCAGGTGAAGTAGCAAGCTGTAGAGCACTGTTTCCTAAAATTACGTGATACTCTTGTTAAAATTCAGATTATTGGAAAGTACCCTAGGCAACCAGAATATATTCTCAAAGGAGGGGAGGGGCTGGGATAGTGATTCAGTGAGAGCTCCCGATGATTCTTGCCAACAGACAAGTTTGCTGCAGTAGAAAGAAAATGAGTTTGGACTTCAATACTGGTTCACTAAAGGGGGTGCCTGGGTGGCTCAGTTGACTAAACCTCTAACTCTTGACTTAAGCTCACGTCATGAGATCAAGCCCCATGTCAGGCTCCATGCTCAGCACAGTCTGCTTCAAATTCTCCCTCTCCCTCTACTCCTCCCTTTCCTCCCCCGCTTGTATGCTCTCTCGCTCTCTCTCTCTCAAATAAATAAAATCTTTAAAAAAAAAAATACTGGCTCACTGAATCTTAAATCTGCCATTTAATAGTTGTGTATCTTAGTGAGAGCTATTTCTTCTCTCTGCCTCAGATTTTTTACTTGTAAGTATGGAAATATATCACTTCATTGGGTACATCTTACAGGTGTATATAAATTGCCTATTAATGTGTGTATACATAGGGCACATGCAGCAAATATCAGTTCCCTCCCACTTTCTTATTACCTTTAAAGTTTTTTTTCTTCAATAAAGATATACACTCTTACTGACAGTAAGGAAGTTATGAGAATAGTATCTCCTTCAAAAATTAAAGCACCTCAAAGTGTATATCTCAGATAATTAGTCTTATTATAAAGAAGAGGAAAAAATTCAAGAAGAAAACCTTCCATCGTGTGCCTGGCCAATGCGTCTGACAGTATCAAATAAACATATCCGCATAGACAGTGACCTTCTTGCACCTTAGTTTTAGAATCTGGTAGCTGGTTTCTCCACTCTAAATCAAGAGAATTTTAGTATAAAGTAGGGGTTATCATCCATTATATGAAATAGGTTGTTATAAAATTCTACTAGTAGCAAAAAAAAAAAATCCAGAATATATCAAGTAATATATAAAAGTGAAAACTGTTCATCATTAAAGAGTTATCATACATAATGTCAAATCCAAGTATTTAGAAACAACTTATGATTATTTTCATGGGGCACAAGAATTCATATTTTGGAGTCTACTACCATATTTTAGAATCAGACCAAAAAGATAATTATAGTGATAAATAAAATGCTTATCACTACATTATGTTTTAGGATTATCTTCTTGATTCTAATAAGATTATAATTGATATTATAGACTCCTAAAAAATTATCAATAAGAAGTCATGATGGAAAGAATTTTCCTCTTTAAAAAAATTTTTGATCTTATTTCCAACAAATATAGTATTCATCCTTCACCTGTAATCATATATCTGTTTACTTAATAAATATTTCTTGATGACACATATATAAGCCAAATGGGGTAATATAAAGATTACTTAAATATGGAAGAGGTCATAAGGATCTTCAGCTCTACAAGTTATACATTTTTATAAAAAGGGTTCAAAGATTGACTAAGAAGGGTGTAACTACCTATATGAATTCAGAGGAGGGCTAGATTATATACGCTCTGGATGACCAGCTGGGCACTATAACAAGTCACAACTTATTTAATGGCATACGTCAATTCACAGTCAAATGAAGGCTAAAAATGCCAAGAGTATTTCATAGTCTTTGATTAATATTTATATAATTTCCTGATACATATACTCAGTAATCAAATTAAACTCTCCAAAAAAATTTAAACAAAAAATTAATAAACAATATCTTGTGATATTCTTTAGCTCTTTATTACTTATTTCATAATGTTAACATCAAATTGTTTGTTTTGACAATAAAATTTTCATCCATATGTGAAGTTGCTTTTCACAGTTCATCATATTATTTACCTCTTATCAAACTAGTTAGTTCTCACTCTCATGCAAAAGATGTCTTTTTTTTTAAAGATTTTATTAATTTATTTGACACAGAGAGAGAGAAAGAGAGAGATCACAAGTAGGCAGAGAGGCAGGCAGAGGCGGGGCTCGATCCCAGGACCCTGAGATCATGACCTGAGCCGAAGGCAGAGGCTTTAACCCACTGAGCCACCCAGGTGCCCCCAAAAGATGTCTTCTTACCATAGTACTATCTGCATTCATTTTTAAGCCTACCCCTTGTAAAGAAATGTATTAAACTCAGTCAACAAAGATTTTTGAACACCTGCTTTTTGCCGGGCTAGGCCTTTGTGATAAGTTAGTGAAAAAAACAACTCATGGAGCTTACCTCTTAAAAGAGAAGAATATGTATGAACAAACCCATATAACCTTAGACGGCTGTAAGTGTGATGGAAATGATGGAACAGAGTAAAGGAGATCAAGAATGGGCAAATACTACATTAAGTACAATTATGAGGGTAGGCCTCCATGAAGTAGTCTCGTGAAAAAAAAATTTCGAAGAGGTGAGAGAAAGAACAATGCAAGCAGAGATAAGGGCTGGTGCAAGTACCTTAAGGTAAGAGTATATAAAATGTATCTTTAAGGGTGATTTTTAAAAATGAAACCTCTAAGTCAGGACCAATGCAAAAGTATGAATACAGAAGTTCTGAATTAAATTCAATTTATTAATTCAGGGCTTTAGGTCTCAAGTCAAAACATAAATGTCCATGTCTTTTTTTTTTTTTAATTAATCCTATTGGTCCTCTTCCACCCTGGAAAGAAATCCACAATTTTCAGATACAGAAAAGCTTTTTCTTCACAAGAATCATGAATCTTTTTTTTTTGAAGATGAAAGACAACAGAGAAAAATTAGGGCAATCAAGGCATATCCTGCATGTTTGAAGCAACACAGGAATAGGATTGGAAAATAGAGTAACCCATTTCAGTTGGTTAACAGTAACGATATCCCTTACCCAGAGCCATGGATATTCTTCTCCTATCATTCCCTGTCATATAAATCCTTAAAAAAATCAAACAAAATGCAAATTTTATAATTATTCTACTTTCCTCCTAGATTCAAGGATTACTGCACGTCTATTTTTTTAAATGAAAAAGTATTCTTCTCTTCCAAAAAATGAAAAACAAAAATAAATAAAAATGAAAAGATGAGAAACAATAATGCAGTAGTCCCTCCTCATCCATGGTTTTGTTTTCTGCTGTTTCATTTACTCACAGTCAACTGCAGTCAGAAGCAGATGATCCTCCTACTGACATTGTATCATCAAAAGGCAACAGTATGCTAACACCTACATCATTCATCTCACTTTGTCTCATCAGGTAGGCATTTTATCATCTCACGTCATCAAAAAAAAAAAAAAAGAAGGTAAGGTAAGAATAATACAATAAGATATTTTGAGAGAGGCGTCTTCTTCCTAGTTTGTTTTTGCCGTTTTTGTTCTTAGAGCTGCCGATAGCAACATGTCTTCAGGAAATGCCAAAACTGGGCATCCTGCCCCCAACTTCAAAGCCACGCCTGTTATGCCAGATGGCCAATTCAAAGACCTCAGCCTATCTGACTACAAAGGAAAATACATTGTGTTCTTCTTTTACCCTCTTGACTTCACCTTTGTGTGTCCCACAGAGATCATTGCTTTCAGTGACAGGGCAGAAGAATTTAAGAAACTCAACTGTCAAGTGATTGGTGCTTCTGTGGATTCTCATTTCTGTCACCTGGCATGGATCAACACACCCAAGAAACAAGGAGACTGGGACCCATGAACATTCCCTTGGTATCAGACCCCAAGCATACCATTGCTCAGGACTATGGAGTCTTAAAGGCTGATGAAGGCATCTCATTCAGGGGCCTCTTTATCATTGATGATAAAGGTATCCTTAGGCAGATCACTGTAAATGACCTTCCTGTTGGCCGCTCTGTGGATGAGACTCTGCGACTGGTTCAGGCCTTCCAGTTTACTGACAAGCATGGGGAAATGCGTCCAGCTGGGTGGAAGCCCGGCAGTGATACCATCAAGCCTGATGTCCGGAAGAGCAAAGAATATTTCTCTAAGCAGAAGTGAGCGCCAGGCCACTTTAGGGCTGGGCTGCAGTGGGTGGCCATGAAAACAGAATCTCTTTTGTACTATTGTCATGCTTAAAACACAAGACTTTAGACACTGTGCAGATGTGGTATGGGACAGGACAGGCCTTTCTCTGCAGGGGTTGGGGAGGCCAGCCATTCTTCCTCTGGAGAGAATGCCCTAAGCTATGTTATGGAGCAGGCCAATGGTTATGTGCAGTAGTAGGGCATCACTTTTGATCTTTTGTTGTTTCTACTAAACTTGAACTGAGAAAAAAAAAAGATATTTTGAGAGAAACAGAGACGACATTCACATGACTTTTTTTAGAGTATATTGTTATGATTACCTTATTTTATTTATTTTTTTTAAGATTTTATTTATTTATTTGAGAGAGAGAAAGGGAGAGAGCACGAGAGGGGAGAAGATCAGAGGGAGAAGCACACTCCCCATGGAGCTGGGAGCCCAATACAGGATTCGATCCCCAGACTCTGGGATCATGAGCTGAGCCGAACGCAGTCGCTTAACCAACTGAGCCACCCAGGCGCCCAGATTGCCTTATTTTATTATTAGTTATTGTTGGTAATCTTTTACTGTGCCTAATTTATAAAATTTAACTTTACCTTAGGTATGTATGTATGGGAAAAAACATAGTATATATAGGGTTTGGTACTATCCGCAGTTTCATGCATTTCTCTGGACCATCTTGGAATATATCTCTCATGAATAAGAGGGGACTACTGTAAAAGGTTAAGGGCTATAAATATTAAAAGCAAACCTAGGTACCCAAGGTGAAATAACTGAATTGGACAGAAAGCAAAGCTTTGAGCTTTTAAAACAACTATAAATACAAAGTTTCAGGTTCTACCATTCTCACAATAATAAAAATAAATAAGAGCACTTTCTGCTTCAAGCTTCAGTTCTTTTTTATTTTTTTATTTTTTAAAGATTTTATTTATTTATTTGACAGAGAGAGATCACAAGTAGGCAGAGAGGCAGGCAGAGGGAGAGGGGGAAGCAGGCTCCCCGTTGAGCAGAGAGCCTGATGTGGGGCTTGATCCTAGGACCCTGCGATCATGACTGAGCCGAAGGCAGAGGCTTTAACCCACTGAGCCACCCAGGCGCCTCTTCAGTTCTTTTTTAAAAGCACCATTTTATATATGTCTATCTTACTATTCACCCCCAGATGGTTTCTATGTCCATTAAAACAGGGAATACTACAGAGGTCTGACAATATTTTACTGCTCTTCAAAGGCTAAGAAAGTATTTTAGAAGACCATGTATTATTAAAAATTCAAATATGATAACTTAGCACCTAGCATATAGTAAATATTCAATAAATGTCAGCATCTTTCTCAATACCTTAATTTTCTTCACTCATTCTCATTTTATATGTACAACTAATCACACTACTATTTGAAGATTTCTATGAGGCTTTCCCTTGTGCATTAAAAAAAATGTGTTGAAGTAACATTTGATAGAAATGTTCTATGTTAACATCAATAGCGTACTGCTTATGCCCCTAGACACAGAGATGCAACACCTCTCAGAGATTCACTTATTATCATTTCCAACTAGTTTATTTACCATAATTATATTTTTGGCAGTTCGCATTTTAAAAACTCAAGTTTAAATAATACAACAAGAAATTTAGAGGTACTTGAAAGAACACTGAAAAGCTTAGCTTAAGAAGATCAGAGTCAAGGTTTCAGTGTGTACATTGAATCATTATACATATATCAGTGTATAACTGAAACTAATACAATACTATATGTCAATTAAATCTCAGTTGAAAATAATAGACAAAGAAATTAAAAGTAGCTTACTATCACTACGATGCCCTCCCCTTCACCATCTTTAACAGGAGAAAATGTTTAACCTGTTATTATTTCAGTCATTAATTGTGGAGAAACATCTGAGGTTCAGTTATATACAAAAAGCCAAAACATCTTTTTGAACATCCTATCTCATTCCATAATTGCCTTATATGTTTTATATTAAAAATGCTTATGATCTTTCTCTCTCTCTCTCTCTCTCAAATAAATAAATAAAATCTTCAAAAAAAATAAAGAGTAAAATGCCTATGATGGGGGCGTCTGGGTGGCTCAGTGGGTTAAAGCCTTTGCCTTCGGCTCAGGTCATGATCTCAGGGGCCTGGGATCGAGCTTTGCATCGGGCTCTCTGCTCAGCAGGGAGCCTGCTTCCCCCTCTCCCTCTGCCTCTCTGCCTACTTGTGATCTCTCTCTTGCTGTCAAATAAATAAATAAATAAATAGCTTTTTAAAAAATGCCTATGATGTAAAAAGATAAAAATAGTTTAATAATAGAAGAAAAGAAACCATGAGAAAGGAAATAATAAATTCAAGATCAAGATTAAGCAAATAGTAAGGCCTCCACTGAAGTCTTGAGTAGATGCAGAAACATACCAAAACGCTGCCTCTAACCTTCCTGGTGGTGAAAGCAGGTGGGACAAAATTCAGAGATGCAGCATCTATAAGGTTGGGGAAGTGGGGAAGGAGTAGGGGGCGTGTTCAAAAGAGACATACTTTCTACTGATACTGAGGCCTGAGAAAAATGTCTCCTTTGGGATACTGAAAAGAGGAAGCTGTTCCATATATTGACTGATGTCCCCAATAACACTGACACAAAAGAAAAACTAACAAGTTCCTTATGATTGTTTCTTTTAATGTCTATAATACAAGTTGGTGGTAAAATGTCCCAGTGCGGTTCAGTAAAAGCAATTTTATCAGGGGCCAAGACATTGACATCGAAGTATATAGATCCCTGGTGGTCTCAAACCCAGATTCGTCCATTGAGATCTAAGAGAAAATAACCTTTTTAGGTGTACAGAGTACATTCATCATGATAGGAAGAATGTCTTTATTTCACTCTTTCTAAAGTTACAGGATTAAAATTTTTTAAAAAGGTAATTCCCCCAATTAAGCTTCAATAGGAGTAATGCCATACTTCTGTAAAGTATGTCAAACAGCATGATGGTTAATGATCAGATCTCCAAAAAGGGAATCACCATGGGAAATTTCTGTTTTGATTTTTTTCTTCCTGAGGCCAGAGCAGTAGTAGCATTTTTATCTATCCATATTCTTTATCAAGGTTCACTTTGAAGATTTCAAAGGCAATGTTTGGGAAATGAAAATAGCTCTCATTTTTATTCCTTTTCACTTCAGGTCAGCGTGTAAAAGTGGCAACCCTTTTAATCCCAGGGAAAAATACTTTTAGACAAACTATGTCGGTATTCTTTTTTTTCCTGGGAATAAATTAAAAGTAATGTGAAGGAACTATTATAGATAATGCATTGGCACAGTAGGGCACTAAAAACAGAACAGGTGGAAATCATCATAGTTCTCTACCAATATAGACTTTGTACATTTAAGACACGGCACATTTAATGGAGGCCTTGAAGGCAACAATAAAATTAAATAATACATTCAAATGTAAAGAATCCGATTTTTTTCTTTTAATAACAGCTAATCTACATATTGCCAGACACTATATAATATAGTAGTGGATTTATTTAGGATACTGATATTTTACATGAACTATAGTCTCATTATATGAACACACTTTAGTCCCAATCCTTTTCGTCCAGCACCAAGGGATTGCTGTTTTGAAGGAAAAAAAAAAAAAAAAAAAAGGAGAACATGAAGATCATACAACCTAGTAGAGGTTTCCCTGGCAACAAAAATGTTTCCATTCATCTTGTGGTTTCAGTGGTTTCATTCAACATCACCTCACTGAAAGCAGGGTGATGGAGAGGAGGAAAATTATCAACTTGTTATCATTGAACTAGAGAGTAATGTACTTTAAAGGGCCCAGCAACTAGTTTTAGCTTATCTGATGTATGCCCCTACATATCTTTTATTTTATCACTGTATTTTCTTCTTAAAAATTTTTTAGAGAGAGAATTCCTTACAGTAAATTGTTCATCTAAAATACTCACATTCGCTTTTTATTGTTAACAGAACCACTTTTCAGGTAATTCTTAGTAGATTAATATGTAAAGTCTTACAAGTTTATGTATCTTATACACATATGTATCTTATACAAATTCCCTAGGATGGTATTAATATTATATCATGTCACAAATGATTAGACAACATTTAATCTAAATAAACCTCTTATACTTCATGTATAAAAGCCATTACTATAAAAATAATCTTACTGGGTTTCCATAGGTATTATCTTAAATAATTCTTATACTTTATTAATAGATTTTCCCGAATGCTTTCTAACTCAAGAGAATCTCATAATTATATTCAAATTCTAGATTTTATGACTAGCCTGAATTTCAGACTCTGAAATTCCAAAATCTTTGAAAAACAAAATGTTCCTTAAATTTATGGCAAAATCTTACTTGAATTAACTATGATACTGTATGTGTAGTATCTATTAATCACATTTAGGTTGAATAGTCATATAATTTATTGCCAAAATATGTGTTCATCCAGATTCTTTAATGTATATATTATATATGCAATTTATGATTGTTCTGAAACACAAAAAATTCTGACTTCTGTTCCCAAGGTTTAGTGGGCCACACCATTATGGGCAGATAATGGATAATCTGCATATAAAATAAATGGAGTAATTAAGGTCCTGAATAAAATAATAACTTATTATGAGTCCATACTGATAACAAATAAATAGGCAAAGACAAAGCTCTCCTTACAATAGAAACCTAACATATATACATTTATATATAATATTTATTTATATAAGATATTTATACCTTATTATATGTATATAATATAGTATATAATTATAATAATATAAATATATGGCATTTAAATAATATAAACAATAAATAATGTATAGCAAAGCATATATATTGTTAAATACATACGTGTAAATACATATATATATAAAATCAGGAAATCATCAATGGTTGATAATACTTAGTACGTAAAAATTTGATGAGCAATAATAAGATATTTACATAGTTTCAAAATATCTTTGTACTGTTTTTTAATTGATTACATAATAAAATATAGTAACTTTAGACTGAAAAAACCTAGTAGATACCACCTTTACCAAGTTTAGCATCACCAATACTGAAGTAAACCAGAATCATTTTTGTCTTGATATCATTTACTGAAAATAGCAAAAAGAAATCACTCCTAGAGCACCCCTGTTACAAATGGATAAAGACTAATTATGAAAAATTATAAGATATACACATTGACACATATTCTATGAAGTAACTGATTTTTGCTTCTCAAAAAAAAAGAAAAAATCAAGATCAAAAACACAAAGAAAAGCTGAGAAACTGTGCTAGGTTACAGAGGAGACATGACAAGCAAATGTCATTCCAGATAATATAATTTTGGTAAAGACGACCTGCAATGAAATTTACTCCAATCAAAAATAATTAGTCCTGAATATTATCAAGTATGTGAAAACAGTGCTAATTTTTAATGCAAATAAAATTAACATTCAACTCTTTCTAAATAAAAGCAACAAGGGGAAATATTTAATGAGAAAAATTAAAAAGTGCCTTTCTTTGGCCATTAACAGCTGGGAATGGTGGAAAGAAAAGAAGCAAATATATAAACATAATGGAAGAAAATAAGAAATAATAAAAGAAAAGGAAATACTGGTAATTATGGTAAGGGAAATAAAAGTCATCTAGAAATAATAAGTCCTAAGACATCCAGGAAACAATTGAATAATTGTATTATGGTATAAAACATAATAAGTCTTAGTCAATAGAAAAAAAAGTTTGAACTAGTTATATTTAAGGAGATTTAAATGACTCATTAGGAATTGAAATGTTTAAAAGTTTTGAAAAATAAAGCAGCTTAACGTAAGAAAAACTGAACATAGTATGAGAAACTGGCCCTTGGTGATTTAAAGAGCCAACATTTGGGTCTCAAATACATTTTTCTTTCTTTCTTTTTTTAATTAATTTTATTTTTCCCAACTTTTTGTATTTAAATTCAACTTAATTAACATGCAGGATATTATTCGTTTCAGAGGTAGAATTTGGTGATTCATCAGTTGCATATTAACACCCAGCGCTCATTACATCAAGTGCCCTCCTTAATGCCCATCACCCAATTACACCATTCCCCCAACCAACACCCATCCAGCAAACTTCAGTATGTTTCCTATATGTAAGAGTTTCTAATAATTTGTCTACCTCCTGTTTTCATCTTATTTTCCCTTCCCTTCCCCTATGTTCATCTGTTTTGTTCTTAAATTCCACATAAGACTGAAATGATATTTGTTGTTCTCTGACTTATTTCACTTAGCATAATACCCTCCAGTTCCATTCATGTTGTTGCAAATGGCAAGATTTTATTCTTTTTGATGGCTGAGTAATATTCTGTGTGTGTGCGCGCGCGCGCACGCACCACATCTTTTTTTCTGATGAGATACTTCTGTTGTGAAGGACTTTATAATGTGACTGTCATGTTAGCTTTTTTTTTTTAAATAAAATTAAAGAGAGAGACAGGATGATTTTCATTCTGCAATGAAATGGAAAAAAAAATGAGCCTTTAGCTATTACTTCTTCCTCTATATTTCTTGTTATTAATGATACGACCATTCATCAAGCCAAAACTTGAGACTTTGTCCAGCAAAATGTCATTAAATCAGTCACTTAGATCTGATTAGTCCTCTTTTCATTTATTGCTACATACTTTCTATTACCTTCAACCTAACTGACACATAGTTCAAAATTTTATAATTTATCTAGTAGATTAATTCCTTACTTTCTAAATTGCTTTTCTGGACTCTAACCCTACTTGATTCTTATTAATGTATTATCCGAAGGCATGACGGTCTTATTTTTCTATTAAAAAAAAAAGTGTACTGATGTCTTCCTATTAAAGAAATCTCTTTAGTGGCTTTCCACTGCTTTGGGGATAAAGTTCACACTCACTTCATGGCTTATAGCTTTGAAAAAAAATTCAATGTTTAAAAAAATTAAAATTCAGATGCTTGAAATTTCAGTAATCTTTAAGACATATTCATACAGGACCACTGAATAGAGATGATATATACTACATTACTACTGCTACTACAGTATAATAGTATTATTATTATAGTTATCTGTCTTGGTTTCAGTAGATGAAACTGAACTTTTTTTTAAAGTAACTATATTCTAGATACTAAAAAGTCACTAGAAAAAAAAACAGTCACTAGATGGGGACATGTGGTGCTGGTAATGTTCTGTCTTTTGATTTGAGTGTTGGTTGTAAAAGTAAGCTCATTTGGGAAAAATCAAGTATAAAATTGTGGTTTTTGCAATTTTTGGTATGTACCTTATAATAGTAAACATTTTTAAATTTGAGGATTTAGAAAGAAAATACAAAGTATAAAAAAGAAAAAGGAAAGAAGAAAAGGAGAAATATGTAGTAATATGTGCTCATTTTAATAATACTATAGAAGATCTAAATTTTCCTTATATGATAAAGATTAATTATCTGAACAATAATTTTCATGAGATTCCTATATTAGACCTCAAATTACATATACTTCTAATCAAGAGCATAAACATTCCAAAAATTCCATTCCTCATCTATATAGCTAAATTCATTTTTCTAATATATTTTTTAAACCATGCCCTTCAATATAGAAACCGATACTGAATTGTCCATATTTATTTAGGTCTTTCCTCAGCCTTCCTCCTAATCCATGTGTCTTACTGTTAGCTCAGTGAGCTGGCACTAGTTTTACACCTCAGGATGTTTACTCTGGCTAAATTAGCTACTGATCTTCTAATGTCTGGTGTTTGGCAATAAAGTCCCAGTTGGAGTTTCCAACCAACAGCAGTTTGCATTTAGTTTCTGAATCTCTGTTTTACAATCTTAGTACCTTCCCTTCTGATTTCATGAAGACAATTGCTCCTAGGGATACCTGAACCTGAAATGAACTGAAAATATTTTACAGCTTTTCAACTTGCCAGCAGTAGAAGAAAGATTCATACCAATCTCTGCACTCTGAACAGCTGTTGCTATAAGGTGATGTTGCTAAAAAATCCCAAAATAGAACAAGGCAAATACCATCCCTGCGAGAGTTCTACTATGTTTTGGAGATCTCCAGCTGGAAACTTAATTGTAATTTAAACAGAGCAAACAGAAACAGCTTTCCTGCATCTATTTGCCATACTTATATTGAATTGGATAATTTAATCAATAAGTCACAATATACTCTAATGTGGTACTAGGTAATATTCTAGAAGCAGAGAAATTTGATCTTTGCTGCCTATTATTTCCATCTTCCTGCACTGCATTCCTCTAAGATTTACAGAATATATTTCCCTATTCTAACTATCTTTAAACACTTGCAGTCTATTTCTTCTTTTTTGTGTTAGTGCTCATCAGCCAAAGACCATCAGGAAAACACCTGGGTTTATTCTTGTTCGCAGCGAGAAAGGCATGGAGAAATGTGCAGTGTCTTGGTAAGAAGGTGTATTGGAGTTCTCAAGAGAAACAGAACCAAAAGGACAAAGAGAGACAGAGAGATAGACAGAAAGGTGAATTATAGAGACACGCCCAGAAATATCGTTTTACCAACTATCTGGGTATCCCTTAGCCCAAACAAGCTGACACATAATATTAACTATCATAGAGGGTATTAAAAAGAGCCTATTATATAATTTGGGTTTTGGTTGAGTAATTTGGTAAAGAGTTTTAAGGAAACAGGACTTCGGCCTGGTTTGTCTTCTACCAGGAGATGTGGGCAGTTCTATGATTATCTCAAAAAATCTTATCTATAGAATGAATGAATATTGTAGTGAGGCTCAGTGTTATAATCAATTAAGAAACAGCAGTTGCAGGCACTTGGGTGGGTCAGTCGGTTAAGTGTCTGCCTTCAGCTCAGGTCATGATCCCAAAGTCCTGGGATGAGAGCCCCACATGGGGCTCCCTGCTCAGCAGGGAGCCTGCTCCTCCCTCTCCCTCTCACCCCACTCTCATGCTCTCCCTCTCACTCTCTTTCTGTCTCTCTCAAATAAAAATAAAATCTTTAAAAAAAAAAAGTGCCAGATATTCCCAGTGCACTCCCTGAAGTGAGAGTGCCTTCTTTCGTAATTGCTAGAGGAAGTTTATTTAACTGCTCCAGGCTCATCTACTTGCACTGCCTGTATTCCTTTCTCTGTCTTCACCTCAGTTGGCAATGTCTCATTATTAAGGTAACCAGCATCATTAGCAGCTTTCTACCTCTGCTCTGATTATAGGGCATATTTGTCACATTCTTCTCTGCTACTTTTATGTTTTGCAGCAAAATTCTCTCCAGTAATTCCCATGGGAAATCGGACATGTTGATCTGTTAATGTTGCTCGCAAAGACACTTCCAGCTTGAGACTATTTCCAAACTTGGTTCTGAAACACACGTTTCTGACACAGTAGGGAACCCATCTCATGTTTTCAGCTCCTCCATACAATACAGCTTCAGCATCTTAAATACAAACTTCCTGACATCAATCCACAATGGACTGGAAAACAGAGCCATAGAGCCTATTAATGGTGAGAGCGGAGGTTTCTTTAGAGATACCCATACTCAAACCAGCAAGCCTTGCCGAGTATATAGTATCTGAAGAACCATTTGCCAGTTGATTATAAAGCATACAACTCAAGAGCAGACAATGGAAGACACACATATAGCAAGGTATGGAGAGGTGGGGAGTGGGGGTTCGATGCCCTTCCTGGCACACCATGTTCTAGGAGCTTTCATCTGTTCATCAACTTTGAAACTCCAATTCATTTATTTTTTGTTCATAACAGAAAGATTTGAAAAAGAATGGAATTAATCTTTAATAGCAGAATTTTCCAAATTCTGGGGAGGATAGTATCATTTGAGTCAATGGGCTTCAATAAGGTTTATCAATAAGGTTTATTTATTGTGTGTGTGTGTGTGTGTGTGTGTGTGTGTGTGTGTGTGTGTGTGTGTGTGTGTGTGTGTGTGTGNATGTGTGTGTGTGTGTGTGTGTGTGTGTGTGTGTGTGTTTTCCCCACAACAAGTTGTAGTAGTTTTAACATGACTTGAAAATCTTGGCAAATAAAGATCAGTCTCTCCTGCCCTGTTATTTGCACTATTTGGAGGAATTAAAGACACATGTTTAAAATAGTGAGATCAAAATATAATTTGCAGTGCCTTTACCATGTTATACTTAAAAAGAGCTATTTTATGCCAAATTCATAATACTTCTATCTAGAAACCATCTTATCTTACTTGATTGAGATAATTATTTGGTCAGTTAATTGATGGAGTTTAAAGCAGAAAGCATAAATAAATGTATGCATACCTTAAAAATTTTATTTTGGTGGTGTGTGTTAAAGAGGGCACCTATTGGGCCCCTGGGTGGCTCAGTTAGTTAAGCGACTGCCTTCAGCTCAGGTCATGATCCCGGAGTCCCAGGATCGAGTCACACATTGGGCTCCCAGCTCCATGGGGAGTCTGCTTTTCCCTCTGACCTTCTCCCCTCTCATGCTCTTGGTTACTTTCTCTCTCTCTCAAATAAATAAATAAAATCTTTAAAAAAAAAGGGCACGTATTGCATGGAGCACTGGGTGTGGTGCAGAAACAATGAATCTTGGAACACTGAAAAAAAATAACATTAAATTAAGATGTTAAAAATTTTTACTTCAGGTTAAAACATATGCAACCACCATATGATGGAAAGAAACCCTTTTCTGTAGTTTGCTGATTTGCATTCCATCTTTACAGAAAAAGACATCCTAAGACCTCATCTGCAATATCTAGCAATAGTTTCATCAGGAGAAGGAAGAGGTCCAACAGGTGTGGAGCAGAAGAGAGGGGCTTAGTAGTCATGGTACTTAAGTCAATACATTTCAAAATAGAATTGAAACCTTCAGTTAATCGCCAAGATTATTTACGTGAAGACATATTAAGAAAGCTTCTGTGTGTTCTGTAAATGAAGATACAGTCTGCTTAATTAATAAGGTTTTTATTTATTATCTGCAGGGGTTGTAATTACTTGTATGCATCTCTATAGCTTTATGCCATATATCTTAATGTCTATTCATTAGATAGCAGGCTTTGTATTAATTGTTGCTTTTTTCCCCCTATACATCTTTTCCTTATAATACTACTACACAGTAGTTTGGAAGATTAAGACTAGAAAACAGACTTCTCAATAGCAGTTGGCTGTTTAGTTAGCTAAATATTTAGTGGGCTAAAATGTATTGATATATACTTGTATATAAAACTTATAGATGGGTGCCTGGGTGGCTCAGTGGGTTAAGCCTCTGCCTTTGGCTCCGGTCACGATCTCAGGGTCCTGGGATGGAGCCCTGGGTCAGGCTCTTTGCTTGGCAAAGAGCCTGCTTCCCCCTCTCTCTCTGCCTGCCTCTCTGCCTGCTTGTGAAGTCTGTCAAATATATAAATAAAATCTTTAAAGAAAAAACTTATAGACAATAAGGTTGTGTGTGCGTGTGTGTGTGTCTGTGTGTATTTCCCCACAAACACCACTGATATCCTGACATTCATCCTACTTGTTAGCTATGCTGTCAGTCAAAATGGATATGACTGCTCTGTAATGACATCTGGCAGAAACAAACCAAGATTAGAGGATAGAGTGATCGGTCAGGCCTCCAAGCCAATCTGTGCCACTTTCCATTCCAACCAATCAGTGACACCTGCATGTGGTAATCACTCTCCTTGGTTACAAGTGCTGGCAGAAGGGAGAGAACTGCTTTTCAAGCTAGAGCAGAATGAGCTAAATATAAATGTGAAAATCCTCTTCATAGTAAAATTTTAATCCTATTTTTAAAGGAAGAAATAACAGAGCAGTTTTATTCATATTTTCAATTATTTTGTAGTAAGGTAGATGAAGCTGCAGCACACCCATGAAGGATAACCATAGTGGGGAGGTTATCTTCCAGGGTCCACGATCAGATACTCCTGCCCAGTATCCAGCGTGGGGCTTCAAACTGCTGTGCTGGTGCCCACGACACCAGTATCCTTTTTAGTTACTTGTTAGAGATGTGTGAACCTTTCATCTTGTGAAACTTGCCAACCTCAGGAATATTTTATGAGTTACCAGCTTTGCAACTTTTGCAGAATACATTCAAACATCACTTTTAGAAGCAGCAGGACTACAAATGTTTCTCCAAAGATTTTTTTTTTAAAAAAAAGGGGGGGGTAGAGAGAAAGGAAGCCATGGAAAGATAACCAGTAGCATGTTCACATTGTTTCCCAGTGAACTCTCCTGTATTCTCTAACTTGAAATCAGGCCCTGACAGGGATCAGCAGACCTTTGGCCTCAGGTTATCATTCTCAACCAAATCTTGCTCCAGAAAAGCAGAACCATTATAGATAATAAGTTTCTTCCATTTTTTAATCAGTCATTGATTATTGAATGGCACTTATCTGCCATTCTTGAGTAAAATAAGATACTATTTTATAATTTAGTATTTTATTTCCCTTTTCCGAACCAATTACCCTTATTTAACTTTTTAACAAATTCTTGTGTCAATATTTACATAATAGATGATGAAATATGCCAGTTTTTTTTAACAAACTTTCAAAGATCCTGTAAAAAAAAAAACAAAAAAAAATACTGTTCTTTTTTCAAATATCCACACTAGTCCATTGGTATTTTTAGCCAAAAATAATGCCTGTGGAACCCTAGAAGGCATTATGGACAGCTGGATGTTAGATCTAATGAATAGGACAAACCTGGATTTTTATCTTGAATTAAACTGCTCTGAAAATTTGACCTGTATAACTAGTTCAGTGAGAAAGATTAAAACTGATTTTCAGAACAGATTGTTGGGAGCAGACCTACACAACTGGCCTTGCTTATGAAGAAAAAAAGAAAAAGAAAACTAAAAATTATAAGACATCTAGTACATTTCAGGGTCTCAGCATCATGGATATTTTTACTGGCTACCTTGTATCCATTCTCCCTCCAGATACTATTTGAGGTCATTTATGCGTCTCTATGGAATCTCCCCCCGCATTGTTCCAGAGGAGGGATATTCATGGCCCAAGACAAACAGCATATTAAATGGTGAATGTCCAAAACCTATCTATTCAGAATAAATCGCAGAACTTTGGAGGAATTACCTTTTCTTTTACCTTTTTTTTCCTTAAACTAAGAATTGAGGAGCTGTAGCCATCTTGCTACCAGAAAGTTTGAGGGTAATTTTTCCAATTTACTGGAAATGAAATTGAGGTAAAGTCAGAGAGAAACCAAGATCTAGAATATTGTTTAAGCCACTGCATCAAGCCTGATCATAAGTCACTCCCTGTATTCACAGACATTTTAACGAATCAAGCACCGGCCATAGAAAGCCACAGAACTGCTGACTGCACCGTCCTCCAAACCAAGCGGTAAGCAGAGGCAACAGCATCTTCCCACACAAGAGAAAAGTTCCCACTCCCCACACAAGAGAAAAGTTAGCTTTCCCAACTTACCTCTGTTAGAGCACACAACATTTTATGGGCATATTGTTCTTGAAAGGGAAATGTGGGTTGTTTTGTCTAAAAGGTAGAAGAAGGGAAATGAGTTATTGCTCCTCATCTTTCAGATATCATAACCAGTTATAGTGAGAACAATATTCACTGCAATATGTCTTAAGCCCTTCTAGATAAGAAGATGACTTAAAGTGGATGAAACTATGGTTTACACTGAAAATACAAATTAGAGGTTCACCCAACCAATACAAATTACTTAAAAGTAACTATTAACAAATAAAATGATAAATGATAAAATCCGGGAAAAGCCTTAAAAATGATATCCTTAAAAATGATAAATCCGAGAAAAGCCTAACCAGACAGGATGCCAGGCTAATAAGCATAAACTATGACTACCCTGGAAAACCCATAAGTGTGGAATTTTTCTAGCTATGAGGAATTATAAAACTGAAGGATGGGTGAGGTTACATACAAGGACCTTTAGCTAATATGTAACAAAAATATGACTCTGTTAATTCACTCAATAAACATCCTTCCATGGAATATCATGCACCACTAAGATACATCTTAATATTAAAGGGACGACCAGAATAAAATTTCTTACCCTAAAATAACACACATTCATCAATGGAGAAAGACATGTTCACGGATGGTTACAGCACAAACATTATTACAAAGTAAGGTACAGGCAAAACATAAGCACACAGGATATTGACTGCCTTGTTCTCTTTGGGGAAGTGGGGGAGGAAGTGACGAAAAAGCTTCAAAAAAGAGTACAGTTTTGAGCTCTATAACAGTGGAATAATAGATATTTAGCAGGCAACTAAGAAAAAAGAAGTCTAGGCTTGAGTGAGGGAATAGAAGTTGGGGAAACATGAAGTCTACAAGGAAAGCGTGTATTTAATACCATACAAATCCTTTAGTATACCAGGAAGTACCAACACCCACTTGTCATAGATGAGACTGGCATTTCCTTTAGCATAACTAGTTTAGTTAAAATAATTACACAACTAATATTTATAAACCACCTCACAGTTCATCAAATAATTTCACATATACCACTTTTTATATAACTGTGCTACTCTTGTAAAGATGTCATGTAATGGCTTAGTAACTTTAGGTTGATTTTCTTCTGAAAACATTAAAACATTAAATTCTTCTAATAATCCTTCTATTCTTTTCACCAAGATAAAGTGACTAAGAATGATGCTGAAAGAAATTTTCATGAACAACTATGTCACATCTTTTCTGAATCCATTCCTTGGTAGTTTTTTAGCAAATTCATTACTACTTTAAGACTTCTAAGATCTCAATAAACTTAAAAAGGTTCATTTTTATAAGTGAATTTAATAAAAGATTTTTCATTTTCAACATAAGAATGATTTAAATTCTGGAAGCCAAGGGTGGTTTATTTTATTAAAACAGGGGGGAAAACAATAGGAAAGAAATTCCCTAAGGAATTAAGGAACATTTGATTCCCCTTTATAAAGCACAGCAGTTTCTACTTTCAGTGCTCATCTTTAAAATACAGAAGCAACCTCACTGTGCAAATTTTATGCATAGAGCCAAAAGATGAACAACTTTCATTGATTCCCACCTGTATGCCCAGAGAGCCAAGAGAGTCCTTTCACTTAATTAAATCAAATGAAATTCTAAAATAAATTTAGAAATACTTATCTTCAAAAGAATCGAGGTATGCACTTCTCTCTCAAACCTCTGCTTGCCAACTTTTTCCCTTTAGTTAGGCAAGCACTTATATTATGTCATTAAAATCCTTCTTTTTTACTTAATAGAAATTGTTCGATCCAGACATAGAGATTTTTACCCAAGTACAATATAATTTGTTTTCTTATAGTGACCTACTCTTCTAATCACTTATTTAATTTATGGTATAGTTTGTTTTTATTCTAATGCATGGTATTAATGATTGATATTTTAAATGTCTGCGCCATTTAGTATGTAATGAATTGCATCATATTTCCAATACTCTCTCAAATGAGTTAAGTAGAAAGGAAATGTTTAACTATTTATGATCTATGTAGATAGGTAGCATAACATGGAAATTTGATAACACCCTACTTTTTAGTTCTATTAGTTTGCTGGACTGCCATAACAAAGTATTAAAAACTGTGTGGCCTAACCAAAAGAAAGTTTTTCTCTCATAGTCTGGAGACAAGAACTCCAAGATCAGGGAGTTAGCAAAGCTGGTTCCTACTAAGGGCTGTGAGGAAGAATCTGTCCCATATCACTCTCCCGGTTTCTGGTGGTTGGTCTACATGCACTCTTCGGTGTTCCTTGGCTTGGACACGTATCACCCTGACGTCTGCCTTCAATCTTCCCATGGAGTTCTGTGTGTGTATGTCCCTCTGTCTCTATGTTCAAATTTCCCCCCACTCGTTTTTTGTTTTGTTTTGGTTTGGTTTTTTTAGGGATACAGTCATATTGAATTAGAACTCACTCTAATGAACTCATGTCAACATGATCATCTGCGAAGACCCTATTTCTAAATAAGGCCAATTCATAGGCATGGTGGTTTCAAATTCCAACATCTTTTTTGCTATTCAACCTATAATGCTGACTGAGTTTTGAAATGCTTTTCTTTAAGCATACTGAGAAAATGCTTAACTATGTATCAAAATACCTGGGTTTAAATCCATCTGCCCTCAATCATGAAGGAATCATGTAATTTCTTCATGTTCTATGCTTTCACAAATATATCTCAGTATTCAGGCTCTGCTTTATCTTATCTATATCAAAATAAAGACAGATGCCAAGGAAGAAAAGACTAGAATGAAAACTTATAAAAGGGCCTTTAAAAGAGAAGTATTAAAATAAATGAATTAAATAATGAAATGAAATAAAGAAATAAAAGGTGTACTTAAAAAAGGTGGTTGAAATGGAATAGTGGCAAGGAAAATTCAATTTATGATTAGATTTGTTGAAGATAAACAGTTTTTGAGGTCTCAGTCTTGCTTCTGCCCTCTGAGAGACACCAGAAGCAATAACAAATAATGATCAGAAACAGATCGCATGGCTAGATCGTGCTTTCTAAATACTATCTCTTCATTAGTAGGAACTAGGACTCTTTGGAGAAATGCCTGATTCCAGGTTGGAGAAGGAAAAGTAAAAGGTGAACCTGAATAATCTTGTTATTTCTAAATGTAAGGAAGTACTCAAAACAGACACACAAAAAATCACAGAAATCAACCTGAAGGAGCTCCCATGGCCAAATTAAGTCATAGTAAATATTATAACCTCCTAAACATATCAGTCTACTATAATACAATTTTAATAATATTTTATATAACTATATTTATATGAAAAGCCCTTTCTTACAGTGGAGGGTCAAGTTATGAAAAATGGGAGGAATGAGAAGACCCAAAAATCACCATTTGGGAACTATCAACATTCGTTTAGGCAAGACTCATAAATAGATACTACAAGTATTAAGTGACATCTTGAGGTATCACAAAATATTTATATCATCTCAATATAACTCCTTACAAGATAATGAAAAAACATGACAGGAGCAACTTGATAAAGTGATCAAGTTAACATAACCAGTAATGAAACATTATCAATACCATATGCTAACAGGAACAGGCACTAAGAACAGTATAACATCATTTCTGTGGTATTCCTGACAAAATATCCATACTTAATCTGGACATATCAAACAACCCAGAGAGAGATGCATTTTATGCAAAATTACTGACCCATTAAAAAAAATAATGTCCCAAAATAAAAGAAACTTGAGAAATGACAACCTAATGCGGTATATAATCCAGGATTTTCTTTTGATATGAATGGTGTTATTGGGACAGTTGCCAAAACCTGAGTAATATCTTCAAATTAGATAGAAGTGCCTTATCAGTGTTAATTTCCTAATGTTGTTAAGTGTGTTGTATTCAATGAGGTACTTACAGAAGAGATATAAGATCAATAATTTACAAATACAACAAAGAGGAAGGGTGGGGGGAATCTGAATGAAGAGTATATGAGAGAACAAAGGTGTTATTCTTGAATTAGGAGAAGTAGGAAATAGGTGGTAGCTTGTAACCAAAAAACGATGTGGGGGGGTGGGTAAGGGAGAATTTCAGCATCACTTGGACATGGAAGATACGCAAAGATGGGAATGTCATGATATAACAGCAGCAGCAGATGCAGAATCTCAAGGGTTCTAGTGTCCCAACTATGTGTTCAACTCAAGTGCATTTACTAACTATGTGTACTAGGGCGATTTATTTAAGTTTGTTGTCTTGTTTTCCTTATCTATACAATAGAGATTTTTAATCTTAGTACATCCATTGATACAGACATAGTGAAAATTAAATCAATTAATCCAGATAAGAGCACCTATAGGTAATATTGTATAATTGACTAGAGCTACCACAAAAAAATACCACAAACTGGGAGGTTTAAGGAAATAAAACTTATTTTCTCATAATTCTGAAGGATGGAAGTTCAAAATCAAGGTATCAACAGTTTTGGTTTCTCCTGAGGCCTTTCTTTGGCTTGAAGATGGCCATCTTTTCACTCTTCACATGGCCTTTTCCTAAGTATGTGTATCCCTGGAGTTTCTCATAAGGACACCAGTCATATTGGCTTAGGGCCCCATCCTTATGACTTCATTTAACCTTAACTACTTCTTTAAAGGCCCTATCTCCAAATACACTTACACTGAAAGTTAGGGCTTCAACATAAAAATTTCAGAGGGACATGATTTGGTCCACAAAAGGTACTAAATATTATTAATGATCAATACATGATTGTTTGGGCTATGATTAAGCAAAATATGATTAAGGCCCAAATGGCAAAACTGAATTTATGTTCAAATGAATAGAAGTTATATTTATTGTGCAGCTTTAATGGTCTGAGAAGAACTACAGTGTCAAGCAATTTGCAGTTCCTCTGCCTAGAACCTAACTTTATTATAAAGATGGCTATTTCAAACTATAATCAAAGCTTTGACAGGTGGTCAACAGTGTCATCCAGTCTAATGCTGGGTTCCAAGAACTCATATTGTTTCAACTGTCAGTAATAAAATCAAATGAGTGTTACCTCAGCCACTTTTGTCTGGCTTGAAAATATAACATGCTTAAAGTTTCCTATGAAAGCAAAACAAATGACTAAACACTTTTTGCTCAATCTACACTATGCAGTCAAGGGGAACAGTGGGTATTACCATATTATCTAATTGCAATTGCTATCATAAGGGAGATAAATTAAACACACTGAAATATTTTTCAGAGAAGGCATTTTTCATATTTATATAATCTTAATAGAAAGATCAGTTTGAAAGGAATTATATTACCATAATATTTTGATATTGTTGTAGACTTAAAATCCAGTATTTTATTAAATTTCCAAGAAACATTAAGAATTTCTGCTCTTCCAAGTAATACCAATGGTTAATAAACTGTAATTAGCCAATGAGACTAGAGAAAGCAAATTTAACTGCAAAGATGACCATGTGTGTACACACATACAGTGTATGTATGTGTATGTGTGTGTGTGTAAGTAAGTGTGTGTGTGTGTATATATATACATACATATGTATGTATATATATACACACACACACACTTACTTACACACACACACACAAACACATATGGCAAAAAACAAAGTTAATTGCAGGATTCTTTATTTTTCTCAATTGTATAATAAAGTCAGTGATTGATTTAAGTTCCCTGTATATCAGGTTTAATATGCTTTAACCTCCTCAGCTTAACCCTTGAGTAATTCACAGTTTTTTTATTCCTCACATATTAAAAGAGCTCATTTACTTTCTTTGTTCTTTCTGAGTTTTATTATTTTTCCCATTTAGCCTTATCAGTTTTGAACACTTGGGGCATTTCCATCTTTATGTTTTTTCTAGTCCAATTATTTTCAACAAAACAGACATGCATTTTTTGTCTGCTTAGTTGACCCTTGACATAGTTAAATATCATTTCTGAAACTTCATGATAAAACAGAGAAAACATAAAGCATTGGACATTCTGTGGGTTGAGTGTTTCAAAGAACAGGCATTGCTCCACTGTGGAAGACACAGAAGACAGTAATGAGGGAGCAAATGCCAATTAACTGATAGTTTGCAAAAGGCAATCCTCAAGGGTCTCATGTTAATCTTTGAAACCTAGGTTTTGTCTTTAGTTCAGTTTTTTCAAAGTATGTTCATGCTAAGATGCTTTTATTTTGACAAAGGTTTTCCTCATGTTTCCCTTTCATTTTTTCAATATCCACCTCAGGTTTCAAGATAGGCTGGTGCCCCACTCTTTTCCAACTCACTTAGTTAAAAGAGAAATTCGATATACTATATTTTTCTGTGTGTCTGGGAGAATCCATCTGATATTATGCATATTACACTCCAGATTAAATTTCATCAAAACATTACAGACACTTTACTGATTAATATACTAAAATTATTACCTTTCAGAACATGCTCTATTTACAGAAAGACTGTTATAAAAATTCCCAGTAGAAATTTGTTTAAAACACATTTCAGTGACTCAATATGTGTATTTTCTTTGGAATATTTTGTGAAAAAATAAAATATCTGTAATTGACATCTGTATTATTAGATGGTGTTTCCAGCACTTTATTTGAACTATGAATTTGAACATATTCAGAAAAATGTTGAGAATATTTTCTTGCACACACACAGATTGAGTATGGTAATCTGATCTAGGTTATGCAACTAAACCCCATACTAAGTATTGTATTTCAAAATATTTTGATAATAGAAGAGCTCTCCACTTTTGAGTGTCATTTAATGGTAGACATTTTGGAAAATCGATTCAAACAAGCACTTCTCATTTATTATTGATGTTTTCCTTCATGTTGCAGAAGCTCATCAGTACAACACTTCCATCCTCTTTCTGCCCATTTATTTTATTTTATTTTTTTATTTTATTTTTCCAGTGATCCAAGATTCATTGTTTATGCATCACACCCAGTGCTCCATGCAATACATGCCCTCCTTAATACCCAACACCAGGCTCGCCCATCCTCCCTCCCCCCTCCCCTCCATAACCCTCAGTTTGTTTCTCAGAGTCCACATCTCTCATGGTTCGCCTCCCCTTCTGATTTACCCCAATACACTTTTCCTTTCCTTCTCCTAGAGTCTTCCATTTTATTCCTTATGTTTTTATTCTTTTATGTAAGTGAAACCATATGATAATTGACTTTCTCTGCTTGACTTATTTCAGCATAATCGTATTATGACTTATTTCAGCATAATCTCCTCCAGACCCATCCGTGTTGATACAAAAGTTGGGTATTCATCCTTTCTGATGGCTGAGTAATATTCCATTGTATATATGGACCACATCCTCTTTATCCATTCGTCTGCTGAAGGGCATCTTGGCTCTTTTCACATTTGGCAATTGTGGACATTGCTGCTATGAACATTGGGGTATATATGGCCCTTCTTCTCACTAAATCTGTATCTTTGGGGTAAATACCCAGTAGTGCAATTGCTGGGTCATAGGGTAGCTCTATTTTTAATTTTTTGAGGAATCTCCACACTGTTTTCCAAAGTAGCTGCACCAACCTGCATTCCCACCAACAGTGAAAGAGGGTTCCCCTTTCTCCACATCCTCTCCAACACTTGTTGTTTCCTGTCCTGTTGATTTTGGCCATTCTAACTGGTGTAAGTTGGTATCTCATGTGGTTTTTTATTTTATTTTATTTTTAAAGATTTTATTTATTTGACAGAGAAATAGAGAGCACAGATAGGCAGACCGGCAGACAGAGGGAGAGGAAGAAGCAGACTCTCTCCGCTGAGCAGGGAGCCCAATGCGGGGCTCGATCCCAGGACCCTGGGATCATGACCTGAGCCAAAGGTAGCTGCTTAACCGACTGAGCCACCCAGGCACCCCTCTCATGTGGTTTTGATCTGAGTTTCCCTGATAGCTAGTGATGATGAACATTTTTTCATGTGTCTGTTGGCCATTTTTTATGTCTTCTTTGGAGAAGTGTCCGTTCATGTCTTCTGCCCATTTTTTGACATGATTATCAGTTTTTTGGGTGTTGAACTTGAGAAGTTCTCTATAGAGCTTGGATATCAGCCCTTTGTCGGTAGTGCCGTTTGCAAATATCTTCTCCCATTCTGTGGGCTGCCTCTTTATTTTGTTAACTGTTTCCTTTGCTGTGCAGAAGCTTTTTATCTTGATGAAGTCCCAAAAGTTCATTTTCGCTTTTGTTTCCTTTGCCTTTGGAGACGTGTCTTGAAAGAAGTTCCTGTTCTGCCCATTTTCTTAATTCTATTTTAGGAAAGTTGTGGTGGCTTGTCCGGTTAGTAAATTTGAAAAAGAATAGGCACACTCAGCTTAGCTCCTGCCTTTGCCACTTGGATTCTGCCTATTCACGGAAAACACACATTCTGCTTTCTTTCACAAGAACAGGTTTATACTTTGGTCAAGGAACATCCTCCCTAGCCTGGCACTGATGTTCTGTGCAACTCTATTAACACCCAAATTAGACTTTCTCCCCAAGATCTATCTACTCTTCTCTGAGCCTGTCATCAGTAATAAATGTGCTGTATTAGCTTCATGTGGCTTGTCACTTATTTCTCAACCAGTTCATAATATTACAAACATGAAGGCTCTAATAATTTAGAATGTACCTGATGGAATTTGTTAAAAAAATAACTAGAATTAGATGCCTAGGTGTTAATGTACTTATTCTAAATTTGACAGAGAAAAACAATAATAAATAAAATATAGATGATTTATATATCACCAAATGTTATAGATATCATATAGACATATATACTCTAGTAACATAAATTCATTTTTTTTAAAGATTTTATTTATTTATTTGACAGAGAGAGAGAGAGAGAGAGAGAGAGATTACAAGCAGGCAGAGAGGCAGGCAGAGAGAGAGAAAGAAGCAGGCTCCCTGCCGAGCAGAGAGCCCGATGTGGGCCTCGATCCCAGGACCCTGAGATCATGACCTGAGCCGAAGGCAGAGGCATTAACCCACTGAGCCACCCAGGCGCCCCATAAATTCATTTTTTGCCTGTGAAATAGTTTTTATTTACTTACTTATTTTTTTAAGATTTATTTATTTATTTATTTATTTGAGAGAGAGACACACACACATACAGAGAGCACAAGCAGGGCAGAGGGAAAGGGACAAGCAGACTCCTGGCTGAGCAGGGAGCCCGATGCGGGGCTCAATCCCAGGACCCTGGGATCATGACCTGAGCCTAAGGCAGACACTTAACACCCTGGCACCTTGAAATAGTTTTTAAAAATCATGTATTTGGCAATAGAAACAGAGAGGAATATTGAGACTTCTGGCCAACATTGTGAATGAATCCATTTCTTCTTGCAGTTCTATCAATTTTTGTTTCATGCACTGTGAATCTCTTTAATTTGGTGTATTAATATTTAGGATTATTATGTCATCATTAAGAATTGACCCTTTATCAGTATAAAATTTCCCTTTTTTTATACTAGCTAATATGTTTTGGCTTTTTGTCTACTATTAATATAATCATTCCAGCTTTCCTTTGTTTAGCATTAGGATACTATATCAAATATTCATTCTTATGTAAATAATTTCTATATTTATGTTGAAAATAGATTATGTTTAGGCAGTATATTATTGTGTCTTGATTTTCTTATATAATCTAAAAGTCTCTGTAATTTAAGTGGGTGTTTGGACAATTTATATTTAATATAATTATTGATATACTTGAGTTTAAATTTACCATTTTGTTTCTCATTAATTCTACCTGCTATTTTTCTCTCTTTCATATTTCATATTTCTGCCATCTTCCTTTGTTGGTTTTTTATTCTAGGTAATAATGATTGTGTTATAGTTTACATGCATATGACTTTAACTTACCACATTCTGTTTTCAACTAATACTGTAACATATCACATATGTTGTAAGAACAGTACAGCCGTTTCCCCTCCTGTTTTTGTGTTATTGTAACATATTCTACTTCCACATATTATAAATCTCACAATATATTGTTATATTTTTGTTTTTAACATTTACCTGATTTTTGAAGATAATTTTTAAAATGACAAAGATCATTTATATTTACCCACAGTTACTTTTTCTCAGTGAGCTTTATTCCTTTCTGTAGATTCAGACTTCAGTCTGAGTGGGCTTTTTCTTTTGTTGAGGATTCTCTTTAACATTTCTTGTATTTCAGGTCTGCTGGTGATTGTTTCATTTTATGTATGTCTGAAAAAGTATTTCACCATCAAATTTGAAAGCTATTTTTGTTAGCTATAGAATTCAAAATTGACAGGGCTCTGTTTGTTTTTCTTTTAAGTAGTTTAAAATTGTAGCTCCACCGTCTTTCAATCCTCATTTTTGATGCTATAATTATTCTCTCTGTTTTTCCCAGTGGAATGTTTAATTTATTCTGACTGCACTGACTGGGATTTTTAATATGAGAGTTTACAGTTTCCATTAAATTAGGAAATTTTTGGATAATGATTTACTCAAATACTCCTTCAGTACCCTATTTCCTTGAATACTCTAGGATATATATATCACATATATTAGGCTATTTTAAGTTTTCTTATGGATCATTAACTGTTTTATTTTCCTGACCTTTTCTCTCTTTTATTTTGAATAGCTTCATTTGCAATGTCCTCAATTCACTAAACTTTTCTTACCCTGTTTAACCCACCCATTGTATTATTTATCTTAAAATTTTTTATCTCTAGAAATACAATATTTTTATATCTTCCATACCCATGTTTAATATACTCAACATTTTCCCTGCCTTCTTAAATATATATAGTTATAATAGGTTTTTATGTCCTTGATCACTAATCTTAGCAGCGTGTGTGTTTCTCATTTTGGATTATTTGAGATTTATTTCCTTCTCCTTATGGGTCATATGTTCCCACGTCATTGCATATGATACTATTTTATATTGGAATCCAGATAGTTTGAATTTACCTTGTTTGTTGCTAGATATTTGTATATTCCTATAAATATCCCTTAAAAGTTTACTTGGATATAGGTAAATTACTTGGAAAGAGATTGATACTTATAGGATTTTTTTAAAGCTTTCTTATGGCAGAATCATAACAGACTTTATTCTAGGGTTTCTTTTTCCCACTATCGAGACAATACTCTTGTTATTACTATAAATGTAACCCCCCTGAATAATAAGCTTCCCACTCTGGCTGATAGCAACATGGATTATTTGAAATCATGAGTGAGCTCTGAGTATTGTTCCCTCTGCTCTTTTTGGGTTATTTTTTCTTTGGCTTCAGGTAATTTCCTGATAAATTAGCACTGATGAGTATTCAGATAAAGACTCAAGGGAGGCCTTCTGGAGATTTCTGAAATTCTCTATGAAAATCTCTCCTCTTCATTACCTGAAGCTTCCCTGGTGAAGAAGTGAAATGACAGATAGATAGAGGCACTGCACTGTGGCTCCTAACAACAATGGTATGAAAGAGACAGACAGCACATCTGTTCAGATTCTCTTGTGAAAAACACAGTCATATATAAACACCCATAACAAAGATATTGGGTTATATGGAATTGTTTCCAGGTTTGGGGTATTATAAGTTTCTCTGACTATTTCAGTAAGGGTCTTTGTGTAGTCATAGGTTTTCACTTCTCTTGTATTAAATACCTAGATCATCTGGAAATTGTATGTTTAACTTAATAAGAAATTGCCAAAGGTTTTCCAAAGTGGGTCTATTATTTTAAACTCCTAGCATAAATTTTTGTGTTTGATTTTTCCCAACACTTGGTATTACCAGTCTTTTCTATTTTAGTCATTCTAGAGGGTTCATAATAACATCTAATTTTGGTTTAATTTGCATTTCCTTGATGACTAAAGTATTGAGCCAATTAATTTTGGTTTTGTTTATTGGCTCTTGATATTTACCTTTTTTTGAAATGTCTGCTGCATTCTTTCTCTATTTTAAACATAAGATCTTTGTTTTAGTATTGTGGTATAAATTCTTTTTGAAAGATAAAAGTGTTTTATCCTATTCAAAGAAAGAGATGAATATAGATATGGATATATATTATATACACATATATGTATATATCTGTATATTATATACATAATATATGTATATATTACATGTGTATTTCTTTTCTTTCAGATGAGGAGTTGTGTTTTCACTTTCTTAAATATTTTGATGAGCAGGAATCTATTACTGATAAAATTCAATTTAAAAATTAATTTTTATTTTTACCTAGAGTGCATTTGTGTCTGCTTGTGATGCAAAATTATTATTACAAAACCAGGATGATTTATTCAAATGTATTCTTCTAGATATAGATTGGACTCTTTACATTTAGGTCTATGATCAATGATTTTATATCATTTCATCAGAATATAATTTGTGTGCAATAAAATTATCTAATTTTACATGTATAATTTATCATTGTGACTAATATACATAGCTGTGTAACAACCAACAAAGGGATATAGAACATGTTTATCTTCCTACAAAATTTCCCTACATTCCTGTGAGGTCAATTCTCTTCCCCTTTCTGGCTATTGGCAAATAGTGGTCTGCTTTCTATATTTACATTAAAATTACAATCATGTGATCTTTATCAGGCAATGTATAAAATTAGTAAATTTTGTATATTTTATACAATTTTTCATTGTTTATGGTGGAAGGGCTAATCCAGCATTAGTTTCTTTACCAGGATGAAAGCAGAAATTTTTATAGAATCTTTTGCAAGATCAAATATTTAAGTATACAATGACTCCTTTACTTAAAACTAACTTAACTGGATTAACAACCTCAAAGCAAAAGGAATGGTTTCAAAGACTGAATCCGGCTTGACATTTATTCCAGTAGTATTCATTAAAATAGAAGTATTTGCTTAGAGGTTTTTGCCTACTCTAAAACTTTCTGATCAGGAGGTCAAGGAGGTCAAATGTGATTATCAAAATAGTAAAACCACTTTCCAAAATACTTTATAATTACTTTTTTGGGTGAAAGTGTACCCTTATATTGCACCCACCTATTTGCAGCAACTTTATTGCAGATCTAAGGTGTCACAAATCTAGACAAATAAACTAGTATTGGCCTTCTAAACTTTTCATTTAAAGCTAACAAATGATTCTTATATTGTGTATATGGAAAAACAACAAATGTAGTCATGGAAAGAGAATGCACAAGAAAGGAATTTAATGGCAAGCACACAAGGATATCAGCAACTTACTTTTTAACAGAGAAAAACACAGAAGGTATGCATTTTCCTTTCATGAGGAAAGGACGTTACTTTGCATAGTCCTATTTATTTTACTTATTTTTTCTTTTGTGTACTTTCACTGCACTTCTGATTCTACCTTCAAGTATAATTCACACAATTCATTGAAATAATAATAATAATCTACAGTATTTTATCCTTCTTTGAAAGCTAGTACATAGAGTTACCCACTCATAACTAAATGCATATGTTGCAGGAAAAAAATCCATTAAGCACATTTGGAACCAGAATTTCTATTGAAATTCACAGCATGATACAAAGCAAAGGTAAAAAAAAAACTGTTATTATCATTATAGGATTGGACTTAATGGGAATCTAGAGTATTGCCTTGTCAATTTCAACTACAGAAATTGATTCATTTTGTATTTCTGCCCTGAAAAGAGCACTCTAATGTGACATTAAAATATGTTTTATTTTGTGTTTTAAGAATTTAGAGAATTTTATTTGGGGGATAACATAAAATCAGAGACTCCAAAGGAAGATACACAACTAACAAAATATACATAGAATGGTGAAATCATGAACAGCTGAATTCCAAAAGAAAGTATAAGTAAATCAAATCATTTAGAATGAGATACCAATGCAATAAAGTATATTAATCACAAAGCCCTAGGAAAAATGTCTAATTTATATAAATGTGTCTGTATATTGAGAGAACCACTGAAGATAATTTAATTTAAATATTTAGGATTTCCAAATTTTGAGTTATTTTTATTGCTACATATTACTGACCTTCAAGCTTTAAGTTAGAGTTTACCTTTACTCAAAATCTCTAAGATGTTTTTATAGTTTCATTATTTATAAAGGAGTCTAGATATAGCTACTCGGTAAGTGTTTTAATAATAGTTACAGAAGGGCGCCTGGGTGGCTCAGTGGGTTAAAGCCGCTGCCTTCGGCTCAGGTCATGATCCCAGGGTCTTGGGATCGAGGCCCACATCGGGCTCTCTGGTCAGTGGGGAGCCTGCTTCCTCCTCTCTCCTCTCTCTCTCTCTCTCTGCCTGCCTCTCTGCCTACTTGTAATCTCTCTCTCTGTGTCAAATGAATAAATAAAATCTTTAAAAAAAAATAGTCACAGAACTACTACTTTTCATTGTTTACATATAACGAACCATTCAGTTGTGTGCTATTAAAACTGTGTGGGCAGGGGGAAGTGATAGGTCTTGGTTTTCGTGGTGTGAATACTCCCACCAAAACTGCTTTCAAGATGTCAATGTGAAGTCGCTGTATAGGAATTGAAAAGAGATGCATACATTCTGCTTTTGAATGTTGATATGAGCTTGGTTTCTGTATAAAAATGTATTTGTTGAGAGGATATTCTGCAACACTTTGAGGTAAAATGTGGAAACTGTGGTGTTAAGTGCTGGTGAATTTATCAAGTGCATGCAGCTAGAATGGGAGATTTAGGATTCATAACACAGATCTCTTTCCTTGCAGCACCTAAGATCTGTATGCATACAGGTTCAAACACATACACACACACACACACACATACACACACTAAATTTGGATTTTTATATAGACAGAGGAAGACTCTAACTCTAATAACAATATTACTATAGTTAATATATATTTATGTTCATTGTTTGCCTTTCCATTTATTTAATCATATGGATTCAGTGAATGCAAAGAGGAAATAAATAATGAAACTTCACTGATTCTTACCAATGTTTATATCAGGTTTTGAAATTTCACTGTGTAAGTTTTAAACAGGAGTTTTTAAATGATTCAAGATGTGTGATGCAATGATATGTGGCTAGAAGTCAGTTGCTTCGGTGTTCAAGAAGAATCACAGTGCTGTGTGAGTGCCTTGGCAGATGTAACAATCTTCCTTCTTCCCTCTCAATCTCTCCCTCAATCTCTCCTTCTTTTTCTTTTTTTGTCCCTCACAAATTTTCAAGTTATGTGGACATTATTAAGCTACTCTTTTGGACAGACAAGACTATTCTTCTTTATGAAACCAATGGAATCATATATATGTGTGTATATATATATACATATATGTATATATACACACACACACATGAGATTTATAATTTAAATTTTAATTTACTTTTAAATATAAATTTAAATATAACTTATAATATACAATTTATTTCTATACCTCATTTGAATTTATGTAGGTCTGAATTTACAAGCATATATTTTACTGCCATTCATTTGGTAAATAAATTAACAAGTCACAGAAAGTCATTTAAAATCTGCATACAGAATAAGGCAACTCTGAAGAGTGCTCCTTCTATATGACAATTCACAGTATGAACACATAATTCTGCAATGAAAATTTACTAACGCATTTTAGAGTCAAAATTAAGATTCTGAAATCTTCAGAGCAGCAGGCAAAATGGTAGACTAAATTAGAATGCCCATCTTCTTTTAATAATCTATTTAATATTCTTTTTAAAATTATGACTCGTATTTTATCTCAAAAGAAGGTTTACAGATTTCATAATGCCACCCTTTATTTTGGCCTTAAAATTATGGTGGAAGAAAAGCAGTCAAATAATATGTTTCAAATCTCTATCCTCTATAATCAAGTCACTTAATGCAGTTGCTTTGGTAACTTTGATTCTGCAGAGGGGCTCAGAGTTTATACTATTCCTGAGAAATTCCATCTTTGGAAACATTATGCCCAGTTTATGAAAACGAATACCCTTCTAAACATTGGCTTTTAGATTTGAGAGAGATTAATTTCACCAAATTCTAAGTCTATGTGTCTTCAATAAAGAGGACAAATGTTACTGGGGAATGCATTCTATCTATGCTAAGCCCACCCAAGAAGGTGTGTTTCCCTATGCAAACCTGGTGCTAATATTGTTGTTCTCAACAAGCTTTTTTTATATTTCTTATCCGTTGAAAAAGGGTTACAATAAATCTGCAATTTCCTCTTGAATTTGCCCAATTGTTTCTGTAAGTGTGCTCCAAAGAACTGACCTGAAGCATATTAATGAGATTTCCATTAAAAAAAAAAAGGTCAAATAATTTCCAGAAATTTATATTGGAATCTAGAAGTTAAATGTTTGCATAATCACATTTAGTTATTTGTATAGAGCATCCTCAGAAATAAAACAAAACAAAACAAAACAAATTAAAACAAACAAACAAGACACAATAATGTTCTCTGGAAATTACCTTAGGAAATTCTGCCACAGAAATGTGTGAAATGAGTTCAAATTCTGAGTCCTGGGAATGGTGCCAAAACAAACTTTGGGTCTCCATTTTCCTAAGAGGAAATGAATCACAATCAAGCTGGATAATATCTGAAAACAAATACAGTATCAAATTCTAATTATTCATACTTTTGTTTATGACTACTCTGATCCTGGGTAAAAACACATAGTTGATACCCTTACCATATTTCTGTATCAGTTTATTGTTCACAGTTGAATCTAGGCTCTAATTTTCTGAGATCAACCTTTACCTCTTTTTGTTATGCTCATCATGCTTATACTAGGATTATACTAGGTTTGAACAAATTAGTAAATATATTTTAAGTAATGAGAACCAGGTTGTCCATGATTTGGGGAAAAAAAATTAGAAATAAGGAAAGGGAGAAGCCTAGAATGAACCTTGGGGTGTTGGACTGGTCAAAAAAAAAAAAAAAGCTGATAAAGAAAAGCAAACCACAAAGGAAAAGCAGCATAACTCCAAAACTAAAGCTATGAATTAGACATCTTATATAATAATATTCAAATATAGTAAAACAGACTTTGAATATCTTTTTTTATCTAACATTTTCTCTTAGATTGTTTTTACTTCTCTAATTTTTTGTCCTCTTGGCCCTCTATCTACACACACACACAAACCACATGCAAACACACACACACATATATATATTTAGACTGTGAAAAACAAAACAACGAAAGCTAAACAATGGAAAGGTATAGTATGTACACTCTAATCTAAAAAAAAAGCATACCAGAAATAAATGTATATCTGCATCTGCACATTGAAAGATGTGCTTATGTATCAGTTAACATTAACCTAAAAACTTCAACTCTAAGACGAGTCCTATCAAAATTGTTAGATGATAAAGTATAAAGGAAAAAGTGCTTGGAGCCTTCAAGCAAAAAAGACCATATTTATTATCAGAGGGGAACAAAATCTGATTGGTGTCTGATTTCTTGATTCTTGGCAGAACAGACAATGCAAATGAACAAGGAATTCAAATACACAGAAGAATGATCAAAGATTTTACAAATAGCCGATTTCCCTTCAAGTATCTAGTGTTTAACACTATGGAATATGTAAGAATACAAGGAGTACTGTATTTAGAATCCTCCTGAGAAATCTACTAGAAAATGAGTTTTGGCAAACCAGGAGATGATATTGGAGATTTCAGCAAAATGTATGCAGTGACCATATTTAGTTATAGATCAAAGACTAAATGTTTGGAACAAAGGTGATAACCACTGTATAAACTGATATACATATTGACAAGGTATAAAGAATACAACTAAAAATGTGGAAGAGAGAAGGAAGGTGAAAATAGAATAAGCTCAGGGATTTTTACATGGGCATATGAGAGTCTCTCTCTTAGCTTGGGGTGCCATAACAAAATACCATAAAGTGGATAGCTTATGCAACAGATATTTATTTTCTTAAAGTTCTAGAGGCTGGAACTCTGAGATTCAGGTGCCAGGAGGGTTGGTACCTGGTGAGAGCTCTTTTCCTGGTTGCAGATAGTCACCTTCCTGCTATATCCTCACACTGTAGAGGGAAAGACAGCCATGTGGTGTCTCTTTTTATAAGGGCATTAATCCCATCATTGAAGAACCCATCCTCATAACCTTATCTAAGACTATCTCCCAAAGGCCACATCTCCCAATACCATCACACTGGGATTTGGGGCCTCAGCATGTGAATTTGGAAAGTGAATATTTCAATCCGTAACAGAGATCAGAGATATTTTTATAGCTATAAAATGCAAAGTTAAAAGTTTAAGCAGGAGAAAAGGACAAGAATACTATATAATGTCATTAGTATAAACATAGCCAGTACAATACAAATATATACTGTCTAAATACCAGACCAATATACGGGGACAAAGAAAACAAACTACATGGAGAGAGTATATATAATATGAAGACCAAAATTATCAGAACAAAAACTACTATAAGTAAAACCACACCTATGTTATATCAATAAATGGGAATGTAAATTGACACAAAGCAAACAAAACCTATAAATTAACTCACAAAGTAAAACCCATGTCAATACTGTATTCAAGAGGTATGCCTAAAGAAAAGTGACTCTGAAAGACTAAAATTTAAAGATAAGAATATTATACCGTCACAGAGAAAGAACACAAAGGAGGCGTTGCTATTTTGAAACTAGAGAATGCAGAATTCAGACCCCAAATATTAAATATATTAATAAAGAACAACCTGAAATTCTAAAAGCCACATTCACAGTAAATATATAACAGTTTTGACTATGTACACAAAAGTGCAAAAAATAAACAAAATGAACTTAATAAATAAAAAAGTACATGAAAGAGAAGAAACAGAAAGAAATATATATATGTAGGAGAAGAACTTAACACATATTATCAGTCCAACAAAAATCAAGAGGACAAAGAATAAGCAGAATATAAAAGACTTAAACAATATTATAAAAAGATCACAGATCTTATAAAATATACCAGCACTTAACACCCAATATTAGAGAATATAATTTAATTTCAAATAAACATAGGGCTCATAGAAATTGATCATATATTAGAACATAAAGAAAATATCAATAAGTTCCACAAAGTAGAAATGATGCAACCAATGTCTTCATCACAATGCAATAAAAGTTAAAAAATAAGATTATAACAAAAGCAACCAATTTAACTACTTAAATAAAATGGCTAAATGCATTTAAAAATGCAATTTATCAAAACTGACCCAAGAAGAAATGAATATAGCATAAAAATTCAAGAAATTCAATTTGTTGTCAAACTCCCCAGAAGAAAACCCAGGTCCAAATGGTTTGACTGCTAAGTTTTATCAAAAGTGAAAGAAGAAACACCCCTCCCCAATTTACATAAAATATTTCAGTGACTAGAAGAGAAATCATATTGCCTAACTTGTATTATGAGGCTAGCATAATCATTAAGAAAATCTAGTAAAGAAATCACATAAACACCAAAAAAATTCTAGACAATGTCCTTTATGAATATGGACAATGTAATCCATAGTTTATTAGCAAATAAATTCTGATAATATATACATATGTCATGACCAAGGATTTAGCCAATATTTGAAGTTGGAATAGCATTTAAAATCGACCAATGTACTTCACTATATTAACAAGAGAAGAGGAACCAAGTTATCATTTCAGTAGATGCAGAGGGAACATTTGAAAAAATTTAAAAACATTTAACACCTATTAGTGATCAAAACTGTTAGTACACTAAGAATAGTGGGAAATCTCCAAAAATTGGTAAAGGGCATATATGAAAACTGTAGAGTTTATGACACACTAAATGGCAAGGGACTGGATTGTTTCCCTCTGAGTTTAGGGATAAGACAATGACCCCTGCTTCAACTACTACTGTTCAGTTATCATACTGAATAAATAATATATCTAGCTTTCGTGATTGCTTCAATTTTTTCAATTAAGTAGAAAGCCAGGCTATCACTTGAAACAGGGAAGACTGGGTGTTTGAATAAATTGAAAAAGAGTGCAAAAAAAGCCAACTCTGGGTGTGAATAAATGAATGGGCAATGAAAGCGTAGTATTATATCTGGTTGTATCAGGGCATGTTGTTACTGTTGTTATGGGATGATGTTGCCATCAATATGGCAGACGGTTTTTCTCCAGATGCACAGTGGTGACAAATGGTTTATATTTTCAAGGCACACTCTTTCTAATACATTTTCCAAATATGCTAGTCATGCTATTTTACAAACTGCAATTTTTTAAAATCATTATTAAATTTTATAGCAAACTGCTTTAGAATCTCAAGGTAAAATTAATGAGAATATATTTTACAACTGATTGTCTTTTTAAAAGGTAGACACTCAAATTTATTAACACACGGAATTAATTATAAAGTCTAACTTTAACCAAAAGGAGAACACCAAACAAAATTGATTTTTTTAATAAATTACATGGATAAAATTTGTTCACATATTTCTATTTAAATCATTTACTTTCAATATATTTAAACAAAAAACTGTCATCAGTGAAATTATATTTTTTTTATAAAAACAGTGGATTAGAATTGAGTAGTTAATACTTTGATTTTTAGACAATAGGAAGGAGTCCTCATTTTGGTGATTCTGAAGATATGCTTCGGAATCCTATCATTTGAACACAAATGGAAATGCTTTCATTATTATGGCAACATTGTCAGTGTATTGCTTTAAAACAGATTAATGTTATGGAGAAGAAATGCATTAAAAGACCTTTTTAATTCAGGACTATTTCCAAGAAGTAGCAGTAATGTTATTTATGGCTTAATAATTGTAAATAAATTTATATTAAATTTAATTTTTGCATGTGAAATCATGGTTTACCGAAAAGTTAGACAATTACAGCATGAACTACTCTCAATAAAATATACAGATTGGGAGTCTATGACACAGAATACCAAGTAAATATAACAGTATTAGAAGACAATGTACTCTAATAAAAAAGCATCTGATATAATATGCTTTGCTTCCTATAAACTGCTGTTTTCAATTTCTTGGCAGTGTACATTAATGCAGAAAATGTGTTCCATACTGTGCAGTATGACCTAGATCATAAAATAGAGCAACAAAGAGTGACACTGTACGTAAGTAACTCATTAAAGTAGTTCAATAAAATGTGCATGCTTTTCAAATAAGTGCTGTTCAGAAAATTAATTATAATTTATCAATAATTTAAGCTTTTTTACATGAATAGTCTAGACCAGTGCACTTTCCCTTTTACTTTTTTTTTTCAAGTTTTTTCTGGGGAAAAAAATAATCTTGTGGCAACATAACCCAAACCGTAACCCGGTATGGTTTGATATAAAGTACTAGGGTATGAATCATGGTTGTTTATGTTGCATTTAATAGAGCTTTGCATCAAATGGGTTTTAATCTTTCTGGTACATTTTATTACAACATAATCCAGAGTTTCAATGAGACCACTGTGGAACAGAGTTGGATGACAAAGCATATTAGACAAGTGGCAAAGATCTCTTAAAAGATGGAGTCTCGGGCTCGTCAAATGTCCTGTACCTTACCAAACAAAAGAAGAAATAAATAGTTGTAAATAAAACAAGGGGATGTAGAAATAAGGAAATAGAAATGAGGAAATCAAGGCACAAAAAAGTAGAATGAGAATAAATTTTTTGATCCTTCATAAGCAGATTTAAAAAAAGTTTTTAGGGGTGCCTGGGTGACTCAGATGGTTAGGCGTCTGCCTTCAGCTCAGGTCGTGATCCCATGATCCTAGGATCAAGCCCCACACTGGGCTCCCTGCTCAGCAAAGAGTCTGCTTTCCCCTCTGCCTCTCTCCCCGACTCAGGCTCTCTCTCTCTCTCTCAAATGAATAAATTAAAATCTTTAAAAAAAAAAGTTTTTAAACTTTCTTATTACATGTTATTCTTAGGACCTGGGTAAAAAAAAATTTTCCCCAGTGTTCCTTAAACAAAAGAAATATACAGTAGCCATGTTGTATTAAGTAGTTAAGCACCAACAACTTCATTAGGATTTGTGTTCTAACAACTTAGCAGCTACTTCAGAAAAGTTGTACACAGAATATAAAACAAAATTATGTCATTATTAAATAATCACAATGACTTACTAATAAAACATAAATAAAATGTTTAGCAGTTGCTGTGGCCTTTTCCACTTATCTTCACACAGACCTTTAAATGCCATGCTACTTTTAATGCCCTCTCTTTTTTTTTTCTCCTGCTGTATTCATTCACTTTTCCTTTCCAAAAACCCCATCCTGAGACAAGGAGCTTTCCACTCATATAAGCTTGAGGAAAGTAGTTTAATGTCGGTTCTGACTACATTTTTGTCTCGTCTGAGGAACATCCCTCCCAGAATCCTCACGCATAAAATTCTACAAATCCTCACACACACACACAAGTAAACAGTAGACTTCAATTAAAAAAAGTGATAAATTTTAAAGGGGAAAGCAGAAAAACATACATGAACACATAAAAGAAGCATACAACCCAGATTTTTCATCATGAATTGAACAGAACTTTCCAGAGTTGGTATCACATAATTTGACAGTTGACAAATGAAAATATAGCATATGAAAAACAGGATGAGGAAATATAGTGTGACCATAGTATAGAATGAAAACATTGCGAGGTCTGATATGTAATCCATGTCATAGCACAAAGTGCTAGACATCTTCTTATGGTAACATGCGTGGTGAGACTGGTACTAAAAGACGGTGGCCCTCACTGTAGGTTGGATTATGGTGTTGTAGCTAGGTCTCTGTTTGTAAGGAATAGAAAGTCCTTTAGACTAGTTCAAAAAAGGGAAGGGAGTTACCTTTGTAACTGCAAACATAAGCATTCAGCAGTAAAGGGGAAAAATTGTACGGCTCAACATGAACATGAACAGTAATGGAGGAAGATCTTACAGAGGCAGGAGAAAATGGGCAATTCTAAGAAGCACAGCAGAAAGAGGAAATAGACCTTCACTAACACACTGATTTTTATCAGCCTCTACTTTTATTATGCTAGATGATTGTTTTTATACCTTATAGCTTTTCCATACCATTATTCCTTTTTGCATATAACTTCTGATTTTATGTCATTGCTTTGATCAGGATCCATTTGTGTCTTCCAGCGTACCTCACAGCTTCTATTTATGCATTGTTCAGCTTCCATTCCCAGGATTAACTGAACTATTTACTAAGTATTTCCAAGTTTGGATTCCAGAGAAAGAGGAAGAGAGAGACAAACAGACATTGAGAGAGATTGATAACCTAACTTCCCTTTTAACAACAACAACACAAGTTATGGCTTAATTACTTTCAAATCAATGGCCATTCTTATGACACAAACCATAACTATCTTAAGAGTAGCTATAGTAGATTAACTATAACTATCAACAGGGTGAATTCCTATGGACACAAGTTTGAAAAATGAGCAAAGCCAGAAAGTAGGACAATTTCCCTTAGAATAAGCTGTGAATAAGGCAGATAAAAGCCAGGGGAAAATTTTAATACTAATACAGAAAAGGGATGGCAATAATCTAGAGTTATGGCCAAGGGGAAGAAGATCATTAGATGATCATAGATATGTTTGTTGGTCAATTAAACAATCCTGTTAATTGGCTAGATGTGAAGCTGAGGAGATGTAAAGGAGTTAAGCATCAGTGACCACGCAAACTAACTGTGGTAATTTTTGGTGATACACCACATACAATAGTAGCAGCATGTAAAAGGACTGGAGTTAACCTTCTAAGCACATGTAGCAAAAACGTCTTTCTGTGCTATACGATGATAATTGATGATAATCATATGTTAATTTTATCATTAGCCATCGACATTGATTTAGATCTATTACTGATTTAGGACATGCAGTGATAATTATTTAAAGCTATGGTCATAATTATTTATTGATACAAACTTTTATCATAGGTTTCTCTGAAAGGCCTTTGCAGAGTATAGAGAATATAATTACACTGGGCAATTAATAGAACCCTCTCAACAGTATAGCAAACTAGATAAGACATCAGGCTATACATATTTATAATCAAAAAAAGAAGGTATATGGAAGAGATGTCAGCATCATGGTGGCATGAATTGTTCCTCTTTTATCCCCCTTTGATTTACATCCACAAGTGAAAAAAGAAAAAGCACCTCTTTAGAGCGTACCAGGATGCCTGAGAGATCCATCCATCCATGCACCTGAAAGTGGTAGACCAGACCGTGGAGGAGATGGCAGAGATGGCCAACCAGCCATGGCAGAGTCAGTGACAGAGAGAGGGGCAGCAGTTGGTCAGGCAGAGGGCCAGCATGATTTTTCTGGAGGTAGAGGAGGTAGAGGGTAAATGTGGTAAGTTGGGGCAGGGGGCTCCCAATCCATACACATACACACACACACACACACACACGCACGCAACTGGAGGGACCAGGTCTCTCTCTGAGGAAAGACTACAGCGACTGGGGAAAGGGAAAAGAAAGGGTAGTAGGCAGACAAAGAGAACTGACAGAAAGCATGCCCTCCTGTCCTTCCCAAAAGGCAAGAGGACCCGGTACAGATCTATGGAATACTCCACTCCCCATTTGAGGATCCCCTACCAGACTATGGGCACACCAAAGCCCGAGTACTAAGTACTCATCCCCCTTCCCCAACTCTGCCACTAACATTTGCTTTAAAAAAATAAATAAATAAAACAGATATACTCCCACCCTTAGCACCCAGTCAGTTCCAGAGCAGAAACCAAAAACTTGTGCTGTAATGTCACCTTCTGAAAAACAAAAGGAAGGCTCCTAACTACCAACTTGTTGAACTATAGGAATCAAAGTAAACAAAACTTTGCCTAAATAAGAAAGGTGTTGGTTACTTCAAATGTAGTGGCAGAGGAACTTTTCACTAAATACCATGAAAAAAATCACAGTAATATGACATCATAAAAATAAAATGGCAATTTTCCAGCAACCAAACCCAAAAACATGGAATAATGTAATCTAACTGGTGAAGAATTTCAAACTACTGTTATGAAGAAAACTTTCAATTGCTCTGTCTTAAGTATAATGTTAGGTGTGGGTTTGTCATATGGGGCCTTGATTATGTTGATGAATGTTCCTTCTACACAAGGTCTGTTAAGGGTTTTTATCTTGAGAGGCTTTGGTATTTTGTCAAATGCTTTTTTGTCAATTGAGATGATCATGTGATTTTTATTGTTCATTTTATTGATGTAATTTATTACATTTATTAATTTGTATATGTCAGGCCAACCGTGCACCCTTGGAATAAATACCACTTGTCAGGGTGTATAATCCTTTCAATGTGTTCTTGACTTTGGTTTGCTAATACTTTGCTGCGAATGTCTGCATGTACATCCATCAGGGATAGTGGTGTAGTTTTCTTTTCTTGTGGCATCCTTATCTAGTTTTGGTATCACTTCTAGGTTACATAAGTTGTTGGCATATTTGTTCAACATAGTCTCTTATGATTCTGTGTTTTTCTGCAGTATCAGTTGAAGTGTCTCTTCCTTCATTTCTAATTTTATTTATTGGAGTCTTCTTTTATTCTTTTTTTAATATTTTATTTATTTGTTAGAGAGAGAGAGTTAAATAAAATAAATTTAAGTAATTATTTCTTAAATATCTTTTGTGAATAGGTCACAGACATACTCTCTAGAAGTAACATACTTCCTTAACCTTACAATGCTATTTCATGTGCTCTTTTAAAAATAGTGAATTTATATAAGCTAAATGAAAGAAATTCCAAGTCAGAAAAAATACTTAATGTAATGAGATTTTATATTATTTAAATTCCAAAATGCTTAATGGTTGTTGCATGAGCGTTCTCTCTTATATTACTATTTTATGTATCTTTTCCTAACTTTTGCCTCTCCCAGTTATTTACTATCAGTACTCATCAGCAAAATAAGATCTCTAATATTCTCACTCCTAGGAAATGAAAGAAGAAAGCTTTACATCTACTACCTTTTTTCTACTTAAAATATACTTTGTAATGGTAGAATGACTATTTCATTGTTATCCAAATTATCTTTCAAGCCAATCTACTTAAATAAAATAATACAGCAGATATATAATAAGCACTCTATATTACAAAGCATCTTACTAGGTTAACTCATTTAATCCTAACAGCAGCACATTAAATTTAACATTATTACTTTCCTTTTATAAAGAATGAACAGAGGCTTATGGAGGAAAATAACCACTTGAGGTCATAGTGGTAATACAGATGGAACAAGAGTGACTCAAGTCTGTGCCTTAACCACTATGTTAATTCCCTATATTTCCCTTTTTGACCTCAGCCAACATACTACCCTAGGCCATTTTCTTCCTCTTTTTGAACCAGTTCTCTAACTAGTTTTCCAATTCTCTTTCTTCCAATTAATTCACTCTCTACACAGTCAAATGAGAATTTATGGCTTCTCTGCTCAAAACCTCATAGTAACTTTTCCACAGCCTGAGGTTGAATTTTAATTCCTTCGCAGCACCAAGATTCTGCATCATCTGTGCTGTGCTGAGATCTTCACCAGTGATTTTCAAATACATCTGCATTGAAGAATCACTCAGGTGATTTCAAAAACTATTGAAATCAGAGCCCTACCCCAGACCATTTAAATAGGATATCTGAGCATGGGGCCTAACCAGACAATTGCTAAGTTCAATCAGACATAAGAACTCTGTCCTTCATGCCTCCTTTGAGACCACTCTTCACTCTCTTAAGTTCTATGAGCCTTTTTCTTGCATTCAATTAATTAATTAATTGATTCAACGATTTAGTGTATTGAACTCAATAATCTATACTAATGTCATAGCCTTTGCAAACAGCCTGGCTGGAATTTATACAGTTCATGATCCACAGTTGGTCTTCATTATAAGAAAGCCCCAAATTTAATCTAATGCAGATAATTTAACAGATTACTAATTTATCACTAAGTTTCTATGCATATGATGGCAAATCATCAGTTATAAATGTAAAGTAAACAAAATGCTTTATCAAGCTATTTTGTAAATTCAATCTTCTACATTGAAATAATATTTTTGCATTATTCATAGTTACATAACCATATATTACATAGTCAATAAAATTTCATGATTATGAGAATTTGTAACTTCATTACATTATTTATTGACTCTGTATCAAGGCCCTGGAATAAGAGTTTGGACATGTGTAGAGTTAATTCAAATATGATTCTTGTTTCCAAGATGATTTTAATTTATTAAAGAAGATAAATTAGGCATGAAGTTAATAATGACTTTATTCTAAGATAGGAAATCATGCAGTAAACAATAGCGATTAAACAGTTATAGGATGAAGACACACAGCAGCACAGCTCTAAGGCATAAAAAGAAGCTATCTTAAGTCCCCAAATGTTAGTGGAAGACAAAAGAATTATAACAGTATTTCTCCAACAAGACAAAAAGAAAATGCTTCATGTGTTTCTATATTGTGTGTACACAGAAAACCTTTTACTATTTCCTAGGACAATATTTGAGTTATAATTTAGTTTATAATTCTTCTGATATGTTTGGAAATAAGTAGGGAAAATAATTGGTAAAAATATATTCCTCCCTATAACAGTGGCATAAAATATGTATTTTAATCATCAACAGATTTAAGAAAACTACTCCAGAAAAGAATTTGAAACACAAATCTCTCATGCAGCTGGCAGTTACAGTGCGTTATCTCCCTAATGCAGTGCCATCATAGGTAAATGAAGAAAATGGGTTTTTTTATATTTTAGATTAGCCACAAGAGGGAACTCATCGAGACCTGTTAATGTAAGTGAAACATATTAACAATGGTAAAAAATGTTAGTCTGCAGAGTTCAAACAAAGTTCATTCTCCTATTATGTTTTAGTCCTGTGATGCTTGAAAGGAAGTTTTGAAGAAACCAATGATTTTTTCTACAATTCCTGAACTCATTTCATAACTTTTCAGGGTTTTGTGAGTGTCCTATTATAAGATTTGATTAGGTGATTAATTATTTTTTTCCCAAGGCAAGGATTGGAGGTAATTTACTAGACATGATTTTGCACTGACTGAGCTTCTCTCACTTCACTGTTACTCTGGGATCTTGATGGCCATTCAATCCAGCTGCAAATGATCTGATCTGTTTCTTTCCACTAATATTCAAGGAATAACAACAAAAATATAGATATTCACACCACTTTTCAAAAAATGCTTCAATGTCTGTGAATGATACAAATCTGGAAGTAAGTAGTGGAGTAATTATATTATAGTGCTGGTGTTTTAATTTTCACACCATATTTCGCCCTAGAAAGATACTAAAAGGTATCTTATCCCCTCCAGATTTGACTGTAAGAACTACTGAGATTGAATTCAAAGGCTTAATTCTTCTTGACATTTCTCCTCCTCTGGGGCAAGCATCATTTCAAATGCTAGTCAATGAAGGGAGAGACACAGTGCAAGCCACCAGCACCAGCAATGAAACACAAGATATACTGATAAGAGAATCTGTAGGTAAAGCTAGTTTGCGGCTTTCTTCCTTATTTGGTGATGTCTTTTTCTCTACAGCTCCTGGTAAATATCTAAACATACAATTATCTGATTAAATTAATGTTATAAAAAATTCTGTACTAGTTGTATAGTTTAATTTATTGGGAGGCAGAAAGAGAGAATGAGAGGGAGATGTGATTATGCAAGAATGGGGGGCAGAATGCAACATTGATACTTTTGAAGATGAAGAAAGGGACTGTGATCCAAGGAAGGCACTGGACTGTGGGAGCTAATAAAACAATGCTCGCATCCCCCCAGAGCCTTCAAATTGGAATGCAGTCTGCTGATACCTCAAAGTGAGCCCAGCGAGAACTACATCAGACTTCTGACCTACAGAACTATAAAATAATAAATCTGTGTTTTTTTAAGCCATTAAATCTGTGATAATTTGTTACAAACTCCAGAAAGCTACTGTAGATTTTGTTTCCTGGAAGTGGGCTCCTCCTGTGAAAAATACCTACAAATGTGGAAGTGACTTTGGAATTGGGCAGTAGGAAGAAGCTGAGAATTTGGAAAACCTGTAGATTGCCTTAAACATATGGTTAGTAGTAGTATAGATAATAAGAGTACTTCTTAGGAAGAACTCAAAACAAAGTGGGGAGCATGTAGAGAAAATATATATTGCCTTAGAGATTGCCTAAACCGTTGTGAACAGACAAGAAATATGAACACTGGAAGCACTGCTGGTGAGATTTCAGGAGGAAATGGGGGAATGTTATGGGAAATGTTATGGGAAACAAGGAAAGGGAATTCTTGTTGAAAGAAAGCTTAACAGAGTGTTGTCTCATTATATGAAAAGCAGAACTTGAAAATGAGGAAAATAAACACTTGCCTGAAAAGAGTTCAAGGAAAATATTAAAGACATAGTCTTATCTCTTCTTGCTGCTCAAAGCAGAATAAAAGATGAAACTGATGGATTAATGGAAATTTCAGGATTTGAGGTGATCAGTCAGAACAATAAGCCAAACTGAAAGTAACAAACCTTTCTTTACTTACTGCTACAATAAGAACAAAAGGCAAAAAAGGACACTGGCTCACCAATGTTCCATTTTTCTCCATGGAGAACCACCACGGGAGAGAGGTAAGTGGATACACACCAGACAGAGGAAATTAACTCAACATCAAAGACCGCTGAACAAAAGGCTCCAGCCTTTTATGAACATGTGGGTTAGAAAGTGGAGAGAGAGGGAAGGGCTAGAAGTGGGATGGTACTAAGTAGAGTTAAGAAAAATGCCTCACTTAAAACCTCCATTAATGAAGTCTTAGCAAAGGTAGCTGGAAAATTTCTCTGTTGAGGCCCCCGATTGATGGTTTCAGGATGGAGGCACCTGGATTAGAAATACAACCATGCATAACAGTATGGCTGACCTAGGGAAGGAAGGGGGTACTGAGTCCTTGACTAAGACTCTCTCTAGAAAACTATAATGCATTGGCCATGCACCAGGCCTTTGAGGCAAAACCTTACAATTGCTGGCAGTTGGGCCCCACATGTCCCACATAAAAATTTTGGCCTATAGTCAAACTCCTCACAAATTTTCATTAATATTTCAGAAAGATTAAAAGATCAGAGTATTCAGTCACAGAATAGGGTATTTGAACCAACCAAGTATGTACTGCATGAATCCCCCTCAGCCATCCCAGTAGAAGGTAAATATAGATATGGGGTTATTTAAGAAAAAATTGTGAAGGGAACACTTGTCCAATGGAGTGAATTCCTCTGTCATACAATGGACACCCACAGAATTATTGAGAATTTTCAATCAGCAGAAACGCTGCTATTTGGGGCCTGAAAGGACCGAGAGAATGGAATGAAAAAAGGCTGTTGCACCCCCAGAAGTCCAAAGACAAGAGTCTGATAAAACTACTCAGCCGCTAACACATGCTACCCTCCATAAAAAGAAAAGGATGGCTCGAAGAGTGGAGCCATGAGCCCGAAGTGCAGAGCTGCACCACTGACTCACAGGCATTGAAACCAGTTTGCCCAGCTTAATTTTGATAATGCTTAGGACTAGTGATTCATTTTGTTTTCTATCCATTTTCTCCCATTTTGAATGGGAATCTTGGTAGATATTCCCATTCTTTTCTCACCATTTATTTCAGAAACAGCTTGTCTTCTCATTTTCTGAGTCCGCAGATGGAAAAGAATTTTGCTCCAGGACGAATTATACCCAAAGCCTTATCCAGATCTAATTTAGATGATTTAGATAATGAAATTTTGGCCTTTCAGCTGATGAGATTAATATTAGATTTTTGGACTTTGAGTTGACACTCCAATGGGCTGAGACGTTTTTTGGAGGTCTTAAGGAGAAGTGAATGCATTTTGAGTGTGGATGGATAATGAAGTTTTGGAGCCTAGGGGGCACTGTGTGATAGGAACAATGCCCCACACCTCTACAAAAATGTTCATATACTAATCCATGGAACATATGAACACACTAAATTACATGGTAAAGAATTAAGGTTGGAGACAGATTTAAGGTAACTAATCAGCTGACTTAAAGACATCTTCCTGGCCTACCTAAGCAGGTCCAATGTAATCACAGGATTCTGAAAGCTGTAAGAGGAAGGCAGAGGAAGAGAGTCAGGGGGAGATATGACTATAGAAGGACAGTCACAGAGATGCAATGTTGCAAGTTTTGAAGACAGAGAAAGGAGCCCTGATTCAACTAATTTGGGCAACCTCTACAAGCCAGAAAAAGCAAGGAAATGGGTTTGTCCCCTCCAAGGAAGGAATGCAGCTCTATCATACTCTGATTTTAGCTGAATGAGATCTGTGCACAACTTGTGACCTTCAGAACTGTAAGATAATAAACTTCTGTTCTTTTAAACCATTGTTTGCAGTAATTTGTCACTGTAACCAAAGAAATAGAAGATTAATACACCTAGGATGCTAGAAGGCTTGACTTATTATAAATCAGTGTTTGCAATTTAGTCAAAAATGCTACAACCTAGCATTAACTCAACTTATGTGTCACTTTTATTCTTTTATGCATTGATTTACCCATTTCAAAAATCCCCCTGAGGTCTTTGTATTTTAATTATAAAAATCAGCTGATGTCCATCTTTTAAATAAAAGTCTAAAATGAATTAAAATCACCATTTGCACCTTGAGAATATCAAATAATTTTAGGGATTCTATGTAGATATTATTTTTCTCTACTTGGTACCTGTGAATCCACACAGAAGAAAAAAAAAAGTAATGTAGACTCTTTGAAACTCAAGAATAAGCCTTTAAAGGCGAGAGTCTCTAACAATACCTCTAATGCTTTTCTCTCTTTCTCAGCATCCCTCTGAATTTGTTTCTAGTCTCTCTTTTGTAATACTCTCTACATTCTGAAGCATCTTATTCTGTCCCTGGATTCATCAAATCAATGCAATTTTTTGTTATTGTTACCCATAATTGCCATAATGTTGAAGGTGTGCTTAACTGGTGATCTTAAATGCCACAAACCTTAACTAAAGTTTTATTTTTAATAGCAGAATAGATGAATTTTAGAACTTTTTTGTTCTCTTGGCCTTCCACTCAAGCCTTTTGTATATGATTCTGCCACACAGAAAGTTGGCATTTACTGCTTTTGTCCATCTGTCATAACAAAATTTTGCCGGTTTTAAAATGTGAGAAGACAACTATACTTGAACATAAGTGCCAGCAAAACATAGACGTAATTTTTAACTCTGCATATCATTTCTAGTTTGGGCATTATGAAGTCTGTAGCAGATTTGATTTTTAATAGAAAAAAAATAAAAGATCTGTTTGAAACTTCATGTCCCACTGGATGCTTTGTTCAAGTCAAATTTTGTTTTTAGCCTATACTACATCCAACAATGAGAAGGAACTAAATCACTACTGTCTTTGTTAAAGATGTAAATTCCATATAAAGATACTCAAGACAAATCATGTGATGCATGTGAAAGCTAAAGCAGGACAAATTTAAGAAGATGTTACTTTATAAGTAAAAATATCACTGAGCTTCAGGTAACAATAATCTAAAATATTTTGACCTGAATCATCATTTTGAACAATTATTTTTGAATTATTTGGCATAGGAAGTGATATTTTCAGAATACAATACATTACTTAACACATAAAGACTAGGGTACTTGGCACTTTTGACTCTAAAAGCAATGTAACTACTACATAGATAAGACGTTTAAAGATAGAGAACACTAGGCAGTTGCTGGTGAATAAACTATAATATGCTTAATATTTGTTTTTCCTAATTTTCTAAACTGTGAGAAAAACATTGAATGCTGAATAAATATCTGTGCTGATAAGATTAGACAAAAATAGGTTAGGGGCACCTGGGTGGCTCAGTGGGTTAAAGCCTCTGCCTTCGGCTCAGGTATGATCTCAGGGTCCTGGGATCAAGCTCAGCAGGGAGCCTGCTTCCTCCTCTCTGCCTGCCTCTCTGCCTACTTGTAATCTCTCTCTCTCTCTGTAAAATAAACAAATAAAATATTTTTTAAAAAATAGGTTAAACACAAGACTCATTAAATATAAAAACAAGGGATGTATTTAGTAGAATCTATTTATATAATAAGTGTACTTTATATACTATGAAATTTTTCTAGTATTTTCTTAATTTCTTCAGGGATGATAATATATATTAAAAGTGAAAAAATAGACATTTTTCAGTTGAGTATGGTTTTTAGAAACAAGCAATCTTAATACTTTAATCCTAAACCAAAATAAAAGAGACCTAATGGTTGATACAAAAAAAATATTTATAGAATCTAAAATGATTAACTTTATTCAATACTTAAATATATTAAAAAGAAACAGTAAATTTTAGCTACTAAGACTTCCTCACTTTTTTGCTAAATTTTCTATACCTGCGACCTCTTTAAAGGATCAGGAAGGATAGGGAAGGGGGTATTTTACTTAGCTTTCAACAATATTTATTCATCTTTGTATTGGAAATATACTCCCACAGTTCATAATCAAAAGAATACCTAAGGGTATACAAAAGTTCTTTTTCTCCCTTTTGGAAATTCACTCAGTTCTTTTCCCCAGAGGCAACCAGCAATATCACTTTCTCATGTATCTTTCTAAAACTAATTTTGCACTTATTAAAATAGAAATATATTTATTTAATAGTATATCAGTTCATAAGAAATTTCTACATTCTTTTCAGTGGCTACAGGATATTCAGTTACTAAATGTTATGATTTGCTGTTTGTAATTTATTTGAAAAATCTTTTGCCAAATTTTGTGATATTTTCAGCATGTTATTTCATACAGTTTTTCAAATACCACTGTGAACTAATTATTCAAATTTTATACATATGTATTTCAAGACTCAGAGAATTAAGTAATACCTGGTTATGGATGTAGGATATTCCAGGCTTAGTCTCACACAGATAGGAGAGACTCAAGCCTATTTCTAGCCAATTTCTATCCCACACTTGTCCATTTCAACATAACATTGTGCCCCATCTTTTTGAATTTTCATCATTTCAACAGTCACTTTATATTTTATACAATTTTACAGTAAAGCTAGAGGCTGTGGCATATAATAAAACTAAATCAGTTGACATACAGTGAAATTCAAAGTAGTTTTCCTCTACTGTATGTTAAAATTTACGTAGCAGTGCTGGAGAATATGTGGAGAAACCAATACTCTCAAATACTGATGCCGATACTGTGTGATCTATTGCAGCTGAATAAATTTAAAAACAACAACAAAAACCTCACATCCCTTTTATCTCATGAAACACATTATTTGATGTTGAACTTCTTTTTTTTTTTTTTTTAAAGATTTTATTTATTTATTTCACAGAGGGAGAGAGATCACAAGGAGGCAGAGAGGCAGGCAGAGAGAGAGGGGGAAGCAGGCTCCCCGCTGAGCAGGGAGCCCGATGCGGGCCTCGATCCCAGGACCCTGAGATCATGACCTGAGCCGAAAGCAGAGGCTTTAACCCACTGAGCCACCCAGGCGCCCTGATGTTGAACTTCTTATATTACCCTCTATTATGTAAAGCTGATTTTTTCTTTCTCTTTACAATCAACAAAATGTACAAAATACGCACTCGACTCTCTTTCACCAATATTCTCTTCCCTCAAATTTTTGATGTAGTAAGACAATTTGACTTAATTAAACTGAATTAATTGTGACTCAGCAATAAATAACTGATCTTCAAATCTACTGGAATAAAGATACACTAATAGAAACAACTGCTAAAATCAAACTGAAATATGAAATATTTCAACACTAGAATATGAGAAAATTATAAACAGAGGCATTTGTAAAGGTCCATTTATTTCTTATGATTATAATTAGGTGGCAGTCTTCTCTAGTTTTCTGCTGAGCTCACAACTTTCTATCATTTCTGGAAATGACAACAAAATACCAAAGTGAGGATGCCTACGTTGTGTGACTGCCATACTGGATGCAGTGGTCTGATCCAGGTATAATTACCTGTGCTGAAGTTGAGCCAATCAGCTTCTCCCTCGAAGGAATTTGAAATCTCAAATGGGGAGAAAGAAGTTATCATGTACCCTCAGAAAAAGAAGGCATAAGAATGGACTCACAGTCTATGTACACTGGCTGATACCCCACTGTCTAGTCTTTTATTTCCTAAATCTTAGTTGTTTAACTTTTCCTTCTTGTTTTTTTCCAAAGGATTACCTCCTCCCCACATTTCTTGGTGTTATTATTTACTTTAAGCATTGATTTTTTTTTCCTATTTATTTATCAAAAATTAATACAAATTATATACTTCAATATGTTCCATCTTATTCAAGATATGGAAGAGCATTCCAAAAAAAGGCCCATTGTTCTACTTTTATTTAATGTACATTCTAGTGAAAGACTAAGAGTAACAAGAAAACAAGAATATATTATAATTTAATGTAGTAACAAATTCTATAGAGAAAAGATCAAAATAATAATATAATATGGAAAATGAGAAAGTTGAGCAGAAAAACTATTCTGGATAGGATGATCAGAAAGAGATGGCATTTCCTCAGACTTAAATGAAATAAGAAGTGAGAACATTAACCTTGGGAAGGTCTGGAGAAAGAGTGCTTTAATCTGGAAAAATATATGTTCAAATATCCTCAGAAAGTACTATACCACGCAGTTAGTAGGAGATAAGAAACAGTGCCTGAAATAGTAATAGTAAATTTGTGCAAATTATTTTTTGACAGTTTAATTTCTTGATTTAAAAATGAAAACTGCAGTACTCCTGGAGAAATTGGCTGAGTGGAAGGATCCTAGGCTCACCTTGTCCCATGGATACATCTAGATAATACCCACATCAGAGTAAACAACCGAGAAAATGACCAGACTCCCCAACTAAAGGAACAGACTCCACAACTAAACGCAGAGAAGTCACATTGAAGAGAATAGAAAAGGCAGAGATGTGGTCAGGGCTAAGGGAACCTACAGGACTGTTCAGGAGAAGGAGGAATGTGATGAACACAGAGAGGGGAGAGAAACAGACCCCATATCAGGTACCCTAGGCATGGGGGACCCAGAAGCAGAAGATGAATCCTATAGCATCTGGCTTTGAAAACCAGAGGAGCCTAGGTTCTTAGGTTCTTACAGTCAGTATGGCTTAACACCTGAAGCTTAAAGAATCAGCTACTCAGCTTTAGGAGAGCCAGAGGGCTATAGGAAATTGAAATCCCACCCTTAAAGAGACAGCACAACAAACAGCACTGCTGAGATATAACATGGAAACAACAGACTGAAAAAATGCATGGGATATATGGGAAGGAGATTTGTTTACTCATCTCAGGGCCATGTGCCAGAGGAATGAGAAACTTTGGGAGAGCTCGCTAAAAAAGTAAGAACTGGTGGGTGGCATTTCCCACCTCCACCCTCCAGCCAGAAACCTTCAGGAACCAGCACAGCCTATCCACTCTCCACCTAGATTAATACCAGTGTGCTCCATCCCCATACACTTCTGTGGATCCACCACCTCCAACCTGCTGACCACCACAGGAATTTCCCTAGGTGGCTGCACATCCTCTCCTGCAGCAGATCAATGCCAACCTTGATGCCTCTATGTTCCCCACCCCTGCATTCTCCTGTGGACCTGCCCCTCCAATATACCCTTGGCCAGAACCCATCCAAAGTGGTGCCACAAGCCTGATGGTGTACAACAGCCCTGAGAGAGACCAGTATCATTCCAAAGTGACACGGTCCAGGAAGAGGGGAAGATAACCAGACACACCAGTCCAACAGCAGCCTCAGCAACGGGTTAGGAGTAGATATCAGGTCTGACTGCAGATCCTACCCACCAACAAAAGTTTCTCAGAGGGCAACACAGGGAAAGTGCCCCACAGTTCAGTGCTACTGCATCTCTGGCAAATGCCTGGTCTGACTCAACTCAAAACCAAGGCAGCCCCAGACTGGCTCACTAACAATACAAGAACAAATCCCTGGCCACAACAGCCAGAGAGTCACTGCAGGTGACTGGACTGAAAGCAAACATGGCTCACTCACAAAAGAAGGGTGCATACAACATGCATAGGAAACACCACTGAAGTGTCAAGTACTGGTGAACAGGGGACACTGCATGCATGGAACCACAGAAACTCTTCTTCATAAGGCCACTACTTTAAAGAGCAGGAGACATAGCTTACTTTCATAACACACAGAAATAGACACAAAGAATTAGAAAAAATTAGGAGACAGAAGAATAAATGAAAGAACAGGACAAAGTCACAGCAAGAGAGCTAAACAAAATAGAGAAAAGCAATATGCCTGGTAGAGAATTTAAAGTAATGATCATAAAGATACTCAATAGATATGAGAAAGGAGTGGAGAACCAAAGTGAGACCCTCAATAAAGAAACAGAAAACATAAAAAAGAACAAATCAGAGATGTAGAACTCATTAACTGAAAATAAAAATATACTAGATAAAATAAACACACTGGAAGAAGCAGAAAAAGACATCAGTGACCTGGAGGACATAGTAAAGGAAAACAATCAAGCTGAGCAGGTGAGAGAGGGAAAAAAAAGTAATAAAAAATGAAAATTGACTAAGGGAACATCATGAAGCACAGTACAGTCACATTATAAGGATCCCAGGAGAAGGGAGAGAGAAAAGAGGAGAGAAAATTTATTTGAAGAAATAATAGCTGAAAACTTCCTGGATATGGGGAAGGAAACAGAAATCCAAATCCAGGAGGCACAGAAAGTACCCTCCCCCCAAAAAAATCAACCCAAAGAGGTCCACACCAAGACACATAGTAATTACAATGGTAAAAAAGTAGTGACAGAATTTTAAAAGTAGCGAGGGAAAAGAAAACAATTATACACAAGGGAAACATGGTAAAGCTGTCAGCTGATTTTTCAGCAAAAACTTTGTAGGACAGAAAGAAGTGTCATGATACACCCAAAGACCTGAAAGAAAACATCCTGCAACCAAGAATACTCTATCCAACAAGGCCATCATTCAGATAGAAGGAAAGATAAAGAGTTTCCCAGACAAACAAAAGTTAAAGGAATTCATCACCACTAAACCAGCCCTACATGAAATGTTAAAAGAGATTTTTTGAGTGGAAAGGAAAGACCATAAGTAAGGGTAAGAAACACAGGAAGCACAAAAGCAGCAAAGTTAAATATATCTTTAAATCAGACAAGGGATTCACAAAATAGAAGTACGAAAAGTATGACAATATATACCTAAAATGTGGGGGAAGAGGAATAAAAAATGGGTTCAAATTTAAACAACCATCTACCTAATATAGATTTCTAAGTGCATAAGATGTTATATATAAACCTAATAGTAACCACAAGTCAAAAACCAGTAAAAGATATGTCAAAAATAAAGAGAAAGGAATCCAAGTACTAAACTAAAGAAAGCTGACCATTGTGAGAGAAGAGAGCAGAGAAGAGAGGAACAGAGAACTACAAAAACAACCATACAAATAACAAAATGGCAGTAAGTGCATACCTTTCAAAAATTACTCTGAATGTAAAAGGACTAAATACTCCAATTAAAAGACTTAGGGTCATGGAATGGATGAAAAAGCAAGACCCATCTATATGCTGCCTACAAGAGACTCATTTCAGATGCAGATGAAAAAACATTTATCATGCAAATGGCAATGAAAGGAAAGCCAGGTTAGCAATACTTATATGGGACAAGATAGACTTTATTACAAAGACTATAATAAGAGAAAAAGAAGGGTACTATATAATCACAAAGGCAACAGGAAGGAGATATAACAATTGTAAATATTTATGCAAACAACATGGGCACAACCAAATACATAAAGCAAACATGAAGGCAGTAATTGATAGTAATACAAAAATAGTAAGGGACTTTAAAACCTCATTTACATCAATGGATAGAACATCTAAACAGAAAACCAACAAAGAAGGGTGCCTGGGTGGCTCAGTGAGTTAAGCCTCTCAGGTCATGATCTCAGGGTCCTGGGATCGAGTCCTGGGATCGAGTCCTGCATCAGGCTCTCTGCTCAGCAGGGAGCCTGCTCCCCCTCTCCCTCTGCCTGCCTCTCTGCCTACTTTTGATCTCTCTCTCTCTGTCAAATAAATAAATAAAATCTTAAAAAAAAAAACCTAACAAGGAAACAGTGGCTTTAAATAACAGATTGAACCTGATGAATCTAACAGATATATTTAGAACATTCCAACCTGAAACAAGAGAATACACATTCTTTTCAGTGCACATGGAACAGTCTCCAGAATAAACCACATTCTAGGCCAAAAAACAAGTCTCAGGATATTAAAAAAGACTGAAGTGATACCATGAGTCTTTTCCAACCACAATAAAATTAGAAGCCAAACACAGAAAAAATTTGGAAACACCATGAATACATGGAAATTAAATCACATGCTACTAAACAATGAATGGGTCAACTAAGAAATAAAAGGAATGTAAAAGTACATGGAAACAACTGAAAATGAAAACACAAAACATTTGGGATGCTTCAAAACCTTTGGGATGCAGCAGAAGTAGTTCTAAGAAGGAATTTTACAGCAACACAGGCCTACCTCAAGAAGCAAGAAAAATCTCAAATAAACAACCTAACTGTACACTTAAATGAGCTAGGAAAAAACAAAAAACAAAACCCAGAACCTAAAGTTAGCAGAAGGAAGCAAATAATAAAGATCAAAACAGAAATAAATGATATAGAAACTAAAAAAAATGGATCAATGAAACCAGGAGTTGGGTGTTTGAAAAAAATCAATAAAATTGATAAACCTCTAGCCAGACCTACCAAGAAAAAAAAAAGGAATCAAATAAAATCATAAATGAAAGAGGAGATATAAAAACCAACACCACAGAAATACCAGAAATTATAAGAGAATATTATGAAAAACACTATGCCAACAAATTGGACAACCTAGAAGAAATAGGTAAATTCCTAGAAGCATACAACTTAACAAAAGTGAAACAGGAAGAATTAGGAAATTTGAGCGGACCTATAACAAGCAAAAAAATTCAATCAGCAATCAAAAAACTCCCAAAAATAATAGTCCAAGACACATTTTAAAAAGACTTAATACCCACTCTTCTCAAACTGTTCCAAAAACAGAAAAAGAAAGAAAACTTTCCAATTCATTCTGTGAGGCCAGCATAACCCTGATACCAAAACCAGATAAAGATACCACAAAAAGAAGAGAATATGGGCCAATATTTCTGATGAACACAGAGGCAAAAATCCTCAAAAAAAAATATTAGCAAACCGAATCCAATAATATATTTTAAAAAATCATTCACCACGATCAAGTGGGATTTACTCCTCAGTTGCAGGGTGGTTCAATATTACCAAATAAATCAACATGGTACAGCATATCAGTAAGAGTAAGGATAAGAACCATATAATCCTCTCAATACATGCAGAAAAAGCATTTGACAAAGCACAACGTCCATTTATAATAAAAAACCTTCAACAATAAAAGCTTATAATAAAAAAGTAGGCTTAGAGGGAACAAATCTTAACATAACACAGGCCATATATGTAAGACTCACAGGTAATATCATCCTTAATAGGAAAAACTGAGAACTTTCCCCCTAAGATCAGGAACGAGATGGGGATGTCCACTCTCACCACTTTTATTCAACAGAGTATTGAAATCCTAGTCACAGCAATCAGACAACAAAAAGAAATAAAAGGCATCCAAATTAGTAAGGAAGAAGAAAAACTTATACTCTTTGTAGATGACATGATACTATATATGGAAAACATGAAAGACGCCACCAAAAGACTGCTAGAACTGGTAAAGTCACAGGATACAAAATCAATGTACAGAAATTTGTTGCATTTTTATACACCAATAATGAAGCACCACAAAGAGAAATTAAGAAAATAATCCCATATATAATTGCACCAAAAATAATAAAATACCAAGGAATAAACCTAACCAAAGAGGTGAGACCCTATACTCTGGAAATAAAAAACAGATAAAAGAAATTGAAAACAACACAAAGAAATGCAAAGATATTCCATGCTCATGGACTGGAAGAACAGTATTTTTTAGGCATGACTCCTGAGGCAACAGAAGCAAAAGCAAAAATAAACTATTGTGACTGTATCAAAATAAAAAATTTTGCACAGTAAAGGAAACAATCAACAAAATTAAAAGACAACCTCCTGAATGGGAGAAGATATTTGCAAATGACATAATCCAATAAGCAGTTAGTATTCAAAACACATAAAGAACTTAAACAACTCACACCAAAAATCCAAATAATCCAATTAAAAATGGGCAGAAGACATGAGTAGACATTTCTCCAAAGAAGACATATAGATGGCCCCTGGACACATGAAAAGATGATCATCACTTATCATCAGGGAAATGCAAATAAAAACCACAATGAAAAACCACCTCTTACCTGTCAGAATGGCTAAACTCAACAACACAAGAAACAACAGGTGTTGGTGAGGATGTGGAGAAAAAGCAACACTTGTGCACTGCTGGTGGGAATGCAAACTGGTACAGCTAATGTGGAAAACAGTATGGAGGTTCCTCATAAAATTAAAAATAGAGGGCGCCTGGGTGGCTCAGTGGGTTAAAGCCTCTGCTTTCGGCTCAGGTCATGATCTCAGGGTCCTGGGACCGAGGCCCGCATCGGGCTCTCTGCTCAGCAGGGAGCCTGCTTCCCCCCTCTCTCTCTCTGCCTGACTCTCTGCCTCCTTGTGATCTCTCTCCCACTGTGAAATAAATAAATAAAATCTTTAAAAAAAAAATTAAAAATAGAATTACCATATAATCCAGTAATTTTACTACTGTGTATTTCCCCAAAGTGTGAAAACAGTAATTTGAATAGATATATGCATCCCTATGTCTACTGCAGTGTTATTTCCAATAGTCAAATTCTGGAAGCAGCCCAAGTGTCCACCATTAGATGAGTAGATTAAAAAAAAAATGGTATACACGCCACACACACACACACACACACACACACACACACACACACACACAAATATTACTCAGTCATAAACAAGATGGAAATCTTGCCATTTGCAACAACATGGATGGATCTAGAGTATATAATGCTAAGTGAAATAAGCCATCCAGAGAAATACAAATACCATATGATTTCACTCATGTGTGGAATTTAACAAAACAAAGAAAAAAAGAAACAACCCAAAAAAACAGACTCTTAACTATAGAGAACAAACAGATGGTTACCAGAGGGGAGGTGGAGGGGGGAATGGGTGAAATAAGTGAAGGGAATTAAGAGTACACTTAGTACTCTTGATGAACACTGTAATGTAGAGAACTGCTAAACCACTATACTGTACACCTGAAACTAATATTATGCTGCATGTTAACTACACTGGAAATAATTTAAAAAAAAATAAAAATGAACACTCATTAGTCAGTCTGCTGGCAAGTTTATGAGAAATAACATATTAAATCAGATAGCATATTGCTCTACATACATTTTCATCTCTTCTCTTTGTTCATTATGTTCTCATTTACATTTTAAAGCTGAAGGAAACTCCTAGACTATCATATTATGGAATTAAGAATATTTTAATGGGGTTGTTCAAAACATTAAAAAAAGACAGTGTACAGTTACATTTAAGTTGTTTGAAACAGTCCTTGCTCTTCCTTATAGTTAATTAGAAATCTGAGTGAATGAATAATGAATAAATGAAACAAACAGACATCAACTAACGCAAATATTTCGGTGTTAGGAGCAACAGAAAAAATAATACACTTTTTAAAAGCCTGATAGAAAGACATAAAATGTCAAAGCAAAAGTTTAGTGTACCAAATTGTAATAAATTATAGTATTGAGTTCAATCATTTAGACAAGTTTATTTTGCAAAGGGAAATTATTTATAAATCTTACTGTTTTGCCATCTGGTGACATCATGTAATGCTTATTTGTGTGATGTCATATTAAAGAAAAGTATTTCCTCAGTATGACATTTAGGCTTTGCGAGATTATGAATAAAAGTGCATTTATTTGCAAATGGACTACTATATTTATTCCTCACCTGACATACCAAAAGACGGAAAAGGAAAAGAAGAAAGAAAAGAAAAGAGACAATGAAAGAATGTATGTTTACCTCCTACTTTCCTGCCTTGTAGAATTTGATTGGAAAATGAATTATTTTATGCCTGGTTAGAGATCATCGCAGTGCCTTCTCTCCATGGCTTTGCTGTAATTGTGGAATATTAAAGTAATCAGAAGTAGAACATGTTCATTTACATGAAGATGAAGTAAGGCTATTTTCAGTGATGGTTTCTGAGTTTTCTCTGAACACAACTGGATACTGTACCACAGTCCAGGGCTCCTTTTTTTCTCAAAAGTTGGAGTATCCCCTGAGTTCCAACTTGATAACTGACAAATATGCAGTGGATGCCTTTCTTGGTCACTGCAAATCCTGTCAAGAATAGTTGGTTTTGCACTTCTTTTAGCCATGAATATTGTAAGGAAGTAGTGGCAGTCTTTAATCACATGAAAAAAGTACGAAAGCAATATGTATAGTACTTCTTTAAGGACATTGCCCAAAGGTACCTAGTTCTTTCTTCTTTAGATCATAATTTTAACAAAAACAGAAGGCAGTGCTAGGTTTGCATGTCTACATTTATTCTGTGTATGTGCGGGCGCATGTGTGTGGCAAATGTTAGCTGGAAAATGGTAATGAGCACTAATTTAATCTATTTCTTCAGTTGTTGAAATATGAATGATTTTCTCAGTTTTGCTCCACTGCTTCAATTAAATGTTGCTTCCCTTTGCCGTGAAAAATCATTCTAAATTTTTACAAGTGCTTTGCAATTATGGATTTTCATATTTTAGAGGCCAGAACCAACTACAATTGACAAACAGTTTTTCAAAGTACACTTTTCTTCAAAGAATAAATAACCTATCAGGGCAATTCAAATAGGTCCCAGATCTTAAAATTCTATGAGAAACTATCTTATGATTATAGATTAAATATGTGATGTTCCCTGGATGTTGCTCACTTTTATGCTTACTAAGTGTTTAATGAATTTTTTCTTAAATTTTTGAAATAAATGTAGTGACTGACAAAATCAGAATTGCTTGAGAAGGGGTAAAGAATTCTGTTATTTCTCAATCTGCCACAATTTGTTCAAGGCTTTCCTTGTGAGGAGCAATTTTGATTAAAACAAAAGAGGAAGAGAGAAAAGAAGAAAGAAAGAGGAAGGAAGAAAGGAAGGAAAGAATGCTACATCTTATAATTCTCAGTTTTGGAATGCGCTAATGATCACATCTTTGCAAATCTCAGTGGAAACTCTTCAACCCAGAATACAGATTGATCATAAAACAGTAGGGGAAAAATTGACAGCTTATCTCTTCATGCATGGATTGGTTTGCAGATACTCTTTACTTCTCAACCTCAGTCTCTATATTTGATCTCCAAAGCCAGGATTACTAATAAACAGATGTTATATTAGTTGATCTATTCCTTCATATAGATAATTCATTAGTGACAATGCATCAGTACTCAGAAAATGCCATAAAAACAATGCATTAAGATTTGTGAAACTTAAGTAAAATAATCTACATACATTATCTTGAAAACATATAGTGGCCATTCGGTAAATGATATCTATCCATAATGTCTACATGGCATTCACTGAGTTGAGAAAACTCACCAGTTCAGCAATGAAGTGCATACAATTTTCACACAAATAATCTTTAATAAAAATAATTACAATTACCTTAATAAAAAATATCAACATGTATGGATTTGAAAGCACTGAGACTATATGTATTATGCATGACTAAATGAGAGTCAATCCTCGTAAAGTCCCTATAAAGTTTGTTCTGTATTGTTCATGAAAGGGTCAGACAGCTGTGTCCACAAAAGGGGGACACATGAGAAGTGCAAAAAAAACAAAGGTTATTACACTCACAGATCCTGGAAAGACAGAGTCACTACCTACCAATAGAGGATAGCATAGAGAGACTGCTAAGGGAGTGGGCTTTTGTACCTACAGATGAAGTGCATAAGCAAAACGCATGAGGACTTTTCATTGGTGCATTAGATCATTGTCAGGTGAGGACAAGGAGAACCAGTGACAGAGGCCTCCAGCCTTATCACACTGGTGTATCTGGTCACCTGGGTGGGGTGTGCTCACAGACTGTTTGTGGGGATGCTGAGGCAAGAGAAAGTGTTTTAAGTTTTACTGGTACAAGGTTATAAACTACGATTATCATTACTTTACAGAACGCAAAGGCAGGCCGCCACAGAGATGTTCTTTATCACATAGCTAGCAAGTGGTGAAACCGTAATTTATTTGAACCCAAGTTGTCTGATTTTAGATCACGCAGATTTAACCACTTCCCTGGCATATTCTTGAAGCCAAATAATATATTTTTTTCAGAAGAAATTCCTTATTAATTTACTTTTTAAAAAAAGTTAAAATCTGAGGGGACCAGAATGTGACAAACTGCATTGCTTAAATGAAGGGGAGAAGTGTCATGCTCTCCTGGAAGAAGGAAAAGATAAGAGAGAAGAAAGAAAGAATCTGGACAGGGGTTGTGTCTGGAGTCAGCGAGGCCTCACTATCTCTTTATGCTTCCAAAATTTCCAACTCTTCCATCAAAATATATGACAGTCATGAATATATGACAGAACATGAGGACTATTGGGGAAATCACTAAAGGTTAAATACCCTTTAGTGCTTACTTTTTTGTTAATTAGACATTTGCCTGCCCTCCCCCATCATCTTCTAAGAGTTGGGTCATGCTTTGGACACAAAAGGAGTTTTGAACTAGGGTTAGTGCTGGGATCATTCCCAGCTCTGCCACTAACTACCTATGGGAACTTGAACAAGTTACATGATCTATATTTGTCTCAGATTTCTAGCCTTTTGGACCTAAGAGTTTATCATCTCATAACTGGAATTATTCCTTAAACTTTAAAGTGCAAAATATATCATAATGCGGGATACCTGGGTGGCTCAGTGGGTTAAGCCTCTGCCTTCGGCTCAGGTCATGATCCCAGGGTCCTGCGATCAAGTCCCACATCGGGCTCCTTGCTCAGCAAGGAGCCTGCTTCTCCCTCTGCCTCTGCCTACCACTCTGCCTGCTTGTGTGTTTTCTCTCTCTCTCTCTGACAAATAAATAAATAAAATCATTAAATTAAAAAAATATATATATATTTATATATATCATAATGCCTTCTCAAAAAAGAAACTCTGCATCACATGATTAAATTGTTCATGGACTAAACTACAAATGTAAAATAATACTGTATTCATACAAATATAAAGTTATATACCACCAATGAAGAGAAATATTTTAGAATCATCTTTCTGCTTTTTTATCTATTTTGAGTTGTTATTTACTGTAGTTCATATTTATCTTTAGTTTAAGAATCCCCATAATTAGGACACATTTGTTTAAATGAGCATATCCAACTACATAATGGGTAGAAATAGCCTAAATCTTATTAACTCTAGTGATTGTTCTCATAACCATTTCAATGGAAAAGGCATGTTGCTGCCAAATATTATCCAATATATTAAGTCTCTTGGGTTGCATAAAAATATAAAGTAACCCTGGAACATAGAATATTCCAAAAATCTGGTGGTTCATGAAGTAAGAAATTATGGGCTCGGGTTTTTATAAAATTTGAAAGGTCAAGAGGGTAAGCAGATGGCTAGCTGTAGAATTTATTATACATTAAGCAATTGTTTTGATGTGCCAGGCAAAGTCCTGGAACCTTATGAGATTGTAAAATCCAATGACCCTGCTTTAGACTGAGGGTTCAGCTCATGATACACATGCAATTTTAGAGATCGCATCTTTCTCTGGTTTATTATCTGTCAGAAACGCACACGATTCAACACAATTCATACCCTGCACTGTAATTTCTACTATTGCTCTTTTTTTAACCTCTTTCTTTTTCATCTTGCTATTTTATGCTTCTTTTACAATATTACTAAGTTCAGGATAATGAAGTGACAGCTCAGCAATGCTGAATGATTTTCCAGTAACTTTTCAGTACTCATAAGTAATAAAATTTTATAAGAGATATAAAGAATTTAGATACTCAATCTCACATACTGTCCTCAATGTACATGAGTAATTTTATTGCATCAGTTGGAGCTTTTGAATACATAGACACAGTAGGGTGTTTTGTTTTGTTTTGTTTTGTTTTGTTTTGTTTTTTTGCTTGCTTGTTTCCTTAAATATAGAAAATGCTTAAAAAAAATTATCTTCCTTCAAAAAAAATCCTAAAAAAAATGATCTGCTATGTTGTAGTTGCAGACTCTTTCTCAAATCAAAACAGAACAAACAAAACAAAGACAAATATCTTACAAGACTAAAGAAACACTTTCTGGGGGATGTTTTTAGTGTGATGTTAATAAAAGTATGCCGGTATGCTATGAAAGAGTATGCCATCGGGCTCCATTTCAGGTGTTTCTAGTGAATGATGTCTAATAACTAAATATTGACTCAGAACCAGCTTATAACAATTTACCACTCACACACACCCCCAGTTTTAGGAACTATACAGTATTTCTGGTGTTTAAGATTATTATATGAACAATCACAATTCCATTAAATGCACTATTAAAAATTCGAATGATTCAGAATTCTAAAGTAGTGACTAGAATATACTACTGTTCCTCATTATATTCATTTTATTAAAGTCACTAATTTTAAATGCATCTAATATTATGTAGTGGTAGCTCCAATTTTGGTGCATACTTGAGTAGGAAGTCTTTAATAAATAATAGATGCCTTTTTTAAGATTTATTTATTTTTATTTTAGGGGGGAGGGGGCAGAAGGAGAGGGAGAGAGAAATTCAAGCACAGTCCAGGCTGAGTGTGAAGCCCAAGGACTCAGGGCTCAATCCCACAACCCTGAGATCAGACCTGAGCCAGAACCAAGAATCAGATGCTTAACCCACTGCAACACCCAGGTGCCCCAAAACATGGATGTCTTCTAAAATTTTTCTGAGTGACAACATTTCTGTTCTACATGTTTTAGAGAAAACTTAAATGTCAACATATCACACCTAAAAGAACATTTTCCACGATAAACCTTCACTCAACATGCTCACTACAGAGTGTTTTGTTTCATTTTTATTTTTTGGTTTTTTTTTTAGTGTAGAGGACTATGTTAATAGAGGTTTTTACTCTTCCTCAGTTCTGAGGGATGTTCATTAAGGATGGCTGGTATTTGATCTAGTAAACATGTTTCCCTCCAGGCCAAATTAAGATAACTTTAGTAATTATTTATTTCAGGTCATGAGGGAAACTACTATTATTCAGTAGCAAGCTCTCTGGTTTAGTGAGGCTTCTTGTTTTAGGAAAGGTTTCAATACATGTTGAACTATTTATCAAGGCAGGAACTACAACCATGTGAATGTTTTCAAAAACTTAATACTAAAAAAAAATCTGTTGAGTGGGTGAAAGGGTCAGTGTGATAGAAAGCAAAAAGTATTGTATGATCCTGAGAACACTGCAGTATGCTCCTGATAGAAAATGAAACTGTGTAAAATATTTTACCTCTCTAGGACTAAACTGAATCCTCTATTAAAAAAAAATGTTGGAACTATAGATCATCTCTAAAGTGGGCTGCAATGGCATGGCTCCAATGTGAAGCACTCTTGCTTGAGACAAATCTCAGTTTTCATCTGTATCATCCATATCACAATATCTTCCATGAAGCATTACTGTCAAAATTAAATGAGATATATTTATCAAGTATCTAGTTGAGTGCACGACATATTGAGTATGTTATGTATAACTCTCTATTCCTTCAACTTCCCCTTTTCTCCTGTCTCTCCCTTTCTAAGTTTCAGTGATTTAGCTCAAGATATTTTATACCAAGCTTTACAAAATTTCTTGCAGTTAGAGAATTATAGTACAAACATTCAACTGAGGAGAGCATACATGTCTTCAAATCAATTCTGTAGAGAGAAAAAACCCAAAATGTAAGCTCTCTTTACAAACTTCTAAGAGAATGCACATAAGGTCAAAGTACACTGCAGAAAAATATTGTCTAGAGATAGGCACAGCCTTAAATTACACACACACAAAGATTCTTCACCAAATAATATTCTGAGGTTCAGTAGAAATTTTAATTTTTTTGATAATCTATAGAAATGTATGCCTCTTATAAGTGACAGTAGCATTACTTTTATAAATTGTGCCATTATTTGACAAATCCACATAAAAAGCCAAAATTCAAACACATTACATTTTAAGTATCTATTAGAGTTGTCATATCTAAAAAACATGAAAGATTGCAAAAGTACATAAAATTCAAAGTCTTTATCACTGGACATAAAATACATACATTGGGACACTGCCTAGTTCAAATGTTTTTGAGTATGACAAAAAAAAGAGAAAAAGTATGTATATATCTTAGCAAGAGAATTTCAAATTCTAGTTGAATGATCAAATTTGGTAAGAGTGGCAGATTTTATAAGTAGAAAATAATTAGGTAATGTGTATATTACAAATCTCAGAAGTTGGGATACGTGAATCTCTTCTCTGTGTTATGAAATCATAGACAACACACTCTATATACAGGATTTTTTGCAAACCACCTATATCACCTACACAAATCTGGTAAATATTCCAGTCAACATTCGTAGTCTGTATTAACTTCAAGCATGCTGAAAGAGTCACTCCCAAAATTACTCGGGAAGGTAAAAATGGTTTTATTGATTAAAAGTGAGAAAAATTGCTCTTGACATCTACAGATCCAGATTTCACAGAAGTCCAAAAATATCTAGTCTTCAGTAACCTTGGGTTATGAAAATGGTAACCTTTTCTTTGAGAATAAACATTTCCCACTGAGGAAAATTTATAATTTAGTGTAGAGCCTAGTTTCAAAAAAATCAATAGCAACTTATTAAATATTTTGTTTAAGAAGCAATTAGTGGTTTTATGTGTTTACAGTGAATTTTGTCTACTTGAGTGATGGCCTTATAAATTCATTTTAAAGAGCATAATTAAGTGATTTGTATTTTTAATTTTAAGTTAAAATCCTACAAAGTTAAGACTGTAATACATCATTTAATAGAATTTTAATTCCCTCATAGCTTTATACTTAAACTGTTAAACATTTTGGCTACTTATTATTCAGAAAAGTTTTGTTTTTTAAGTCAGATAATGGAAGTTCTTATGAAGACAATCAAATATGATAAAATTTAAAATGCAGTTAAAATATGTGAAGATGTTTAAATTTATAAGTGGGATCAGACATTCCTCAAAGACAATACAATGACTATTAGTACAAAATATATGAACAAAATAATAAAATCTTCATGCTAAACATAATGGCTTAAAATATTTTGCTACAATTTCAATAATTTAAATTTATTTTTAAAATATTAAATTTCTGAACAATTATTTTAATTTTTTGTCTGTGATAGGAACATGAAACATAGTCTGTTTTTAAGTGTGCATTACTGTTCACTGTAAGTACAATGTTGTTAGCAGATGTCTAGAAGTTATTTGTCTGGCTTAACTAAAATGTTATACTTGTTGATTAGCAGCTCCCTGTTTCCTCCTTCCTTTAGACCCTGGTAACCACCATTCCACTTCTTAATTCTATGAATCTGACTACAGGCATACCTTGGAGATATTGTGGGTTTGGTTCCTTCCAGACCACCATGATAAGTACTGCAATAAAATGAATCAAATGATTTTTTTTTTGGTTTTCAAGTGCAATAAATATCATGTTTACACTGTAGTCCCCTAAATGTAAAACATTCTGTCTAAAAAACACTGTACATAACAAATTAAAAATATTTTTATCACTTAGAAATGCTAACCATCATCTGAGCTTTCAATAAGTCAAAATCCTTTTGCAAGGGTTTTTGCCTTGATGTTGAAGGCTGAAGACTGATCGGTGTGGTGGTTGCCAAAGACTCAATAAATTCTTAAAATACAACAATGAAGTTTGCCACACTGACTCTTCCTTGCATTAACATTTTTTCGGTAACATGCAATGCTGGTTGGTAACACTTCACTCAAGTAGACCTTTCAGAACTGGAGTCAATCTTCTCAAACCCTGCTGCTGCTTTCATAACCAAGTTTATGTAATTTTCTAAATCCTTTGTTGTCATTTCAACAATCTTCTCAGCATCTTTATCAGGAGTAGATTCCATCTCTTATTGTTCATCAATAAGAAGCAACTTCTCATTTGTTCAAGTTTTATCATGAGATTGCAGCAACTCTGTCAAAACTGCAGGCTCCACTTCTAACTCATTCTTTTGCTATTTCCACCACATCTGCAATTACTTCCGCCACTAAAGTCTTGAACCCCAAAAGTTCATCCATGAGAGCTGGAATCAACTTCTTCCAATTTCCCATTGTTGTAATTTTGACCTCTTCCCATGAATCTTAAATGTTCTTAATGGCATCTTGAATGGTGAATATTTTCCAGAAGGTTTTCAATTTGCTTTGCCCAGAGCTATCTGAGGAGAGCTACCTATACACTATCTATGGCAGCTTGTAGACTTACAAAATGTATTTCTTAAATAATAAGACTTGAAAGTCAAAATGACTCCTTGATCCAGGCCTGCAGAATAGATATATGTCTGTAGGTGTAAAAACAACATTAATCTCACGGTACCTTTCTGTCAGAGTTCTTGAGTGACCAGGTGCACTGTCAATGAGAAGTAATATTTTGAAGGAATCTTTTTTTTTTCCTGAGCAACAGGTCTCCATATTGAATCTAAAATATATAGTAAACCATGCTATAAACAGATGTGCTGTCATCTAAGCTTTGTTGCTCCATGTATAGAGCACAGGCAGAGTAGATTTAGCATAATTCTTAAGGACTCCAGGATTTTCAGAATGGTAAATGAGCAAGCATTCACTCCAACTTAAAGTCACCAGCTCCATTAGCCCCTATCAGCCTTCCCTTTGAAACTTTGAAACCAGGCACTGACTTCTCCTTCTAGCAATGAAAATCCTAGATGGCATCTTCTTTCAATAGATGGCTGTTTCATCTACACTGAGAATCTGTTTTTGGTGCAGCCACCTTCATTAATTATCTTAGCTGGATCTGGATAATTTACTGCTACTTTAAAATCAGCATTTGCTGCTTCACCTTGCACTTTTATGTTATGGAGATGGCTTCTTTTCTAAAATCTCATCAACGAAACTCTGCTAGCTTCCAACTTTTTCTTCTGCAGCTTCCTCACCTCTCAGGCTTCATAGAATTAAAGAGAGTTAGGGCCTTGCTCTGGATTAGGCTTTGACTTCAAGGAATGTTGTATCTGGTTGGATCTTCTATCCAGACCACTAAAACTTTATCTATATCATCAATAAGTCTATTTTACCTTCTTATCACTCATGTGGTCACCAGAGTAGCACTTTTAACTTTCTTCAAGAACTACTTCTTTGTGTTCACAACTTGGCCATCTCCCCCAAGAAGACTAGCTTTCTGCTTATCTCAGCTTTTGATGTGGCTTCCTCACTAAGCTTAACTCATTTCTAGCTTCTGATTTAAAGTGAGACATGATACTCTTCATTTCACTTGAATATTCAGAGACCATAGCAGGGTTACTTATAGGCCTAATTTCAATATCATTTTGTCTAGGTGTATAGGGAGGTCCAAGGAGAGAGAGAGAGAGATGGGGGAACAGCCAACAGGTGAAACAGTCAGAACACACATACTTATTAATTAAATTTGCCATCTTACATAGGCACGGTCTGTGGCGCTCCAAAACAATTACAATAGTAACATCAAACATCACTGCTCACATATCACCATAACAAATACAGCTGATCCTTGAACAATGAGGGGGTTGGGGCATTGGACCCTTGCACAGTCAAAAATCCACATAAAACTTTTGACTCCAGCCAAACTAAATTACTAATAGTTTCTACTGACTAGAAGCCTTACCAATAACATAAACACTTAACGCATATTTCATATATTATTAATATTGTGTTCTTACAATAAAGTAAGCTAAAGAAAATAAAATGTTATTATAAAAATCATGAGAGTACCTTTACAATACTATACTGTATTTATAAAAAAAAATCTGTGTATAAACAGATTTGTGAAGCTTAAACCCATGTTGTTCAAAGGTCAACTACATAATAACAATGAATATGTTTGGAATGTTGCTAGAATCACCAAAATGTGACATAAAGAGCAAATGCCGTTGGAGAAATGGTGCCAACAGACTTGCGTGAATCAGCATTGCCATAAACCTTCAATTTGTAAAAAATGCAATATCTGCAAAGTGCAAAAAGTGAAACACAATAAGACAAGGTATGCCTGTAGTGAGTTCTACATTATCAAAACCATCTCATGGCAAAAATTTTAAAACTAATAATTACAAGGTCTCTGTTTATATGTCTATGTGTGTTTACTTTAGATGTGTAGCATTTTCTATCCCTGGATGGTATTGCTAACATTAATTCATAAAAGAGTTCTATTTATTTGTTTCATTTTTTAAAATAGTTTATTTATTTATTTGACAGAGAGAGAGAGAGAGAGAGAACACAAGCAGGGGATATGGCAGGAGAGGGAGAAGCAGGTTCCCTGATGAGAAGGGAGCCTCACGTGGGGCTCCATCCCAGGATACTGGGATCATGACCTGAGCTGAAGGCAATTGCTTAACCATCTGAGCCACCCAGGTGCCCCAAGAGCTCTATTTAATTGGCTTCTAATTAAGTACTTACACATTAAGCAATTCTAAACAGCAGAAATATAAGAGAAACTAACCCAAATAATTTTCAAGTTCACATGATATAGGGTAATTTGCAGTAAATATAAGCTACTATAGCTCTGTCAGTTTAATTAATTACAGCCATGTCTTAGAGTTATCAACATTGAATATAATGTAGACATACAACTTTTATTATACTTGGGTTTATAAGTCGAATGATTTAATCTTATCTCTGTTGCAAAATCTGTCAGCAAAAAATAAGTTAGAATGATGGTTGATTTTGTCTAATGTCTCATGAAGCTTTTGGGGGTAATCGAAATATAATTATTGAGAGCAAGTTAATAGATAGGTGTGAGGCAGGAGTTTTTAGGTGAACATTTTAGCAAAAATTATGTTTTATGGTATTTGTACTTAAAAATAGCTTCCAGAATCTTTTTGTTAATCTGAAACTTTAAAGTTTTGTGAAGTTAAATAACAAATTTACTGAATATTTTAATAATTTCCAAATAAGATAAAATAATGAAAGATTAATTATTGAACACAGGTTTATCTACTTTGGGCACCCTTGTTAAAGAAAAACTAAAGATAAATTTGGATCTTTTAGTAAACATGTTTTGCCCTTTATTAGAAGATTGTACTATGAAGAATCACATATTTCAATAAATTATAAAATGTATCTGTAAATTTGCCAATCTAAAGAATGCTGGTTTAACAGACAGTTCACAACTGCTTAGACTTAGTATTCATTACAAATTACAGTTTGTAAAAGTTAATAATTCTAATTGCTAGAACTTATAAAACTCAACACCCCCCAAAATTAATCCAATTAAAAAATAGGCCAAAAAAATGAGCAGAAGACGTGAACAGACATTTCTCCAAAGAAGACATCCGGATCACAAACAGACATATGAAAAGGTGCTCAACATCACTTATCCTCAGAGAAATGTAAATTAAAACTACATTGAGATAGCACCTTAAACCTGTCAGGATGGCTAAAATCAACAACACAAGAAACAACAGGTGTTGGCGAGGATGTGGAAAAAAAGGAATACTTGCGCATTGTTGGTGGGAATGCAAACTGGTCCAGCAAGGTGGAAACAGTATGGAGGTTCCTCAAAAAATTAAATATAGAATCACTCTATGATCTAGCAACTGCATTACTGGGTATTTACCCAAAGAATACAAGAACACTAATTCAAAGGGATACATACACCCCTATTTTTATAGCAGCATTATTTACAATGGCCAAGATATGGAGGCAGCTCAAGTGTCCACCAACTGATGAATGGATAAAGAACATGTGGCATCTATGTATATACGTATATATTTATATACGTATATACATAGATAGATAGAATTCAGCCTTTAGAAAGAATGAAATCTTGCCATTTGCGATAACTTGACTAGAGAGTATAATGCTACACAAAATAAGTCATTAAGGGAAAGAAAAACACCATAATGATTTCACTCATATGTGGAATTTAAGAAAGAAAACAAATAAGCAAAGGGGAGAAAGAGCAAGAGAGAAACCAAGAAACAGACTCTTCATTATAGAGAACAAATGGATGGTTACCAGAGGGAAAAGTGGGTTGGGGGATGGTTGAAATAGATGATGGAGATTAAGGAGAGCACTTGTTGTGATGAGCACTGGGTGATGTATGGAATTGTTAAAAGGAAAAAAAAAAGGAATTCTAATTGTTACATGTGGTTAAAGCTACTAGAAATAGTAAGGATAACATCTAAGGTTGACTTAATGGAGCCAATAAAGCCCCTTGGAAATATTTGGAAATATCAGCCTGGTACCTGGTTTAGAGGGTTCCCGGCAGCCTTTATCAGAACTAAAACTGCCCTTTTTCTTGAAATCTTATCAACTGAATATGAACAATTTGATATAAACTTCAGAGAAATCACCATAATTGCCAATGAATGGATAATATTCATGCCAGTTACTGTGTGGCCATTCTTGAAAAGTAAGGTAAACTCCTTCCTCCCCAACAATTCTCTTTACTGATTAGTTTCTAAAATGGGGGCATTGAGAATAGGGAATAAGAAACTACTAAAGTCAAATGCTGATAGTGGATTTTGCATAAGATAAAATAAGGTATTCTCTGTTGTAGGAAAGAATTAAGCAGATGAAAGCAAATATTTCTCACTATTTCTTATTTCTCTCAGTGACATAAGAGAAAATTAGTACACTATTCATTTCATGTCACCAACTGGGGTATATGTTTTGACCCTACAGTTACAAAATATTAAATCAAACGAGTTTATATAAATCATTATTCTGATATCTATGTCTATGTGTGTGTATATTTAATTTTAATCTGATAAAATTAATAACTATTCATTTTCCCAATGTTCTGAGAGATTAAAATCAGTCATATAGTAAGTACTTAATACTTACGAATATAATTAAAGAAAAGAAAATAATTTAAATAAAAATATAATCAGTGTGTTGAATATAGTGATATAATTTGTACATTTATATGAAGATTACTTAAATATTATCTTCCCAGAGGGAAACATAGATTAATTAAATGTAAACATACATTTCAGACTTGGATTGGTGCTAAAAATATGCTTGAGAATTGAGCGGTGGGAAGGAAAATAGGGGTAAAACGTATTCATTTGTTTGCCTTGTTTTACTTGGTCATTTTTTCATATCCTGCAGGTGTAATTTTCTTTTAAATTATATTTTACATTATTAAAATTCATATACAGGAATTTATTTTATTAACAATTGTTACATTAAAAAAAAACAGCAGTTCAATACTGCTCAACCACATGGATATGAATTTGACTTTTTAAAACATGTTCTTTTAAGACCTGCTAAAAAAATAATGACCTTTTATTTCCTCTCTATATTTATTACCTTTCAGGGTGTGTTTACCATTAATCTGCACCCAATTAACACTTCATACTAATTCCTCAGGCATTCATGAGCAGGGAATTATAAGGGCTAATTCCCCTGAAAGTCAGAGAGAAACAGTGAGTCATTGGGGATTGCAAGAACTTTTATTTAATTTTTCTTTAAATGTTAAATAGGTTTTAAAGAAGCATTTATAAACAGGTAGTATGAGAAATAAATCCTTTAATATGGATAATGAAGAACAAAGACTGGCAACTAAAACTCACTGCACCTAGAACTGCCTTGAGCAGCCATATAATTCATCATCTAAATTGATCATTTTGAAAGAGTATGATTAATTACAATGAATCTATATGTGTGACCCGTGTTTGTGCCAGGCAAAAAGGATATGCGATCATCTTAGAACTGCCTATTCGGGAGTTTTCAACATATATCAATACAAAGGTAACAGCTTAGTTGTTATGGCTATTTCTCAGACACAAGAAGCAACAGGGGTGTCAGCTGTCTCTATACTCACGATGCTCTTTAAAATGTTGAATTCAAATTTTAAGTAATAATTAAAAATAGATGTTTTGAAAATCACTGGACAATTAGGTTAATATCTTATTTTTAAATGGATTTCTTTTTTTTTCTTTTTTCTTTACATATATATGTATAACTAGTATATACTAGTAAAAGTCAGAAAGAAGTCTGAGAAAATAAGCTGTTAATAATTTCCTTCAGAGTAAGAAATATTCTAAATATGTATTTACAAAAAGGAAATAAATTCATTAGAATATTATCTACATTATAGAAGTTATCTTATGTTTCTTAATCCTATTAAAATAGCTTTAAAGAAAATAAACAAATTTAATAAAATAGCTTTAAAGAATAAAATATAGTAGATAAACCTTAATCATAATTTTAGCATGTGACACAAAGTAACAATATACTGTATAATTTTTGTCTTTGGAATTCTGCTAGAAATATCACTTTTTTAATGAAGTGTTTTAAAATTGAAATATATTCTAAGTAGTTTTAAATGGTTACTATATATACCCTTTTTTCATATTATTGCTCTTTAAAGAAGAAAAATATTAGTCCTATAAAATGGTGTGCATCATGCATTCACCATTAAATTCAGTACTGAAAATGAGTTGGGATTTTGGCATGAAGTTCACATCACACTCAAAATAACTGATGATAATTTAATGAAGGGACTAATTTCAAAGGTGAAGCCAAGAGCCAAAAAGAGCGAGGAAATTTACCATCCCTATAACTGAGCTGCCAAGGAGAGGAAGTGATTACTGGCACCCAGAGGTAACAGTTTTACCAACAGGAAGTGTTCTTCCTACAATCTCTCAGTGACAAAGGCCATAAGACTACAGAGTACTAAGAGGTTCCCTAGTGAATTACCCTGGATTCTTGGTATCACTTATACATAGAATTTAAGGAAAACAAAGTAGAGAAACAGAGTAGAATGGTGGTTGCCAGGGCTAGGGAGTGGAAGGAAATGGGGAGATATTGGTTAAAAGGTACAAACCTCCAGTTATAAGATAAATAATTTGGATCTAATGTACGGTATGGTGATTATAGCTAACGAAACTATATTATGTTCTTGAAAGTTGCTAAGGAGATCTTAAATGTTCTTAACACACACACACAAAGATAATTATGTGAGGTGATGGAGGTAACTAATCCTATTGTGGTAATCATTTTGCAATACACAAATATAGCAAATTGTTACATTATACACATTAAACTAACACAGTGTTCAATTTCAATCATATCTCAATTAAGCTGGTGGTGGCGGGGTGTGGGGATCTCCTTGCAGTTATTCTGTAGCAACAACTGGGATCGACTACACTGGTCAATACTGTACCCTCATTCTTCCAGAGGATCATAAAATGGTGAAGCAGAGTCCCACACCTAATGTTCCACTGTTGCTACCTTGAAACCTTAACAATTTTAACTTTGAACTTGTATTTTGTATGAGACGTCTGATGGGACATTGGAGTACATATATGAGCAGAGGAAGTACATGTATTATCCATTTTCACTGGTTTCTTAGCTCTTATAGTACTCGCATACAGTCCTTGCAATACCGCGTAAGCACAGAATGCTGTTAGATCGATTATGGGAAGGAGTCCAAAGAGCAAAGCAAATACAAGGACAGCATGCTGTCTCTAGGCCAAGTGGAAGCACTGACAACTTGCCATGCTCTGCACTGAAACAGAGCTTGCTTCAAATGCAGAAAGAAGGCAACAGAATTTTAAGAAACCAAAAGATCAAGGAAGCCTATCATAGCCTTTCTCACTTGTGGTACTTCCATGTATTCGCCATGCATTCATTCTGAAAATGATGACAGAGTGAAAGAAAGAAAAGGCAACTACAGTTTCTTTTCCTTTCAGTTTTTCTTTATTCATTAGTAAGCCAATGGTAGAGTGTTGATAGAATGTGCACAGATCAAAAAGTGAAATAAAAGCAATTAAATTAGTTTTCTGCAGCTTTTCTACTCTTCTGGTCAGAAAAAAATACATATTCACGTACAAGCTATGAAAAATGAATTGTGTACTTTTTGTGAGTCGGAGTGTGAATTCAATGTTTTTATATTTGCATTTAAAATAGTCATTATACAACATAAAAATTAACATTAAATTTCATTTGTTAATAATTTATTTTGGTTTTTAAACCTAAGGTGATATTAAATAGCAAATAATAGCAAATACAAACCTATGACAAGTTGACAGATACTGGAAAAGAAAAATGCTTTATATTTTAGTACTGTTAAAGGTAACTTTTTCCTGCTTTTTGAACATTTTCATTTTGCTTTGGGGCCCACAAATAAGAACTCCCTTTTCCTATTGAAATAGGAAAACCAACTCGACTGCAATCTTTCCCTTGAATATCTCCAGCTTACTAAAGAACTTTGCAAGAATTCTGATGTTCTCTCTTTTCAAATTATATTTTTAATGAACTTTGTGAGGGATATGATTGAGAAGTATATGATTATATTGCACATAAACACAAGTTCCAACATTCCCTATTCCCTAGATTTTGGATTCCTTCAACAACATTTTAAGGAAATCCAGATTTTGCAACCTCATTGACTATATGTAACCTTAAGCAAAGACTTCAATTAACTAACACAACTGACTAATCATACCACTTAATTATGATCAAACCAACACACTGAAACCTGAATGCTGGTTGTGCCATATCCATTAATAAATTCAGTTTAATCAAGCTTTATATTTCATTCTCTCTTGGACTACAATGCTTCCGCATACTTATATGTTCCACATTCTTGCTGATAGAAATTAGCCACTCTTTTCCTGTCTTAGCGGACTCCTCCCTGTGTAGACTTATACTAGGGTTGCTGTTTTGAGATCAATCTCTCCTTACAAGTTTAGACTTTAGAGGAATAGGAGATGGGGCTGGAGGAGTGGTGACCATAAGGATAAAGGCATCTCTTTGTAAGGCAAATTATAATCATGAAAGTCTTTTATACAGAGGAAGGTTGAGTCCTTCATTAGGAAAGGAAGCTGATTTGGTCAGAGAGCTTCAAGATTTATAGGTTCACATTGCTACCTTTGTTTCTGTTTGCCACAATACCCCTACCCCATGTCTTCATTCCTTCCAAGGGTTTCATTCCTTCCCCACATCTTCCCTTAACTTAGTATAAGAAATCAAGCAGTAATATAGACTTGTTTAGTACGATGCTACTGAAGCAGACTCTGGCCTTGATTCTGAAATATCCTGCCTGCAATTCTAAAAGACAAGAGATTCCAACAAGCCTGGCATGGAGGCTTTCTGATTTTGTACCAGTTATGATTTTAGGACCTCAATTTGGACTTTTACTTGTGTATACTTTCAGGGGTCTTTGAAACTAGCCTTCCAAATCACAACCTTTGTAATCATTGACTGTGATGCCACTTCTGCCACTGATTACCAGGGCCCCATCTCCCTTTACAAGTAAGTTACCTACATACTCCTCAACTATGTTAACAACTATATGTCAAAATTCCATTTTGAAGGTCTGGCCACTCCAAATACCAGTGAAATTCCCAGAATGATAAAAATAGTACACTCTTCATAAATTACACACATACTACATAAATTAAAAGCCGATAAAGAAGAAAACAGAATAAAAATATTACATTATTTCAAAAGAAGGTAGGAAAGGGTAAGTAAAGTTACAGGAACAGATGTGACAATAAAAAACAATTATCAAGATGACAGAATTCAAACCAATATTTCATTAATTAGTCATTAACTCATTATTATATAAAAGGGATAAAGCATTCCAAAGTCATGACTGTAAAAAAAATTAACAAAAACAAGATGTTTTAAATAATGAGCCACAGTAATTAATTTTTCTTTTATGATCTAAAATTATTTTCACTAAAAGTTTAACATTGATAAAACTAAAATCCTATTCAAATATTGAGTTCTATGAATCCATAAGTATAGGTAATTGCTATGAAATATTTAAAATATTTTATATCATCATGCTTTAATATTCAAATACTTTTGAGTGTTTTATTTATCTATTTTTAACTCTATACAGTATATCCAAGTAGGCTACTTACTATAAAACCAGGTGGCAAAAAACAAAGAGAAAAATCTTAATCAAGCTTTACAAATAGTTCAGTTGGTATTGTTCTCATTTTAATTTGTCTAAGAATGCTGAGTAATAAAACCAATCTGAAGTATAATAATATTTTCAATAATAGTAGTTACTGTCTTTCTAATGGAACTTTAAGTGTACCTTTATACAAAATGATTAAAATCATATTTTATAGTAAAAGCTAAATGGATGAAAATGGTATAATTAAACAAATGGCTATGAATTAAGTAATTTTAAAAGATAAAATCATATGTAAACCATTTAGAAAGTCACTGCTAAATCACTTCATTTGAAAAAACATTGCTGACAGCTTAAGAATGTTAGAGATTTGATATTAGAAGGCTCCTTAATCATAAGAGCAAAAACATGTATTACAGAGTATAGTTAGGAATATATTACCTGTATTTAACAATATGTATTTTCCTAGGAAACATACAGAAAACAGCTAGATATTTCCTAAATATTAAATAACCTGTTTCTAAGTTTTATCAGTGATCTTTGACTACAAAGTATCCATCAGGAAACAAAACCATTTTCTAATGAAAATGTGAGTGAAAGGTAGACAACTATAAAGTTTGGTGAATGTGAGACACAAAAACAGAACTTTAGTTTCTTTTCTAAATTGCCTTGTATATGAGATTTTATTTCTCAACACCATGTAAAGTAATGCAGGAATAAATATGTAGATCTAAGTGAGAAATAAAACTATGTAATAATTAGATTTCACTGAATATAATCCCTATATTGATTCTTATATTTACCTTAGGATAAGATCCCTCAGGCTATTTGATGTTGTCTTCTGTGTGTATTCAATAGCTCTCGTTCACTGAGGTAAGTCATACTTCTTCCATTATGCACTAAGATTGGAACGGAATTGGATTATGAATGTAACAACAGTAGGAAACAATTAAAGGCAATATTAGCTCAGAGACCAATATGTTAGGTTGAATACTTCCACTTCCCCATGGCACTAAATATACTACAATTTGAATTCTTTTTTTTTTTTTTAATTTTATTTATTTATTTGACAGAGAGACAGAGATCACAAGTAGGCAGAGAGGCAGGCAGAGGGAGAGGGGGGGAAGCAGGCTCCCCGCTGAGCAGAGAGCCCAATGCGGGACACGATCCCAGGAACCCTGAGATCACGACCCAGGCCGAAGGCAGAGGCTCTAACCTACTGAGCCACCCAGGTGCCCCTACAATTTGAATTCTTAACTTAGGTTTTAGCATAGATATTGTGGGGATCACACTGAATCCATTCTCCATTGAACACTTCCTCTCACTTTCCAATTCCCTGGTTTCTGTAATTTGTTGCATCTCTTACAATCTTTAAGCCTCTTGAAATGAGAAGACTGTCCACTCCATCTTTATCATCTTCCTTTCCTAACTTTTCAATACACATGTTTTTGTTACAAGGACTGTTCTAGTCATTGTGCCAAAATATTTTGCTTAAATCGTTTCATTAAATCCTTACAGCAGTTATAGGAATTGATAAGATTAACATACCCATTTCACAGAGAAAGAACATGAGACCTTGAAACAATTTAAGAAGTTTACCCAAACAGAAAGAGCTTACTTAATACTAAAGTCCAAAAAGATGGCTAGGGCTCATTTTCTGATTAAGGTTTTTCTGCCTCTTCTCTGACAAAAAATTATGATTTCACAACTTTCTTGTACATCTGTGGGTTTATCTGTTCAAAATTCTATTCCATGTTTTCATTGGTGTTGATGAGAAGAAACAGGGGATAAGATCTGTCAGTAAAAACCCAGTGGGATTTTCAGCTAAAGCCTGCCTGACATTCAAAAGGAGCAAAGGTTACCAATTGCCTCTCCTATCATAATTCACACTGAGATACTTACTACTAGCCTCGCCCAAGACTGAACTCTAGGGAATTTACAGTTCATAGGAAACTATTCTCTCCTAATGATTCATGTTTCAAATTGAGTAGAAAAATGATGGTGAGGGAATTAATGCAAACCACATTGTGCAGTTTTAGAAAGCAGACTCACAAAGAACTAACATAAAAAAAAAACAGCTTTCTCAGTAATCTGAACAGTCATAACTTTTGTTTTAAAAATGCTTAACAAAAATTAAGATACTAGAGCTAATAAATTCAATGAAGATCATTTACTGTGGACCACTAAAGAGCCAGTAGGCTTTGCTGTAAAGAGGCTTAAAAGAGGACTGAGAATTTATATTTAATATAAGAAAATTCTTGTGAAGAACCAGTATTTTTAGTATAGAAAATAATATGTAAAACATGGTAGTAATTTCAAATATGAAATATCAGTGTCTCATCAAAATATAAAGTTACACATTTATATTTATATATATTTTCTGGTTCAGTCTCCTAAGGGACTCTAGAAGCAATAATGCCTTAGTAGCAATGTATATCTCTAGTTCACAGATTTGGGCCTTTAACTGAAATTTTGTCTTAAAGGTAATGGGGCTACTTGAAGGAATGTCTGATTCTAGGTCTGGAAGAGCAAGGTATAATGAGTCTGAACCATCCTGTTGTACAAGAAAATAAGGAAAACAAATGGGAGTTTTATCAAAAGAACAGAGAAGCCAGATCAAATTTGGGTCCACAGACAAAAGTGAGTTAAGTTGAATTAGCACATATAAGAAAGACCGTTATTGCCAGAAACACTTCATATGTAAAATTCCATTCGTCCATAAAAATATTTAAAATAGTAAAAGCAAAAAGGAAAACAAAAAGCCTATTTGCCACAATTTTAATTAACTATCATAAGAACTACTTACTCTCAAAATTGATAGATAAAAGGAAAGAATTATGCATTAACCCTGTTTCATAGTAGAGAATGTAGAGTCCTACTTAATCAGAGAAAGATTTTTTTTTTAAGATTTTATTTATTCATTTGACAGAGAGACAGTCAGAGAAGGAGAAGCAGAGGGAGAGGGAGAAGCAGGGAGCCCGATGCAAAGCTCGATCCCAGAACTCTGGGATAATGACCTGAGCTGAAGGCAGACACTTAATGAGTGAGTCACCCAGACAATCCCCAGAGAAAGATCTTTTTAACAGGAGAATGACAACAATTAAATTTAAATGAATGATAGAATTAGAAAATCACCATTTTGTAATCCCAATAGAATAACTGATTCGACAGTAATCACTGGTCCTAAACCAGTATCTAAAAGACTGATGACACGCCATGTGTTTGTGTTGTAACAAAGCATCGTTCCATAGATTACTTGTTCACAATGAATTTGCACTACCTTGCATCAGTGATCAGTCTTACTATCACTCAACCTGATGTTACATACCTCCTGATATCTTACAATAAGAAGTTCATAGGACCAACTCTGAAGAACGTATCCAAGAAATATTTAACCTGAATCTATTCAATCTCTTAGATCTAACTTTCTAGTTATAGTAATTCCAGTAATGAATGAAAAATTCATGGAAAAATGCCCAAATTAGAAGGTGGAACATTGTAGGAGCTCTTCAACAAGTCAGTACCATAGAGGAATAAAGGGGGTGTGTGTTTGTGTGTGCGTGCATGTGCACGCATGTGAGTGTGCATGTGTTTGGCTATAAGTGTTTGTATGGGTGTTGTCTTTTAAACTGAAGTAACATAAAAGATGTACCGACCAAGTGAAATGCATGACTCTTGGTGAATACTGATCAAATGAAACCAGCATAAAAGATATTTGGTGAGCTGAGTAAATAAATGTGATTAGGGCCAGATTTGGGATGGTTAAGTAATTATTTATTTTGCTAGGTTTCATGACATAGTGGTTATGTTAGGAAAATGATCTTATTTTGTAAAGACATCAACTGAATTATTTACGTCTGATCTGATATGTTTTACAGTTTTAACCTATTTCAAATACTTTAGTAAAAGCATAAATAGATTGATCAAATGTAGCAAAATTAATTATTAACAGGGCTAAATCTTATTAAGGGGATATGGGTATTCTTTGCTTTACTGTATGTCCTAAATATGCATTACAAAAAAGCAAATCTCATTAACCACACAAAATTTGCATTGTAGTCAAACTGGCAGTTATTTATGCCTCAATATAAAACTGAAATTGAGATCTGGTCACTCATTATATTTATATACTATAGTCTAAGATCAAGCTCACCCTAAATTACACTAATAAAGCCGTATTTGTGGAAATGGGCACCTAAGGACAAACCCAGAAGCCTTGCTGAATCTTATGGTATCCCACTCACAACTTAACAATTAAGAAAAGGTAAGGATTCTTGTTAACATGCTAATTACCTGTTTCTGAGTTTAAGAGTAGAATGTCTACATTTTTTCTGGCTTTCTAAGTAACCACAGATCATTCACATATCAATTTAATATTTTGTCACCTTGACAGGCTGAAATCTTGACTTTGAAGTAAGCTTGTGAAATAGAGATGGACATTATAAGACAGTACAGACTGAAAGCAGAAATGTTAGAATCCCTATTCTGATTTGATGTCTCTCTAAGGATAGTTTTGCATCTGTAAAGAGGAACCAGCTTTAGGTATGTACTATGAAAGAGATAGAGAGTGCCAAACGGAAAAATACCGGTAAGGGTGTGTGGCACAAAAGAAGGCAAGCAAACTAAACCAAAAACAAATCTTTCCGTCACACAGTCCTGCTGCAGTCAGCTCTGTATGTCATCCTTACATACAGTTCAAAATATTCCAGAATGTTTCTTAAGAACAATATTTTGTTTTTGAAAGATACAATGTTGAAATTCTATATTTTTCTTGACCCTTAATTAGCTTTACTTTACTTGTATCATATAGTTACCTGGGTCTGAATATATATTGCATTTTGAAAAACCTTGATCTCTGAGGAGGAAAAAATGAATTCCGGCATGACATCAAATCTGGTGGCTCCAAATTCAGAATCATTCAGCTTAGTATATTATTTCTTGTCAAAAACATTTGAAGGCTTAGAAAACACCTTCAATTTGTTTTTTAATTCTCTAGTAAAACCTTCACCTTGTCTGTAAAACATACTCCTAGAATTGTTCCTTAGGGAATCTGACAATCTTAACAGGTATGTGTAATTATAACCAGAGTAAAAAGCAGAAGATTTTCTAAATGTTCATAAATTGATTAATTTTTAATGTCAGAGCTCAGGCACTAACAGTTCTGTAAAATTTACAGATTTAAGTGTTAAGAGTGTTGACATTTTCTGGCGCATGCCGGTATTTTTATTCATTCATCTTGAGTGATTACAGAATCTTATAAAAATTCACATACATTCCTTGCTTGGGCAAAAGATAGAAAACCTTCTCTTAGTTTGTACATTATCATCAAATAATGATAGCTTTATTTGATAATGTTTATTTTACAGAAAGATACATATTAGAATGCATTTGTATTTATGAAATGAATCTGTACTATTTCATAACTTAGAAATCTAGTTGGTTATTAAAACTGGTTAAAAAAATAGAAAACAACTTCTTAACTTTTTTACCATGCATCCACTACATTCTCAGACATGAGAGTCACCGCCATTGATACAGAATTGGTACCGTGTGCAGGATTTGAGGCTAAGATTAACTTTGAGGGACTCAAGCAGAGATTCCCCTGTGTTTCCAAGGTGTCAGTTCATTTTTAAGAAGGCTTAGGAGATAACATAATAAGGGCCAAGGACTTCTGCATTCAAAATCCTGGCAATACTACTAAGAGATATAACCTTGTACTTCATCAAAGAGGAAGGTTCCCTGGACTCTTGTAAAGAATTAGGCAGGTTTGTAGAGCTGGGTAATTATGAGTATGCAGACCCAATAAAATTTCTCAGCCTCAAACAGTACGTATGCTCCTGGTTATTGAGATTAAAAAGAAGGTTTAGGCAATAGAAATACAAACTCTGAAATGAGAAAGGCGATAGAGAAATATAAAAGAGGTAAAACTGAGAAAATAAATGTAAACCCACAACAATATATGTCAACAAATAAATCTGAAAGTCTAAGTGTTAAGTTAAGCAATGATTAAAACAAAACCTACAACTTAGATCATACTGCCTGGGGAAAAAGACATTTGAAAATGTAATTTCAACAGAATGCATACAATACAACAATATAGCTAACAGTAATTACAGAAATTAGAAGAGGGCCTTTTAAACATTTTTGGGAGAAAGGAAGTGAGGAAAAGCTGATTCTTAGAAGACAAGTAGAGATGATCAGTGTTTACAAAGGATGGAAAGAAAATCCAAGAAGAATTAGTTGCCAAAGTCAGAGGCATCAAAGAATATAAATGTATCTTTTGAAAGCTACCAAGTTTTTGGTACTGAAGAACTATATATTATACAGGAGAAAATGGTAATACGAAAACAGGATATGCTACAATTCTGATCTTGAAAGGCATGGTTATTTTAGGAAATTTAACCTATCCTCTATGAAATAAGGAGATTTTAAAGTACTATAGACACTCAGTCACTCTGCCAGAAGTTGGAGAATATAAACTTCAGAATAAAAAAATTGGATTCATGAAGAATAATTAACGATTATTATACTGAAGGCAAGAGATAACGATGTCTAAACTAGGGCACAGAGGGCAGAAGGAGTTTTTCAAGAGGCTTTGTGTGTGTGCGTGTGTGTGTATATGCATGTGCATGTGTGCACAGACAGGAATGGAAAAGATGTAACAGTATCTTCATAGGTGGAGATATATATATATACATATATATATATACATACATATGTATATACACACACACATACATACATACGTAAAAATTCAGGTGAAGTTCACATAACATGCAATTAGCTATTTTAAAGGGTACAATTTAGTCATATTTAATGTATTCACAATGTCAGTCACCTGCTCTAAATTTTATGCTATAAAAACATCTTCTACAGTTAAGTCATCACTTCTCATCCTCCCCTTCCCCTATCCCTTGGTAACCTAAAATCTTCTTTCTCTTTCTATAGATTTGCCTATTCTAAATATACCATATCAGAAATCATACAATATGTGACTTTTTTTTTTGGTCTGGCTTCTCTGACTTAGCGTATTTTCAAGGTTAATCTAAGCTATAGTACACATCCACAGTTTGTTCCTTTTTATGGCTGAATAGTAGTCCATTGCATGTATGTACCAAAATTTGTTTATCCACTGATGGACACAGAGGTTATTTTGACTTTTCATTATTATAAATAATGCTGTTATAAATATTTGTATACAAACTTTTGTGTGAACACATGTTTGCATTTCTCTTGGATGTATATCTAGGAATGGAATTATTGAGTTATATGGTAATTCCATATTTAATTCTTGGAAGAACCACCAAACTAAATGCCTTCTACAGTGGCTGCACCTTTTATATCCCCACTAGCAATGTGCAGGTGTTTGAAGTTCACATCCTCACCAACACTTATTTTCCATTTGTTTTAATTAAAGCCATCATAGTGGGTATGGAGTGACATCCCATAGTGGTTTTGATTTGCATTTTTTAATGACCAATGATGTTGACCATCTTTCATATTCTGATTTACCACTTTTAATATCTATTTAATAGTTATATGATATATAAGTATATATTATTTTTTGGAGGATATGTCTATTTAAGACTTTTCCTCATTTTTTAATTGGTTTCTTTTTTATTAGGTTATAAGTGTCCTTTATGTCTTCTGGATATCAAATTGTTATGTTATGATTTGTAGATATTTTGGGCAATTATTTAGGTTGTCTCTCCACATTCTTGATAATGTTCACTGATGTACAAATATTTTTAATTTGAATGAAGTCCTATTTATCTAGTTTTGTTGCTGCTTATGTGTTTAGTATCAAAACGAAGAATCAATTTCCAAATCTTAAGTCATGAATAGTGGCCTCTATGTTTCTTTCTAACAGCTTCATGGTTTCAGCTCTTCTAAGTCATTTATCTATTTTGTGTTAATTTTTGTATATGGAATGAGATTGGGTTAATTTCTGGATTCTCAATTCTATGACAACAGTCTACACATCTCTCTTTATGCTGGTACTATACTGTTTTAATTACTGTCACCTCATAGTAAATTTTGAAATTGGTAAATATAAATCCTTGTGCTTTGGTTTCATTTTTCAATATAGTTTTGAATATTTAGGGTCTCTTGCAATTCCATTTGACTTTGAAGATAAACTTTTCTATTGTTGCAAAAGATGTCATTGGAATTTTGATAGAGATTGCATTGAATCCCTAAGTCTCTTTGGTGAAAATATTGTCATTTTAGTATTAAATCTTCCAAGACATGAATATGGTATGGTATGTCTTTCCATTTATTTAGGTTTTCTTTAATTTCTCCAGAATGTTTTGTAGTTTTCAGCATACAAATCTTTCACCTATTTGACTAAATTTATCCTGAAGTATTTTATTTTTTTGGATATTATCATAAGTGAAAATGTTTTCTTGATTTCCTTTTTGGATTGTTCATTGCTGGTACAGAGAAACAAAGCCAATTTTTATGTGAAGAGAGCTTTTTAAGATATACATTTAAAGCACCTTATTAGTTGGTAACATGGAACTAAGTTTTAAAGAATATTTCTAGCCTTTTGCAAATATCTTCTCCCATTACACAAGTTGCCTATTAGTTTTATTGATTGTTTCCTTCATTGAGCAGAAGCTTTTTATCTTATAAAGTCCCAATGACCTATCTGATAAAGGGTTAGTATCCAAAATCTATAAAGAACTTATCAAACTCAACACCCAAAAAACAAGTAATCCAGCTAAGAAATGGGCAGAAGACATGTTTCCAAATAAGACAATCAGATGGCTAACAGACACATGAAAAGATGCTCAATACCACTCCTCATTAGGAAAACAGAAATCAAAACCACAATGAGATATCATCTCACTCCTGTCAAAATGGCTAAAATTAACAACACAGGAAACAACAGATGTAGGTGAGGATGTGGAGAAAGGGAAAACTTACTGCACTGTTGGTGGGAATGCAAACTGGTGCAGCCACTCTGGAAAACAGTATTGAGGTTCATCAAAATGTTAAAAAGAGAACTATATAACTAGCAATTGCATTACTAGGTATTTACCTAAAAGATACAAAAATACTGATTTGAAGAGGCACATGCACCCTGATGTTTATGTCAGTATTATCAACAATATCAACAGTAGCCAAATTATGTTAAGAGCCCAAACATCCAATGACTGAGGAGTAAAGAAGCAGTGGTAGGTATATATATGTATCTACCAACTACATATACATATGTGTGTGTGTGTGTATATATGTCTATATGTATACATACATATGTATATGTGTGTATATGTATATAGACATGTATATACACATATACATATGTATGTATACACACACATATATACACATATACACACACACATATACACCTGGAATATTAGTCAGCCATCAAAAAGAATGAAATCTTGTCATTTGCAACTGATGTGGATGGAGCCACAGTATATTATGCTAAGCGAAATAAGTCAGTCAGAGAAAGACAAATATCCTATGATGTCACTTATATGTGGAATTTAAGAAACAAAACATGAACATGCAGGAAGGGGAAAAAAAGAGAGAGGGAAACAAACCACAGAGAACAAAGGGTTGAGGGAGGGGAGATGGGTGGGGGATGGACTAAATGGGTGATGGTTATTAAGGAGGGCACTTGCTATGATGAGCACTGGGTGTTATATGTAAGTGGTAATTCACTAAATTCTACCTCTGAAACCGGTATTACACTATATGTTAACTAACTTGAATTTAAACAATATCTTAAATAAAATAAAACTGCTACAGAGTAACAGGTCTAACAAATAAGAGGCAGTTTTAAGCCTAAGTTAATTAATAAATAAATTAATATTTCTAGCCTTACCAGAGAGCACAAGGCTGGTGAGGGGTCCCTCCCAGGCACACAGCGTTTGGTTAGAACAGACCACCTTGCACCTGGCCTGGCCTCAGGGGATAGGCTCCGCGGCACAGTGATTCTTAGGGGGGCAGACGCCGAGGAATTTACGAGTACTGAGGTTTGCTTAATAGGTGGTGTGAGCCAACTTCCTCCTGGACAAGTCTAAGAGGAGGGAGTGACTGACCCGGAGCACCCAGAAACTTCTCAAGCCAGCGCTCTCCTGGCAGCCCCCGTAGACCCGCCCCGACGCTGGGATCCTGCGAGATGAGCCTTCTGGGAAGTGTAGTCCTGGCTGCCGTGCTTGGGGCCGGATTCCACCCGTAGAGGAGGGCTCGATGTGTGCATGATGAGGAAGGTGTTAGAACTTGAGAATTAAACTGAACCTATGTTATCAAGGGTACACTTTACACTGGATACAGCAAAGTGGCATTAAAATGTTTTATACAGAAGAATGACATAATAGATTTGAATTTTAAAAGAAATCACGCTAGTAGCAAATCGAAGAAACAGTATTAAACGAGGGCAAACCCGGCAGAAATAGACCCGTTAGGAGGCTCTTGTTTTCAGGAGGCGGGAGAAGGGTTTTGGCATGAACTAGATATCAGTGGTGTCAATGAATGTCTCTGCGAGGCTGAACTTACCGAAATGATGAAGGGTAAAGGAAAGAAGAGCATCAAGGATGGCATCCAGGAATTTTACTTGGTTCACTCAGGGGACAAAGTTGTTCACTTGACTGAAATATAGCAGAAAGAGAATTATGTTCATATTTTGTCTGAAGCCTGGGAAAAAGAGCACAGTTTATTTCTTGAATTTAGACACACTATGGCATTGGGTTTGAATCCTGGCTTGAGAAATCTAGAAAGCCAGCAGAGGCCAGAATGCATTATTGGCAGCCAGAAAAGCATGGCAGCAGCTGCACAGTGTCACCGAGATTATAAGGTCAGTGGGCAGGGAGTGTTATCAGAGAAGGGATGTGGACCAGCCGGGAGAAAAAAGCATAGTTGGGTAGCCCTGGGACACCCAACAGGAAAACATACAAAGTGAGGGTAGAGAGCATAGGCCTTGAGGGATTCCCAGGACAGAGGACAAACATTGCTGACAAAAACCTTTCTGGTACAGGGTGCGAGTGCTGGTGAGCAGACTGAATTTGGAGAGCAGGATTATGTGATCATACCCCTTTTTCCACTTGGAGAGCAGCCTGCAGCAGTTGCAGACCTCCAGTCAGAAGCAGCCTGAACAGGGAGAACCGAAGTACCATGTCTTGAAAAAAGTCTTGGGTGCCTGGATGGCTCGGTGGGTTAAAGCCTCTGCCTTCGGCTCAGGTCATGATCTCAGGGTCCTGGGATCGAGGCCCGCATCAGGCTCCCTGCTCAGTGGGGAGCCTGTTTCCTACTCTCTCTGCCTGTCTCTCTACCTACTTGTGATCTGACCTCTCTCTCTCTGTGTCAAATAAATAAATAAAATTAAAAAAAAAAGTCTTCTGTATTATCCAGTTATTAAACTGCTGTGTTGATTGTGACATAACAAATCATAGGGCTTTTACCTAAACATTAACAAAGTATGGATACCAGGGTTTTCAGCAAGACAGAGATTACTCTAACTGGGTAAAGTCAAAAGAAAAAGAGGAAGACTCAAATTGAGCTTTGATCAAAACTTTGCTCAATGCATTTTTAGCATGTCTATTACAACAATGTAGCCCTTGGTTATCTCTGCATCTTTACTTTTCAGTATGCTTCAAATGTATATGAGGCCCTTTTTGGGTTCCTTAAATACCCCAAACTCTTTCCTACAATGGAATGTTCACATCTATTGTTACCTTGGCTAGGAATGCTCTTTCCCCTGGTCTCCTACATAGTTGGCCCCTTCTGAAAATTCAGTATTATGGTAGACCTTTGGGTTTTTTCCTAGCTCCTTCCCGTCACATAGATCAATGGATAGATGAAGGAAAAGATGGAAAGAGAAAGACTACTTACAGCCTCATTTTCATATAGCCTGTCACATTTTGTAATTTCATGTTTGTCTCTTTGTTTGCTATGTATCTTCTCTGGTGGATTGTAAGATTCTCAAGGCAGGAACTTTGTCCCTTTCACATATATTTTACACTTAGCACTGAGCTTAGCACACATGGTCACTCATTAGATATTTGTGGGATGAGAGAATAAATATACTAGGAGGTATACTGAATCACTATAATATTTAAAAACAAATTCCAATAAAGACAGAAATTGAATAAGTTTTAACACATAAATATATGGCAATATTAGGAAGCCACTAAAAATCACATTTCAAATATTTCCCATGGCTAAGGGAAATGTTTAACACATAACAATGAACAAAAATGCAGAATATAATACTATATATGTGTATATATATATATACACACAGCAAAATCATGATTTTATATATTAAGCTGCCTTTTATTGAAAAATGCTGAGAAGGATGTACCATATGGTATGTTAAAAACCACTGTTTTAATTTAAATATGAAATTGAGATAATGAAATTTTTTATGTTATAAAACCATGGTTTGTAAATTAAATAATAATCCTAAGATAATATTGCTGGAAAATAGCTGTGTTGAAAATATGAATCCAGTTATGGCTTAAAATTTCATGTTTTTTACCAGTACACTGCAAGATTACATGTTAGCAATGAATATCTCTGACTGAAAAGAGGTTATTTTTTTTAACAAATTTCCTCAATTTTCTTTAATGGTTAAGTATTACATTTTACTTCAGAAGGAAATAAATGTACTTTAAAAAAAAAAGAAAAGAAGGAACCTAAATTTTGCTTTTAAAGATAAGGACACTATTAGTGTCAAGATTTTTTTTTCCTCTTTGTGATGTTTGAACTTTTAAAGTCTGTTAGTGTTAACACTTACATTAGCTAGCTTAATTGTCGTACTTAATCATTTCAACACCAATTTTACAAGACTAGGTCTTTTTTGGAATTACTTTCAAAGTTGGCTTGATTTTATTTTTATTTTTTTTATTTCAAAAGTGTTCACATGTAGAAGACTATTAGGAAGTTTATAATACGAAGCATAGTGCTTATCCAAACCTTTAAGAATTAGCAAATGTCTAGTTTTCTACATATTTGGAATATTCACCTTAAGTGTAAAAGTTTGTTCATTTAAATTTTTATAAATGTATCTCACAAAGGACGGTAGATGGATATTAATACCAGTATGTAGGTTTGCTTGGTGCAGTGTTATATGTTAACAATATTAAAGCTGCTTTCTCTGTATTTTACATTTGGGAAAATGAATGACTATATTAAAGATATTGATATCTACATCTACATTTGCCTTTATTGGTCTATCTCTCTACATGTGTGGAAATTCAGAATGAGGAAGAGAGAAATTTAGAAAGAAATATGTGCATTTGTCTGTGTACATCCCTCCAAATATTATATATATATCAAAAATATGTTTTATTTTACATAGTCATATATTTTCAAAATAACTTATTTTACATATTATATAACTATCCATCAAATATTTATGTATATATATCTTGTATATTTCATATATGCTTATATCCTGTTTTATATTTTACAATGCACAATTCATTCTCATCATTTATGGACTCCATACTTGCCAATTGGCCTACCTACTAAAACATATTTGCAGCCCCAAAATCAAGAGTCACACTGCTTTCATAGTCATTTGAGGACATGCACAGAGTGGTAAAAAATTGGAGTTGTCTGAGGCCTACATTCCCAGCTGAGGTCAAACAAGAGGACACGGCCTTCTTGTTTTAGCTCTCATACTATACACGTGTTCTTTTCATCGTGTATTTAGTGCCATGTTTTTTCACATTTGTGTGCTTTTTCTTGATGATTTTGCACTTACAATGGCCCCCACATGTAGTGGTAGCATGCTATCTAGTGGGTCTAGAAACAACAAGGCTGTGATCTGCATTATGGAGAAAACACATGTGTCAGATAAGCTTTGTTCAGATACAGGTTATAGTGCTGCTGGCTATGGGCTGGATAATCAACGCTAGGATCCATTCAGAAAAAGGAAGAGGAAATTTGTAAATCTGTATGTGAGATCAATCTGGAAAGTGCTAAGGTAGCATCTGTAGTATGTGATGGAGCTATGGGAAAAAATAGAAAGGCAGCTAAAACTGTGGATTGACGAGATGACAACAATGAGATAACTCAGTGAATAGCACTGTTGTAAGGCTGAAAGCCAAAGAAAGTTATGGATGGTCATGTTACCCACGGTCAAGAAAATGTTAAACCCGGGTGCCTGGGTGGCTCAGTGGGTTAAAGCCTCTGCCTTCGGCTCAGGTCATGATCCCAGGGTCCTGAGATCGAGGCCCGAATCGGGCTCTCTGCTCAGCAGGGAGCCTGCTTCCTCCTCTCTGCCTGCCTCTCTCCCTACTTGTAATCTCTCTCTCTGTGTCATATAAATAATAAAATAAAATCTTTAAAAAAAATGTTAAACCCTTCTTAGTAGTATTTTATTATAAACAAAGAAATATAATATTAATTATTTGTAAGAAATATATAGAAAATAAAGCAGAAGCACACATTAAACAAATTTATGTATTGATTGGTTGACAAAAATGTTATAACCAGAGGCTTGTAGGAACCTAATATTCTATTTTTTCCAAGAGCAATGACTTAATATTCACTAATTCAGGGTTTGCAGCCACTTTATAGAATTTAACTGCTATAAATAATGATAACTGACTCTGTTTCTCTTTATGATACATATATATGTATCTTTTATCTTTATGATATATTTAATTTCATCTCTTTCTGTAGATAATACTTAAAAACAAGGAAATACCAGCTGCACTGAACACATCTAGCAGCAAGGTCTTGCTTTCTAAAAACCATTCACAATGAAAAGTAACCAGAGTTCATAGATGATTAGAGAGTTGGGGCAAGAAAAGTACAGGATGAGCCTGGTGCATTTTGTTGTGCCAGAAAATTAGGAAATGCTTAAAGAATCAGGAGATGATGTGAAATGAACCCTGAAGGCAAATAAAGGGGCATGCACTTGCCAAATCTCTGGCAATATGAGCATTAAAATAAATAATAATACTGGATTACAACTCATTGAATAAAACAAAGATCCATTTTTAATACTGATGTAAATAAATAGGGAAGAAAAATGTCCTTCCTTAGGACACAATATAGAAAGATTGATGAATTATAAAAAGAAAAAAAGATGCTAAAGCTAGTAAGTATGAGTTTGATAAGTAACAGAATATATGTAATAGTCTCAAAGTATCTCCCAACAAAATATTTACTACAGAAAAAGAAAATAGTAACTTTACAATGGTGAAACCTGGAGGATACTTAGACCATCTGAATGATCTAATCTAACATCATCACTGTTGGAACTAACCTCCTGAGAAGATTCACTGAAGACGCTAGCCCTTTAGTGATATTCTTGCCAAAAATACATGACCTACTTCTATCTTGAAGAAACAGCAGAATAACCCAAAATTGTTCTATAAAATAACTGACCTGTATTTGTCAAAAAAGTCATTTAAAGAAATACAAAGAAAGGTTGAGAGATTGTTTCTTACCAAAGAAGACTAAAGAGTTATAACAACTCAATGAAAGTGTGATTCTGGTTTGTACTTGAGCTAGAAAACTTCATGGAATTCATGTATGGATTTTAGATGAGATAGTAGAGCTCTATCATTGTCAAATTATCTGATTTTGATAACTATACTGTGGATACACGAAAGAATGTTATTTTACTTAGGAAGTATATATCAAAAATTTTAAGAGTAGAGGGACATTATTTCCACATCTCTCTAAAAAGTTTATAAAATATATATTTTATACATATATGCAATATATGCATTTACACTATATATACATATATGTGTATGTGTGTGCATGTACATGTGTATATACAAAATACTAAAGCAAATGAGACAAAATGTAAACAATTCGTGAATCTAGATAAAGAGTATATGGGATTCCTTATAATATTCTTGAAAATTTTTCTCTAAGTTTAAAATTACATGGGGCACCCGGGTGGCTCAGTTGGTTGATCATCTGACTCACGTAGTAATCTCATGGGTCATGCGCTCAGAGGGTGGTCTACTTGAAGAGTCTCTCCCTTTCACCCTCCCCCCACTTTTGTGCACATGGTCTTTCTCTCCCTTAAATAAATAAATAAATTACATCAAAAAAGAGTGGTGCCTGGGTGGCTCAGTTGGATGAGCAAACGACTCCTGATTTCAACTCAGGTTGTGATCTCAGGGTCATGGGGTCAAGCCCCATGTCAGGCTCCACAATTAGCAGGGAGTCTGTTTGAGATTCTCTCTCCCTCTGTCCTCTGCCCCCCCACGCACTGAGGCATGCACTCTCTTTTTCTCTCTCTCAAATAAATAAATCTTTAAAAAATTACATCAGAAAGATGTAATTTAAAGAATACTTAAAGAGGGCGCCTGGGTGGCTCAGTGGGTTAAAGCCTCTGCCTTCGGCTCAGGTCATGATCCCAGGGTCCTGGGATCGAGGCCGGCATCGGGCTCTCTGCTCAGCCGGGAGTCTGCTTCCTCCTCTCTCTCTGCCTGCCTCTCGGCCTACTTGTGATCTCTCTCCCTTTGTGAAATAAATAAATAAAATCTTTTAAAAAAATACATAAAGAGATGGATTTTTATCAATGACATCACATGATAATATCTCAAAAGTTCTCCTTTTTAAAGAAAACATTTTAAACACACCACACAGGCTGAGCAATTTTTTGAAAGATCTTGTTATAATGGTGATTTTTTCAGATAATAGTTATCAAAAAATAAAAATATTTCTGCTTCTTTCCTCTTTAGAATCTAGTCAAAATGGGGGAAAATTTAAATAAATAAAATCCAGCACTTGCTGATGTGAATGACATTTAATTTGCAATTCTTTATAAATGCTTTAAAAGGATCTAGTTTATTGTTAATGAAAATTATTGTTAACAATGAACTTTCCAAAGAAAATAACCTGAAATGTCCATTTAAAATCTATTTGTTACAACTCATGTCATGTTACTATTTAACACTGTTTAATCCTTAGGCTTTGCATATGCTTCTTAGTATAAAGTATTACATATCTGTCTCTAAGTTTAGCCATGTAATATTCACAAAGGTAAAATATATATTTAGGGAGACAGTTGGTAATTTTAAACTTGGTGGAAAACTAGTTAACTATTTAAAAGTGACGAGAAAATCATAGGTATGTAGTAATTACCACTTCTTTAAAGGCAGCTTGTTATTTTATGGTTATTATGAAATAATGTGTCAAGAACATTGTCTCTGAAGCCAGATTAGCATGGAATACTCTCGTGTAGACGTTTACAAGTTGTGTGATACTTGTTAACCTATTCAAGACCTTAGTTTTCTCATCTGTAAGATATGAATAATAGTGATATCCACTTCATAGGATAGTTGTGATGAATATTTGAGCTATTATAAATGAAGCATATAGTGTTAACAAGTGCTAGCAATTGTTATTCTCAAAAATAAAAAAAATTAAGTCTTTCAGTTTATCAAGATAAAAACAAAAGCATGTTACACTGAAAATGTTTCCTTGGATCCGTATCTACCTAAGAATAATTGGAAAACAGAGTTCATCAAAATAACGCAAAATAAATGAATAATTGTCACCCATTCTTATTTCTAGGATGCAATTTCCATTACATTTCACATAATTGTCACCTATTCTTATTTCTAATTCACACTTTTCATTATTCTTCATATGTTTTTTTTCTCTTGTCCTTCAACCAGTTCTTTGTCCTATTAAATACATTCCACTTTCATGCTCTTTGCTCACATTCTTCATCATTTTATTTTCTTTTCATCCAACAAGTATCTTTTCCATTTGCTCTCTGAAATATTTCCCCTGTCTTGGCTGTCACTTGGCCTACCTTCTGTCAGAGTCTGGTTTCTTCTGTGTTTTGCAGAACGTCTCTGAAAGACAAAAGATCTTTAGAGGTAGATGTGGCAGTGCCAATTTCATAGGGCTTCATTTCTCAGAGTTTGAGCTAAATATTTGTAAGATTATGCTCTAACATTTTTCACAACTATTACTTCCCAATAAGAGTGGAGGCAAAGAGCAGAGGGTTAAAGGCGTGGGTCCTGAGGTGGCCTATTGCACACAAGCTTTGTGGCAGTTGGCTGGAGAGAATCTCTGCCAGACAGCCAGTCCTTCAAAGGCAGCCACTTGGTGAGGACTATGCAGGCAACTCACTCTTCCATCCATGTAGCCTGATCCTTCTTATCAAGGTAATAATTCCTTGTGAATGCTACACCTATTCATTACACATCTTTTAGAAGATATATATTTGAGGAAATAAATGCTTATTTGCAAATTCTATGAATAGTGATAATATTGACAGTAATGCTTGAAATCATAAAGACATTTTTCTCTTCAGAATGCCTGGCTGAAGATTTTACTCAAATTCTCAGGAAAAAGGTATCTATCATTGCATTACTCCAGGCATGATTTTTAAAAACCAAGAAAATATTATAAGAAAAAAAATCAGATTTGTAAACATCTTTGCATGTATATTCACATATCAATTCACAACAAATTGCTTACTAATTATTTTCAATATTAGTGAAAGTAATCTACAAACTCACTTTTACTATCTTCATTAGATTATATATATATTTTTTAAATAAACGTGACATGAATTGCATGAGTTTTTCAATATTAGTAGAAAGGACTTTAAGGATCTCGAATATTCCCTTAAGGACTAAGCTATTTAGAAGATTTCTGAATGACATATTCACTCTCAAGGAGTCCATTTTATTCTTTGTTTAATAAGGTTTGGGATAATTTGATTATAATTAACAATGCATTAAAGTTATTATGAGATAGTTACCTAACATATTTTCTTGGAAACATCTGTAATAAATCTCTGAACTCCATTCTGTGGTAATCGATTATTGCTAAAGTCATCTCATATATTTTTCATTTTTAAATCCTGATTCAGTTTTTAGCCTGTGAAGTTTTAGCAAACAGGGATCTTACATGTTAGAAATGCCAACATTTATGAAACAAATAATAGGAAAACTTGATAATCTAGCCTCCAAAGTCCTTCCTTTGCTATTTGTGGTAGCTTTTTATCTTTGAATCATGAAACAGCCTCCTTACAAAAATAAATTTTGTTGAAAAATATGCTTTTACTTATTGTTTCATAAAAATCTGGAATCAAGAAAAAATAAAATTTTCTTCCTTTCTCAGATCCACCTTTTGTTCTTTCTGATTGAGAAAATAATAAAAATAGTAAACGAGGTTTTATTTTGACAGATATTTTAAAATTCTGGATTTCAAATAAAATAAATAAGTAATAGTAAGTTGCAAGAAGGTAATGTGCATATGTCTATTCATCAAGGAAACTCTAGGTCAAGCATTTTATATTTTAATTTGCTTTATTTTTTTTAATTTTTTTCAAGTGTAAACTGCCCTACGAGGGGTTTTAATTTGTTTTAAAAGCATGCTTATAATTTAAAGTTAATGCTTTCCTCAGTGACCTTTTTTACATTGTCTTAATTTCTGCCCATTGAATTAGATTTTTTTCAGTTGTACTTTTGGTATTGAAATCTCTTCCTTTAATTTTTACTTTCTTTCCTTTTTTTTTTTTTTTTTAATTCTTCCAAAGAACTAGCTGTCAGGATCTGTGGTGCCAGGAGTGCAAAAAGAGACTCATATTAGTTGAAGTACTTCTGTACTGCAGAATAATAATCTCCATTGGTTAATCTACATCCATCTCATCAGGGAGTCCCTTCCAGGTTTTTTTTTTTTCAAAGATTTTATTTATTTATTTGAAAGAGAGAATGAGTGAGAGAGAGAGCATGAATGGGGGGTAGGGGAAGAAGCAGATTTCCCACTGAAACCCCACTGAGCAGGGAGCATGCAGTGGGGCTCGATCCCAGGACCCTGGGTTATGACTTGAGCTGAAGGCAGACGCTTAACCAACTGAAACACCCAGGTGCACCCCCCCCCCAGGTATTTTAACTTCAGTTTGAATACACTTATTTGCACCACTGCAACATATTTCTTTGTTGTCAGATATAAAAGAATCTTTTCTAGAACTCATAATAACTCTGTCTAGGTTTTTAGTTTGCAGAAGACTGCTATAAAGAACTGAATATGAATTGTCAATTGTGAATATCTATTCCAGAGTCCTATATGAACTTATGATCCAAGCCTGATAATTTCCAGGAATTTTTCAATGTAAGTTTTTAATATGCATTTCTCATTATTTCTATTCCTATCTTACCATATACATATGTATTCCTATGTACTCATATATTCATATATATATATGGATTATATATATGGAGAGAGAGAGGAAAAGAGATTTTAGAGGTTTTAGAGAGGAGTTTATAAATAACTCAGACAACATGATATAGTGTGAATTTCAAAGATGTTGGGAATACAACAAAAGAATAACATTACTGTATAGGAAAAACTAAAAGAAAATTTACACTGCTGATACTTTGGTACTGTGGCTCCTACAAAATTAATTTCTTCTGAAACAAATTTTTTTCTTTCAAATCTCTGTCAAGCCTTCTAAATAAACCTAATCATGAAAGTTTTAATCACCTTTCTTTTAGCCAGAGTATTGGCTGATGTCTGAAAATGGAAATCACAACCATTTTCAAATCACATGAAACAAAACTAGTGGGGATGGTACTTAATATGCTTATTAAAAACGTAGATAATGTAGGTAATGAATTGCAGCAGGAAGCATTATCCCCTTTTGCTTGTTAGGTCCTTATCATTTATCTTTTACACTCTTTTCCAGCAAATGCAACTAAAAGAGGCTCAAGAGCTCAATGTCACCCAATTTCATTATAAACGGGATTCATAATGATGGCAATTTGCTACAAGTCTCATGTTTTTATATGAATATGTGAATTTATTTAGAAGATGAATCACGGTAACCATCCACTCAGAGATCTTCAAAAGGAAAAATGCTTTTCCAATATTTTTTACTCAAGCCACAGGATTTTCCTCAGCCATTAGTAAATTGAATTGAAGAAGCTGTTTAACAATGATTTTTATGAAGTTTTATTTTTCTTAATGATGCTTCAACAACTTAAAGGATATATAAGAGAAATTGCACTGCTATATTTTCTTTGTAATAAAAGAACCTTCATTATTCCATTCTATGTTTAAAGCAAAGTGTTTAATACCTCTTTTATCTAATTCTAATAATTTCATGGTTTTTATTTGATGTTAAATAGTCATCTTCTAACACATAGATGTGTTTGATAATTAAATGTATTGCAACTTAATTATTCAAAAAGACAAATTATTTTTTCTTTAAAGATTTATTTATTTATTTGACAGAGAGAGAGAGAGAGATATCACGAGTAGGCAGAGGCAGACAGAGAGAGGGGGAAGCAGGCTCCCTCCGGAGCAGAAAGCCCAATGCAGGGCTCAATCCCAGGACCCTGAGATCATGACCTGATTGAAGGCAGAGGCTTAACCCACTGAGCCACCCAGGCGCCCAACAAATTATTATTATTTTTTTTAAAGATTTTATTTATTTATTTGACACACAGAGAGAGATTACAGGTAGGCAGAGAGGCAGGCAGAGAGACAGGGAGAGGAGGAAGCAGGCTCCCTGCTCAGCAGAGAGCCCGATGCGGGCCTCGATCCCAGGATGCTGAGATCATGACCTGAGCCGAAAGCAGAGGCTTTAACCCACTGAGCCACCCAGGCGCCCCCAACAAATTATTTTTGAACTATAGTCATACACAAAGGAGGCAGGCCACACTCAAATAGTTACAAACTGACTTATAAAGAAAGTAAATTTAAAACACAATAGAGCGGGCGCCTGGGTGGCTCAGTGGGTTAAGGCCACTGCCTTCGGCTCAGGTCATGATCCCAGGGTCCAGGGATCGAGGCCCACATCGGGCTCTCTACTCGGTGGGCAGCCTGCTTCCTCTTCTCTCCTCTCTCTCTGCCTGCCTCTCTGCCTACTTGTAATCTCTCTCTCTGTGTCAAATGAATAAATAAAATCTTTAAAAAAAAAACACAATAGAGTTAATAAGTAGAGAAAGGCCAATCCTGCATTTCTTTTTTCAGCATTGTTTGAACAAGTAGAAGAGGATAATATGACTTCTTTCTTGCTAGCTTTGCTAGCTACATACCTAGAACTCTTTCTTTAAACATGTTCCAGAAGCTCTAAAACGAAAAACAGAAAGCAAAAAGTAGAAAATTGATTGAAGTTTGGGACAGTGAAGTAGTAAAGAAAAAAGTTATATGTATTTGACAAAAGGAATAAATTTCTGTCACTTCTAATAAAGGAGTGTTCTAAGGGCACCTGGGTGACTCAGTAGGCTAAGTGTGTCTGCCTTCTGCTCAGGTCATGATTCCGGGGTCCTGGCATGGAGCCCTGCACAGGGTTCCCTGCTCCGTGGGGATCCTGCTTCTCCCTCTCCCTCTGCCACTCCCCGTACTTGTACTCTCTCTCTCTGTCAAAGAAATAAATCTTTAAAAAAATAAAAATTAAAAAGTAAAGGGGTGTTCTCAAAGAAGGAAAAATAACTGAATTTTAATTGAAGTCACTTATTCAGAGGTTGTAAAATGGTTGATTGCTTTCTGTACCTACAGTGCCAGGGTACAAATCTGGAGACATTGAGGTTTCACAGTAGGGGGAGTATGAGTTCAATTGTTATTATATTTTTATTGTTGTCATTATCATTAATTTAATTTCAGAGGGCTAAATCAACATTTAGATTTCTGCATGATTTCCGAATGAATCAAATTTAACTTTCTCAGTTAACTGTGCTAAAGTGTCTTAGCATCTTTTCTTTTCCCAGTTTATTTCATTCTTAGTTACATTAAACAGTATTTATATGGAAATTAAATATTCCTTAGTATCTCCCAGCATGTGGATTAAAATTAAGTCAATTTATTGGTTAAAACCAAAGTCTTGGCTGTAGACCACATCTGAGGCTTCTTGGAAGTTTTCACTTGCATTTGATATTTCTGTAGGAGTCCCATCCCCAACAGGTATCCCTAAATACTTGAAAGTCAGATCTGTATGCTTCTATACCACGTCTGCTCTTGGAGCTTCTGTACTGTGTCTGTACTTGGGTTTGTTCTGCCTTTTTTTTTAATTTTAAGGTTTTATTTATTTATTTGACGGAGAGAGCACAAGCAAGGGGAGCAGCAGGCAGGGGAAGAAGCAGGCTCCCCACAGAGCAGAGAGCCCAACATGGGGCTAAACCCGAGGACCCTGAGATCACAACCTGAGCAGAAGGCAGATGCTCAAACGACTGAGCCACCCAGGTGCCCCTGTTTGTTCTGCCTTAATCCAAACTTAACGTATCAACCATCAGCCCCAGCCACTTGCACTGTCATATTATGAAAACCTTTTGTTGCTTGAAAGAAAATAAGTTAAAACAGAAAGTTTTATATAGGATTATGCATGTTTCTATATTCACAACTATGTTTCTATTTCCCAAATTTTACATAATGAGTGTATATTATTTTATAATCAGAAAAAATGTTTTAAATATATGCTAATTGAGAAGAAGTTGATTTGTGTCCTATTTATAAGAGACTTTTAATTTGGGGGCATTTATTTTAAACTTATAAGTGCTTAAATAGGAATTATTTTAAAATTTTATTGTGATATTATAAAATCAAAAGAACAAAGAAGCTTTATAAATATTTCAGAATTCACCCATTCTATAGAAAACTCTATTATATTACTTTAAACTTTTGATTTAGTTAAATATTTACAGAATATTTACTAATGAACATGCATCCTTGAAGACTAATTCAGAATAAAATTAGAAATTAATGAGAATATAGAAAAGATATAGCACAAAATAAGATTTATAACTTCAACTGAAATCCAAAAAATATTTTTAGAAAATTCGAGTTTTAGGAATTTAGGAATTTAGAACTTGAATCACAAAGCTACGTGGGCAAAGATAATTTCAAAACTAGCTACAAACTTTTTAAATGGAACTCTTAGAAACTTTTAAATCCATGAGTTAGTTCTAAGGTCTTGCATAAATTTTCAATAGAGGCATTCTTAACTAGAACAAGAATTCTGAGCTCTGGCTACTGGATCTTGGCCCATTTAATAGAACTAAAATTTGATTTTTAGCAGAAATAAATCTGATGCCGCCGGTGAGACAGACTCCCCTGAGACTGGTGCAGTAGTAACAGTGCATATCCCCGAGATAACTTTCACTCCCCAGGCTCTGCCAACGTCTTGGCAACTGCTTGTGAACACTGTTAATAGATACGAGGTATAAAAAGTTAAATGAAGTAATAGTAACAATTTCTACCTCCAAAATATTTCCCCATCTCATCTCTTCCAGTTCCCAAATTTTATTTCTGCGCTTCGTCATTTCTATTCTCAGTGTAAGATCTTCCTAAAATGTTCTCCTATATTTTCTCTAATCCTCTATCATTTCTAACCCTCTATCATTTCTCTTTACACTAGTTCCAAATTATTTTTCTAAAAATAAAATGTGATGACTGATGAATGGATAAAGAAAATGTGGCATATATACAATGGAATATTACCCAACCATCAAAAAGAATGAAATCTTGCCATTTGCAATGACCTAGATAGAGCTAGAGTCTATTTTGCTAAGTGAAATAAGTCAGAAAGAGAAAGACAAATACCATAAGATTTAGGTTATATGTGGAATTTAGGAAACAAAACAGATGAATATAAGAGAAGGGAAAAAAAAGAGAGGGAAACAAACCATAAGAACTCTTAACTATAGAGAAGAAACTGAAAATTGATGGAGGGAGGTAGACAGGAGATGGGCTACATGGGTGATAACTATTAAGGAGGGCACTTGTGTTGACCACTGGGTATTATATGTAAGTGATGAATCACTAAATTCTAGTCCTGAAACCAGTATTATACTAAATGTTAACTAGAGTTTAAATAAAAATTTGAAAAAATGTGATGTTATTAATCTTTTCTTTTTAATCTTTTGATAAATCAACAAAATGTAGTTATATAAGTGAGTAGTTATATTCAGGGAAAAAAAAATCCACCCATATGTGTCTCCTACCACATGACAACAGTAAAGAATCTGAAGGGGAAATTCATGTCAAATGAGTAGAGAGCATTTATTTCACATGGATTTTAAAGATTAAAAAAAATGAAGAAATTTTCCATGAGCATCTTACTTAACAAAGTAGATCCTATAGTCTATACCGAAATATCCTATTTTATTTTCTTTGTTATGGTCAAAGGATCTGGATGGATATATATATATATATATCCATCCAGATCCTTTGATTATATGTATATATATATATATATATATATATATATATACACACACACACACTTACATATATATGTAATGATATCCATCTATATATAGAAAGCTATGTCTTTTATGTATCCATCTTTGATTGAGAGATAGATAGATATAGACAGATAGATATCTATATCTGTTTTTTATCTATCATCTTCTATCTATATTTTTCCATAGTATATTTAGATAGATTGATAGATATCAGTTATTACATGTCCTGCCTATTATCTTTTGCTCCCCTTTGTATTTTTACACTCCTTAAGGGCAGAAGATGCATGTACATATTTCATCACTGCTTAAAATAATATTTGGCATACATAATTCTTATTGAATAAATTGATGATTACTGAATGTTGTCTGATTGTGCTGTAGAGGAATGGCTAAGCTCACTGACACACTACTAAAGGGTATGAATTAGTATTTTTCTCCTGAAAATAATTTTGCCTGTACGTCTACATTGAAATAGAAATGTATATTCTGTTTGGTTCAATAATTACTATATTGAGAGTCTGTACAAACTACTACAACTACTACTACTACTTCACAGACAAGACAAAACCACATTTTTTTTAAACTTATGAACTCACTTCATTGGCAACCATATTTTCCTTTCCTCTTTCCTGTTATGATAACAGAGCTATCTCTGCTCATTTCTAAGGCCAACCATTTAACTTGTATAATGTTGCCTTCTGCAACACACACAGTGAAGTTGTTCATTGTTTCATTGATTTATTGATTTTGCACAGCCTCTCTAAATTCTCCTTCATTTAAGCTCATCTGTCTTTGAAGAAAGGAAAAACTAAAAAACAAACACAATGAAAACAAACAAAAACACTTGAAGCCACACAGCAGCTAGTAATTACCCTTTCTACTATCTTTCAAAGGCATTTTTTTGGGTGGAAACTTTCTATAAACAATTGCCTTAAATTCCTTCACCAGCTACCCTCTCCTCAATTTACTGTCTAGAAAATTTATGACTCCCCCATCTATCATATAAAAATCTTCAATATTCTGCATATAACCTAAATAATAACAACAAAAACAGCAATAATAGAAATAACTAGTGTTTATACTTATACTGCTTAGGTAGTGTGACATATATTTTATGTGCATATTCTCATTTAATCTTCATAGCAATGCTATGGGATAGATACTACTGGCAACCCTCTACATTTCACAGTTGACAAAACTATGCACTAAAGAAGCTAAATTATTTGCCCAGAGTCACAGAGTAAGTAACGGCCAAGCTGGGACTTACACTATGTCTGACACCATACCCAAGATTCTGTTGTACTATTTCCACAATCCTTTAAAATATTTGCAAATTACCTATATTTTTAGAGAATTTTTTGTGTTTTAATCTGAATTTTATAGGTGTTTTACTGGTGAAAAGGGGACTATTAGCCACACACACACAAAAAAAAAACCTAAATTCAGTATCACTTTTCTATTGTTTTACTGGCTGCTTAATTTTATCAGCTGAGTGAGAAAACGCTAAATGGAGGTGTTATTTAGATAGAAGAGCAATCTTAGTACATAGTCAACATCTACATTGATAACCTATATAGCAGAATAATTTGTAGGTAATTTTGTTGATTTATATTTAATTTTTGAATGTCATTTGTAATTTGACCTTGACAGGATATTTTAAAAAAAGCACTTTTTATCACAAAGTTCTGCAAGGGACTGAGGGAAGAGACTGTTGTACTGAACATAATGAAAAATACAAAATGATTAAAATGATAGTAATTACCCATCCCCAACTCCATTCCCCTATTCCCAGCCACATGATAGAAGACTGAGGCTCTGAGCATCCTTTCCTGTCAATATTTACTGGAAAACTTGCTAGATAGATTCATGACTTTTTAATCTTGGCTCACTTAGTTCTATTTCTCTAAATTCAGAGAAAGAGAGAAATAGAAATACAGATAGAGATAGAGAGATTGAGAAATAAGTTATTCTATTGAATGCATATTAGACCAGTCACAACACCCCTAGTTTATGAGTCACTTAAAGCACAATTCCGCTGACCTCCTGCCTTGGGTACTGTCTTCCAGAGTGGGAAGAAAAGAAAAGATCTATCTTTCATTACCTAGCAATGTGGACAGTCTAACGATTAATGGTTTAGCTGCTGTATAGGGTGTCAAATTTAATAAATCTGTGCATTTCTCTAGCTAATAGATGGATATCTTTTCTCCTTATCTTGTTTTGCTTGCAGAGTCAAACCCCTTCTCATTTTATAGGAAACCACAGTTGTAAGGTGAGCAGTTTTAGAGGCAAGACACTGTGTTCAAATTCGAAGCCAAAGGTTTACATACTAAAAACTGAAGTCATTAATTACATCAGCAAAAAACTGAGGCATGTGTGTGGCAGTAGATTCTGAAGAAGGTTAATCTAGAAGATAAGAAGGTAGTTTTTAATCAGTGTTGCTTCTTTTCCATATGGGTGTGCTTGCCAGAAATCTTAGATTCAGTGTTTGAGCAATTCTAATCATTTTCTCTGCTAGTTGATGAAAAGTATTCAAAGGCATCTAAGCTGGAAGGAATTGAAATGCCAGACAAATCAGTCAGGATTATGGTAGAATGGGCATTGAGGAGGTTTTAACAGAGTTATTATTTACTAAGATGAAGACTAGATGCAGGCAAACCACAAAAGATGGCACTATCCCCTTTCGTGAAGCTTAAATTATAAAGAAGGGAGACATATACTATAAAAATAAGCTTATCAGTTCTATAAAGAAAAAGAACATATAGAAATAGTATGGGATTTTATGGAATGAGAAGTGATAGTTTGATGGTATTTCAATAGTAAGATGGGAAGGAACGTCTCTCTGAAAAAGAAATAAGCCATGTATATACTTGAAGGAAATGCCTTAGTGGCAGAAGTATTTGCAAGTGCACAAGCATGTTTTAAAAACTACAAGAAGACAAGTGTGACTTGTCTTCAAGAGTAGAAGAAGGTGTGATACTATCTCAAACACCTAAAATATTTATGCTGTTTTTCTCCAAACCCCAACCCCAAGTCCTTTTGTCAAGAAAATCTGAATCATCCAATCTTAGTTATTTGACCACTACAGTGCAAACCACTCTGCCGAGTTAGGATGAGTCAGTATAAATATTGTCGACAGTATTCTATCTTTTTAAGCAGGAAGAAGTTTGAGAAAGGGGGTTGGCTTGGTGGTTGTGAAAGCATGTAGGAGGCTGTAGAGGTAAGAAGACTGAGCTCTCTAGGGGCAAATCCCTACAATACTGGATAGGAGCTTAGACCAAGACTGTGACACCACAAAGGGGAGGCTGAGTGTTAAGGAAAATATCATAGAATTATATAATACTAGAGTTGGAAAGGGTTAAGTATAAAGAGTTAAATATATTTTTTTTGTCCAGACACTATAAAATACCAGAAGCCAGAAAGTTTTAGAGAGGTTAAGTGACTTTTTTTTTTCAAGGTTGGGATCACACAGCTAATTAGTGACAATGCAGGGATCAGAACATGTATCTTCTGATTCCTCATAATTGATGACCTAGAAAATAATGTGACTTAGTTCTGAGGAGGCACAGTTTCCTAGATATTCCCTGAGAATACTTCCAAATACAATTAATTAAAATAGAACTGATGGCAATGTTAAAAGAAATCAGAAAACAGCATTAAAAACAGAATAAATTTAATGTACATCAAAGTGTGTCATCATGGGAATGGCTCTTGAACCAAACCCTGAAGGAGAATAATGTGGCCTCAGATCATTTCAGAGCCTTAGGCATGAATCTTCCATGAAAAATGCTGTTTGTCTGAATTCTTGTAGTAAAAGTATGGGCACTCATTAAAGTAAAATTTCATAAGGTGAAAGAGAAGCGCACCAAAAATTTTTGAGCAAAATTTCTTCACTGTGTTAATGCAGCTGTAAAAAATAGCAAAAAGTACGCATTTAAGATGTAGAGTCTACATTATCCTTATTTGAATCTTTGCTTGGCCACGTATTAGATATACAAGATAGGACAAGTTATTTAATCTTTCAAAACTACAGTTTCCTGGGCGCCTGGGTGGCTCAGTGGGTTAAAGCCTCTGCTTTCGGCTCAGGTCATGATCTCAGCGTCCTGGGATCGAGGCCCGCATCGGGCTCTCTGCTCAGCAGGGAGTCTGCTTCCTCCTCTCCCTGTCTCTGCCTGCCTCCCTGCCTACTTGTAATCTCTCTCTGTGTCAAATAAATAAATAAAATCTTTAAAAAAAAAAAAACTACAGTTTCCACATTAATTTAAAAAATAGCAAAAAAAAACCACTTGGATTCCACTTAATATCACCAGCAATATTTTGAGGATTATTTATAGATGGCATGCAAAATGTCCTATACATTTGTAATCTCCTGATTTTCAGAATAGTCAGAGACATTATTCGACACAGAGACTTTCCGAAGAGATAATTTTGAATTCTTGATCTAGAGTATTTTTCTTCTTTTTGTTTGCTATTCTGTTTCCTAGCTAATAAGATATTTCAAAGGTAGTCACTGGGAGTGAAATTTGGTGAAAACATTTGTTGTGCCCAGTAATGAGCATTATTTGACTTCTTGAGGCAACCAAAGACTGACAGTAATACAGGCTCTAGCAAGTACTTGGCAAAGAAAGGTTAAACTGCACAGCAGAAATTTCTGAGCTCTAAGGAGATGGTTCAAAGATTCACTGAACTAACTAAAAAGTCAAAGAAAAAAGTGAAATCACGGATGGGTCTTGATGTTTTAAAGTAGTAAGAAACACAGCTGTCATGGAGGTGACTAAAAGGCCAGAATGTTTCTCTAGGAAAAAAGGAATTAGGGCACACAGTGCAAATGGCCTCAAGAGATGGAATGCACTGGAAAGACACTTGAATTACTGAGAATTATAAGAACTTCAGATCTTCCATTTTCCTTTCTGTAATTTATGAATCATCTATTTCAGTTTCCTCATTCACAAATGAAGCTGGTGATACTTCTAAGTGGCAAGGAATATTCCCAAATCCATTCAATAAAAGCCAAATACATATCCATTAAATAAAAGTTTTACGCTACAGTTCAAATGAAGAAAATTGGTGGAGACTTGAGTCATCAGGGAGTGTGCCCTGGTGGCAAATTCCACACTTACCTCTAAGGGACCTGAGCAGTAACTAACTGATGATGGGCAGTTGTGCCTCAGGTCATAGGCCTGGTTACAGCTATTATGCAAGTTCTTCTTTATTTATTATTTAATTATTTATTTTTGTAGTCTGTACTTTGTATTTTAGCTTTTTGTTAATATAATGTCAAGGAACACATGTGTACATAACTTTTCAGCATAAATGTCAAAGCTTCTTATTGATGCCTATTGTTATTTCTTAGAGAGTCAGGAGAGGCTGCAAACTGAAAGAAATACCCATACTCTCACTCACTGGAACAGTCTGGCATATATTGGAGGGAAAGGACACTAGGAGGTCTACCTTGGAAGTCTATGGATTGCCTTGGGTACTAGAGTAGTGTTTCTACTTTCTTATGATGTTACACCTAAAAAATTCAACTTTTACAATCAATATTTTTGTGCTTATTTGAGGAGTCTTATAAAAAGGGTTCATTCAGCCTAAAAGAATTTCTTTCAGTATTTCCTTAAAGTACATAACCAAATTTGTGTTACCCTCAATAGCAAAAAACAAACAAAAAAACAAAACAAAAAAAACCACAAAAAAGCTATAAAGATATTTATATATATTCAATTATTACACATTAATATTTATGTCTTTAGTGTTTCAAAACCTTACGTCTGCCCCATCTGCTAATTTGCTGACAGCTCATATTATAGTGATAGCATACCTTTCTGCTTTTACTTTCCCCATATGCAATATATTGTCTCATATTTTTCCCTCAACTTGAAATATCTTGCATCCTCTTTCTAATTGATGAAATAGTCTTACTCGTCTTTAAATACTCAACTATAGTGGGTACAACCTCACACCAGTCAGAATGGCTAAAATTAACAAGTCAGGAAACAACAGATGTTGGTAAAGATGCAGAGAAAGGGGAACCCTCCTACACTGTTGGTAGCAATGCAAGCCAGTCCAGCCACTCTGGAAAACAGAATGGAGGTTCCTCAAAAAGCTGGAAATAGAGCTACCCTATGACCCAGCAATCACACTACTGGGTATTTACCCTAAAGATACAAATGTAGTGATCCGAAGGGGCACATGTACCTGAATGTTTAGAGCAGCAATGTCCACAACAGCCAAACTATGGAAAGAACCTACATGTCCATCAACAGATGAATGGAGGGGCACCTGAGTGGCTCAGTGGGTTAAGCTTCTGCCTTCGACTCAGGTCATGATCCCAGGGTCCTGGGATCAGGCCCCACATTGGGCTCTCTGCTCAGTGGGGAGCCTGCTTCCCCTCTCTCTCTGCCTGCCTCTCTGCCTCATTGTGATCTCTCTCTCTCTCTCTGTCAAAAAAAAAAATCTCTAAAAAAAAAACCCAGATGAATGGATAATTAAGACATGGTATATATTACACACACACACACACACACACACACACACACACACGCGCGTGCGCGCGCACACACACACACACACACACACACTGGAATACTATGCAGCCATCAAAAGAAATGAAATCTTGCCATTTGCAATGACGTGGATGGAACTAGATGGTGTTATGCTAAGCAAAATAAGTCAATCAGAGAAAGATAATTATCATATGATCTCTCTGATATGAGGGATTTGAGGGGCAGAGCGGGGTCATGGGCATAGGGAGGGAAAAAATGACACAAGATGGGATCAGAAAGGAGACAAACCATAAGAGACTCTTAATCTCATGAAACAAACTGAGGGTTACTGGGGGATGGGAGGGTAGGGATAGGGTAGATGGGTTAAGGACATTGAGGAGGGTTTGTGCTATGGTGAGTGCTGTGAAAGGTGTAAGCCTGATGATTCACAGACCTGTACCCCTGTGGCAAATAATACATTATATGTTAATAAAAAAATACTTAACTATAGTATTGTACCATCCAAGAAGCCTTCCCTATGCACTCAGATTGGATGATGTTTCTCCCCTCTGCTCCCATTCATGATCCTGTCTTGTCAACATTCTTGATATTTTACCTTTTATAAACTTCCTACTCTCTACTCCCAGAATTTTTTATTAGAGGGCAGTAACAGAGTTATTTTCATCTTTTGCTGCCAGGGCCCACACACTGACTGTTACTAGAAGATGTGTAATAAATGCTCATTAAACAAAAGGAAAATTAAAATACAGTGTAAATCTCCCAGACATGCTGACATGTAAGCATATTCTGGGATTACTTACTTGCATCACAATCTTTTTTGACATACACTTCAATCAGATACAGTGTGCTTTTTAAGGAATAGACAAAGAAATTCTAATTTCTCATCAGAGAGTAACTACCATCTTTTGGGAGAAGTGAGAAGCATCCCTCCCCCACCTTCTCTAAACCAAGACCATTATTATTAATGATATTTTGTGTACGTGAAAGGTCTCTTGGGGAGAAACAGTTCTTTCTGATATTGAATATAAATTAATTGTAAAGCCTGTTCTGTTCCTTTTTTTTTCCAAGTGGATAAAATATATTCATGATTTGAAAGCTGTAAAAAGCTATTCTGAAACTATCTGCAGACAAGGTTGCTATGGAAACCACATTTTTTTGAATAGTACAATAAATAGTCATCTAAAAGAACACTGAACACAGTGCACCTTGCTCTAGTAATTATAGGGGGTCTAGAATTGAAATATCTGTGACATGTTTTGCTTTCAGGTGTGTCACCACAGCATATTTAATACCACAGTAGAATATTTTTTGTAAAGAGGTGAGATACAAAGTGTTTACTTGCAGCAATAACTCAAGATCTAGAAGAAAATGAACAAAGATTTTTGCTTCAGAGTTCCATAGGTTCCCACCACACTTGCCATACCCATACATATGCCACGCCTATAAACCAATGAGGCTAAACACTTGAGATAATAAATCGCAAGATTCACTAGAGATCTAACAACATAGAAAATGAAGTCTTTGAGGATATGTGCAAGCCACAGGGAGTTCTAGATCACCTTCCCCAATATCTTCTAACTTCCTGTTGAGAGACTAAATACCAAAAGAGACCAGAGGAATGAGAGAGTAGAGATGAGGAAACATGAAGAAAAGAATAAAAAGGACATGCTTACTGCATCTTCTCTCCAGGTAACTGAGGTGTGAAAGATTGCCAGGGGGAGAGCTTCTGAACACAGAGACTAGCTTTCATTCTCAGCGGACATTTGCTGCCTGCAACCTCTACAGAAGGGCTTGGTGCTTCAGGGGTTGAGGGATGACAGTGTTGAGTAATGGCGCGGCACAAGGTGAGGAGACTAAGCTTGCCCATCAGGAGACTGACTTTATGTAGGCAAGTGCTCAGGAAGGCTGACATGGGTTCAAGTGGCCACCCAATGGCATGAACAGAGTAGGGTATTTGCTAGCGGTAAGGAATTGGAGAACAGGTCCTGTCTCCATATCTCACTTATGCACAGAGGCAAACTAGACACATGATCACACCCACAACAAAGTCAACATTTATCACTGCCCTTAATGAAAGGGAAGAGGAGAGATTTCAAAGAATAAGCTTTGAATTGGACAGGGACCAAATTTGTAATACCCAAACCAAAATGATTCGTGACTTGGCCAATATATTTCCTACAGGCAGTAAGATTGTTTTTCACTCTTTAGCAGAATGAAAAGTTCTAAAGGAATGTAGTTTTTGTTCTAAAGAAGTTTTTTTCTCACATATTATTACATTTCTGCCTTATATACATATCAACTTCACCCACAGATATGATGTGAATCGTGGGAGGTTTCCATCCAGGGTCCCAAAGAGATAGTACAAGAAAAAAATAAAATGAAATATTTAACCCCAGGAATTCTGAATTAAGATCTTTTTTTTTTTTCTTTCTCACTCTTCTACTCATTCTTTTGATTGTAATGAGTTCCCCTAAGCCTTTCTTGATGCTAGAAGGAGGAAGGTATAGCATGAGAATAAGAACACTGGTATTCTATGAGAAATTGATTTTCTTGTCCACATTCTAGAAAGAGAAAATTAAAGTGCATTGCAGAAAATAATCTTGCCATAAATGTCTAACAGTGTTAATGTAAAAAAAACTGTATTAATTAAGTTAGTTAATTAATTAATTACTTAGTAAGAAACAAAACAAATTACTTGGAAAAACTTGCAATTTTTATTATAGAGGGAGATGGAGAGAAGGAAGAAAAGGGCGAGGAAGAGGGAAAGGGAGGGAGACAAAGAAGGGGGAGAAAGGGAGGAGGGTGCGCAGTCATGCTCATTAAGTATTTTTCAAGTGGATCTATATTTGTAACTTATTATTTTACCAAAGAGATACTTGTTACTCTTATTTGACACATTAGTCAGAACACGTGCCTTTAGAGGTTACCTGAAAGTCCTTACAAATCGTTAGAAGAGACGCAAAACTAAGCATGTTATTTAATTTTCATAATTAAATGTCAAGAATAGCTAACATGCCATAATAATCCAACATAAAATATGGATTATTAGCTAAGAAAGAGAAACAGAACCATTTGAAATAAATTCATTCTCAAAATTTCATGGAAGAAATAAATATAACCAAAGTTCATTCAGCTATGTTAAGTGTGTAACTTGAAACATCAGAAAATTTCTTTCATTTGTAAAACTTTAATCTGTTTCAAATTCCACTGTTAGTTTTTGAATATACCACAGGCATACGATGAAACAATAATCAGTTGCTGTCAACAAATATGAGCCTGCACATAGTTAAAATAAAGAAAAGCATTTTCTATTATAGTCTAATTGTTTCAAGAAGTTTTCTCTTTTATAATTTTGTTTTTAAAAATATGTTATGTCAATTAAGTACATGCTAATAGATTGTGTGTGTGTGTATGTATGTTGGTGTACAAACACAGAGATATACAGAAAAAAGGGAGAAACAGAGCTCTACAAAATGGATCATCATTATTTCAGAGAATATAAAAAAGGTCTCAGGTTAAAAAAAGCCATTTTTATTTAAAAATTCCTCCAGACAGTCCATGGACTCCAATTATACTTTTCAAATTCTTAAAGCTACACTTAGTAAAAATAACTTTCTTCCTACTTCTAGTTGTTACTTTCCCCTGATATTCATGATCGATTTGGAAGAAAGATCACTTCATTGGGGACATCCCCCAGCCGCATCATCAGAAGGTCCCAGAGGGAAGCAGACACTCGCAGGCACACTGGTTGAACATCTTGTAGATATGGTATGAGTCAGACTAATTGATCAGTAAGTAAGTTGACAGTCTAGAGCAGAAATGCATTTGCAAGTTTACATGTCCAATAACTACCCAGGTTGTAGCAACATGTGAGAAACAATAAATTAGGTAGAAAACCTCCAAAATGAGATTCTCTTAATCTATTCCACAAATGAATAGAAATGTATAGAAACAGAACTTCTTCGCAAAGTTAAACTCATGATTATCTGCTAAAATGAATATTCTTTTTTTTTAAGATTTTATTTATTTATTCAACAGAGAGAGAGATCACAAGTAGGCAGAGAGGCAGGCAGAGAGAGAGGAGGAGGCAGGCTCCCCGCGAAGCAGAGAGCCCAATGCGGGCCTCGATCCCAGGACCCTGGGATCATGACCTGAGCCGAAGGCAGAGGCTTTAACCCACTGAGCCACCCAGGCGCCCTAAAATGAATATTCTAACAAAAGTTTTGTTCCTGAATTGTCGGTTAAAATTTGCTGGAAGTACATTTAGCAACATATAAATACCCTTATTACTGCTATTGTTAGTAATACAATTATAATTATTGGTTGGTGCTTATTTTTCTGCTGCAAACAAACAAACAAAAAATGATTGGTTGATGGTAATCTTTGTTTCATAATAAACAATCATAAACTTAGGGCTTAAAGCAACAACTTACTATCTCTCATGACACTGTGGATTGACCCAGCTCATCTGGACGGTTCTTGCTTTACATCAGTGGGGCAAGGAGATCCTGGCTGTGATGTCAGTCAACTGAATGCTCAGCTGGGCTGGCTGAGGGATTGATCTTCAATCCTTTCCCAGTCTTGTTCTTAATCACAGATCTATACAGATTCTTCATGACAGTAAAAACTGAAAACAATCATAATTTGAACTCTCCCTAGGCAAACTCATTCTTTATCTTTATTTACAACAACTTTGGAACATTCTTTTCATACCTCAACTACTTAGAATAGTAATTTACACATACCAAGGTCTCAATAACTATATTACATGAAATTAAACAATCCTGAAGGATCCACTACTTATCTTGAAGATTTCTGCTTAGTAGGATTTCTTATGCTTTTATATTATTGTTCATTTTATTTTATTTTTTACCTTTTCTAGAGGGTGGGAGGAGTAGAGGGAGAGAAAGAGAGAGAATCTTAAGCAGGCTTCATGCCCAGCACAGACTCTGACACGGGGCTTGATCTCACAACTCTGAGAGCATGACCTGAGCTGAAACCATGAGTTGGACACTTACCAACTGAGCCACTCAGGTGCCCCATATTATTGTTTATTTTAGAAGGTTGGAAGTGATATTTGAGGTTTTAAAAATAACTACTACTACTACTAATAGTTAACAGTATGGAGGTTCTTCAAAATATTAAAAATTAAACAACCATGTAATACAGCAATCCCATTTCTGGGTATATATGCAAAGGAAATGATATCTAAAAGAGATATCTGTACTCCCATGTTCACTGCAGCATTATTCACAAGAGCCAAGATATGGAGACAACCTAAGTGTCTATAAATGGATGAATGGATAAAGAAGATGTGATATATACACACACACACACACACACACACACACACACGTGTGTGTGTAAAATAGAATATTATCCAGTCATGAGAAAGAAGAAAAACTTGTCATTTATGACAACATGGTTAGATCTTGAGGGCATTCTGTTAAATAAGCCAGATGGAGAAAGATAAACACTGCACAGTATCATTTATATGTGGAATCTAAAAATAAAAGCTAAACGCACAGAAACAGAGAATAGAAACGTGGTTGCCAGGAACTGGGAGGTGGGAGATATGGGGAGAGCTTGGTAAAATGGTACAAACTTTAAGTGACAAGATGAATAAGGTATAAAGATCAAATGTATGACATAATGTCTACAGTTGATAATACTGTGTTTTATAATTGAAATTTGCTGAGAGTAGAACTTAAATGTTCTCACCAAAAAAAGAGACAAAGTTAAAAAAAAAAGTTAACACTGATTATTCATAATATCACTTAATACAACACTAAATAATTACATGAACTATCTCATTTGGCCCCTCATAATTATCCAGGGAGGTGCACATTGTTAGACTCTGATTTTGTGACAATGAATTGATGGAGAACTTATTTAATGTCATACAGACGTTAAGTTATGGAGTCAGGATTGGACACCAGTTCTTAATCCAGATTCAATATTCTTAACCACGGTGTTATATGAATGGAAAAGGTAGTCCTCAAAGAAACTAGTGAGGGTTACATAATTAATTACACTTAATGCATAAAGAGACACAATGCAATTCAGTGGTAGTGTCCCATAGTGTCATCCTTCAAAATATCACGTCTTTTGGGGGTTGCCTGGGTGGTTCAGTAGGTTGAGCATCCAACTCTTGATTTCAGCTCAGGTCATGATCTCAGGGTCATGAGATTGAGAACTCCACATCAGGCTCTGTGCTCAGCAGGGAGTCTGCTTAAGCATTTTCTTTCTCCCTCTCCCTCTGCCCGGTCCTCTACTTGTGTGTGCACTCTCTCTCTCTCTCTCTCTCTCTCTCTCAAATAAATAAGTAAATCTTTAAAAAAATATGTCTTTTGGAATTATTACATTGAATCATATGAAATTGCCGTTTTGTAGGCCCCAAAATTTGAATATTGACAATTTAAACTAATATTAACAGTATAAATTAGGCATTTTATATAACATCAATAGAACTCTAATAACCAATACTTTCTATTTTAATAGCATTGGATATAAAAAGTAAACAAACCAGTTTTGGGTTAGAAAGTTGACAACAGTATTACAATAAATATTACACTGTTAGAAATAATTAGTGCAATATTCAGAAGAAAGCTCATCTGAGCGATATCAAAATATCATAAAGGAAAAGAATCAAGTCAGATTGATTGTGTTGTTCATAACAAGTGATAATAAATGATCCAGAAGCTGAATTTGTTCTTTTATTGCTATTAAAATAATCTAGTTTTACAAAGTCACCAAAAATTTTCCTGAAGTTTAATTTATGTAATAAAGAACAAATCCTTAAGGTGAGTGTTTTTGTATGTAGTTATATTTGTGAGTCTGTGTGTACATAGGGGAGTATATGTGTATTCTGTATAATCACACCAATAAAAACAAATCGGGAAAAAGTGATTGATAGACGTGTAAAAGAAAGTCACTCAGCTAGGGAAGGTCACCTTGCTAACTGGTTGTCAAGAGGGTCTCTTCAACAGGCATTTATCTTTGTGAGTTTGCCTCATTGCAGGATCTGGGACTCACTTTTGCAGGCTCAGAGACTTACTTGAATTTATGAGTTGACAGGGTACTGGTCACATTGATTGAAAACCATGAACATTTACACTGTTTTACACAAAGTATGTCTATTTCTTAATTTCCCAGCAGATTGCAGGGAAAACATGAAGTACGAATGAAAACAATCAGTATTAAGATTCACAGACTTTATGTCAAGAGATTAAGGAAGACTGAGTTAGACTTCCAATATACATAGGTTATTCTTGCCTTTCAGATAGAACAGATATGATCTTGGATAGAATATATGCTTCCCTCAACAGGGCTTGAATAGAAACTAAACTGGAAATGTTGTCTCTGTCTACGATGACCTCAAAAGTCTTAAGGATATCTGCCTTACTATATCTCCTGTTTCCAAGAGGTTATGCTTCTGTACCTGCCACTCATCTCCCCTATTTTTTTAAAGATTGACTGATTGATTATTTTTTTTAATTTATTTATTTGAGAAACAGAGTGAGAGAAAGCGAGAGAGAGAGAGAGAGAGAGAGAGAGTGGGGAAGGGGAGGCTAAGAGGGGGCAGCGGGAGAGAGAGCTTTTTTTTTTAAGATTTTATTTATTCATTTATTTGAGAAGGAGAGAGCACAAGCAGAAAGGGGAGGGGCAGAGGGAGAGGGAGAAGCAGACACCCCATTGAGCAGGGAGCTGAATGTGGGGCTCTGGGGCTCTAGCCCAGGACCTTGATATCATGACCTGAGCCAAAGACTCAGCAGACACAACCAACTGAGGTACCCAGGCACCCTGGGGGAGAATCTTAAGTGGACTCTATGCTGAGGGTGGAGCCTGACTTGGGGCTCTACCTCATGACCCTTAGATCATGATCTGAGCTCAAACCAAGAGCTTAATTGACTACACCACCTTATCACCCCATGCTCCCCCTATTTTAGACCAAAAGTGAGCACCTGAGCCCAAATAACTGATCTCCAGGCTGATCAGTCATCTCTGACCACAGTGTATATCTGGTTTAAAATGATGAGTTAATGAGTTTTCTCTTTTAGGGTTTTGAATGGGAGTAAGAATAACGTCATTACTTTAGAATGATGAAATTGAAATTATAAGGAAACTATCATGTCAATGTTAGCAAAAAAGTTAAAGAGGAGAGGCTGTTAGTTTATATAGTGAGAAGAATGAAGTATTCTACAAAAAGAAACAAAGAGTTTGTCCTTATAGTGAAGTCCTTTAAGCAAAATCATTTTCTCCATACTATTTAAGTGACTTTGTTTCTCACAATTTATAGCCAAGTCAAAGAAGCACTGTCAAAATGTCTTCTATGATTTTTTCAATTGTTTTTTGCTTACGAATGCACATTTGTGAACAATACATTATTCACAAATATCAACATAGACTTTTCTTCTACTTCAGTTATTCTTTCTCTTTCAAGAAGACTTCGAAAGATTTTATCACAGATTATTTTATGAGTTAATTCAAAGGGCAACACAATTTCTCTTATTTTTAGCTTCTTCATTGACTGCATCTTATGGTTTCCTCATAATTTATTCCCAATAATAATCCCTATGATATTAAAAAAGTTAAAATGAAATTTCACTATAGGAATACTTATCTATTGTAACATGGCATTTACTTTAGGTCCTGTTTGTTATAATAATTAACTTTACACTAGGAATGCATTTTCTTAGGAAAAAAAAAAGCTCAATAGGCATGAGAAAGGTACTAATTAGATGTCTGAGGAACCAAAAAGTAGTAGAGTTTAAACAATATATTTTAAAAAAATAATTTACATATATTATACCTTTTATAAATTATTAAAATTTAATTGTGTCTTAAGTAATTTCTAAGAATTTTACACATGTGAACTTTTAAACTTTTAGCATACATTTTAATATCCAGTATGCTATAAAAACAGAAATTTAAAAAAGGATCAGAATGAGGGGATTAAGAGTACTTACCATGATGAGCCCTAAGTAATGTATAGAATTGTCAAATCACTATATTGTACACCTGAAACTAATTCAACACTATGTGTTTGCTACACTGGAATTAAAATAAAACAAAAATAAAAGATTAAAGTGTACCCATGGTACCTTATCAAATGTAAATATAGATATTTGAAAGTGCTTGCTGTATTATCATCTATATTGTTTTTGCCAGAAAACTTTTTATCAAATTTAAGACTCATGGAAACCTAACAACATAGATTTGACACTTAAAGTGGTTTTATTTATTTTTACGGAGAACAGTATGAATTCAAGAATGGATTTCACTACTTTTTAAAAATAAGTCTGTTTTTTTCCATTAACTTGAGTCATAAGTCATCTTTATCAGTCTTATTCCCTTTGAATTGGAGCTTTTATGTTCCCTAAGAACATTCTGATGTACTTTCATTGCCTGGATTTGGTTCAAGGATTCTGGATATACAGAGATAAGCTACCACCTCAAATTCTCAAGTCAACATTAAAATTTCAATGACCTTTACTATTGTTGGAGGTTGTGCTCAATCTGAATTTTATCCCAAATCAGAAGTGGCAATCCAACCTGTCAAAAAAAAAAAACAACCCCTGAGTAGTAGCTTAGTACATGGTCTTAGTGGAGTTAAGATTAATCAGGAAATCTCAGAATTACTTTCTAGGTGTTAAATTGTTTAGTAAAAGATGTTATTTTGGAGTAATTAATAACTAAGTTTTAATTTCCAGAATACCATTAAGATTCCTAACAAAGTGGCATGTATATAATTTTTCACCCCTCATTAATCTTATATATCTCTTTTCTACTTGTGAAAGTGAGAAGGGATATTATGTATTAATGTGTACAGGTAGTTATCTATTTAAAATTTACTTAGGCTAATGCTATGTATACCTTTATGTATACCACATTTATTGCTCAATATTTATACAATAAAAACTTAAAAATAACTTGGTTTTAATAAAAAATAATGACTGGGTTACCTTTAAATATAAGTTATCATACTCTATTTCTTCAAAAGATAATAAAGACTCATTTATACACAGTACACGCTCTTTTCTCACCATCTTCTCCCCTAGACAAGTTTCCTTAATTCTCTGCTGGGTCTGATTGACCGCTAAGGTAACTTTTGCTTATTGATCTCTAAAATAATTGTGTTGTGTTACCAAAAAATATTCCTCCTTGTCTACTCCTTTGACTAATGATTTTCACTTGTATTGATTATCTCATGAAATAATTGTTAATAATAAGTGCTTTGTGAAAGAAGTTACCTTAATTAGAAAGTTGAAGTTTGGGGCACCTGGGTGGCTCAGTCAGTTAAGCATCTGACTTTGCCTCAGGTCATGATCTCGGGGTCCTGGGATTGAGTCCCACATTGGGCTCTCTGCTCAGCGGGAAGTCTGCTTCTCCCTCTGTCAGCTGCTCCTCCACCGTGCTCATTCTCTTTCTCTCTCAAACAAATAAATCAAAACTCTAAAAAAAGAAAAGAAAAGAAAGAAAGAAAGTTGAAGTGTATGGATCATTTTCCCAGAAAAAATAAATATTGAAATAAAAAAATACACTTAATTTAGGAGGCTCATAGGTCCTGAAAATTGCGTTCAAGACTTCAGGTGTTAGTACAGTTTTCAACAAAATTAATGACTCTTCTTTTAAAACATCAGGAATTGGAAATTGTTTTTGCATTGTTAGAAGTTCCTGCTTGAATATATATACAACGTTGTATATCCTAATACATGTGTGTGTATGGTACATTATACATCTAACGTGTTATATATAATATATAAAATAATTTTAAAGACTCTGGAAAAAATCCATCTAATTTTATTTATCCTAGTTTTTCTCAAAACTTTGTTAATCTTGGAATATTATTTCTGCATAAGACATTTTAATATGTGCTATAAGAATCCCAAGAACACAGTTAAGAGATTACTATACTAATCAATACTTGATACAGATCACCTTGATAAATCCAAAAGTTTCCATGTATGAATAAGACATTTTTCAAAAATCAAATACGGTTTGGAGCATAATCCATAATTAATACATAATAGGAATTTTGAGCAACTTTATATTTATAGATATATAACATTTTGAGTAAAGAGTAAATATTAACTTTGATTTGACTTGATAAGCCAGATGCGTAGGACATGGTTTAATGCCTCAAGTATCCTTAAAAGCTTGTCCTGACTTTTCTATTGCTAAAAATGAAAGTAAATACTCCCAGCAATAAACTGTTCTGTTAGGATCTACCAAACAAAAGCCTCTGTAACTCTAAGCTCTAAAGTGACATGTATACTTTTAAAAGTTGCAGATTTCTCAAGGACTAAATGAAGCATCTTCGTAAGTTAATGCATTTATCTCTTACAGATTTTCAGTGACCCTCTCAAACATTTCAGGAAAACTATTCACATTGTGTGGTTTATTGTCCATAAGAACACCATTTAAGTCATGGGAAATAAACAGTTTCCAATGAACAGACTGACTCTTCAGAAAGTTCAATTTAAGTTAGTTATTTCATACTCAGAACTGCAGTTTCCTTCAGAAGCATTGTTTCCTTTAAAAGCACTAGCTGGGGGTTGCCTAGGTGACTCAGGGGTTAAAGCCTCTGCTTTCAGCTCGGGTCAGGATCTCAGGGTCCTGGGATTGAGGCCTACATCGGGCTCTCTGTTCAGTGGAGAGCCTGCTTCCTCCTCTCTCTCTCTGCCTGCCTCTCCGCCTACTTGTGATCAGATCTCTCTCTGTGTCAAATAAATAAATAAAATCTTTAAAAAGTAAATAAAATAAAATAAAAGCACTAGCTAGGTGATATAATACATCAAGTTCTTAGCCAGGACACTTCAACACCTTTTATAAAATGATTTCCTACAGTAAAAGTTAAGCAATGTTAATGATAAAGATAGATTTTTTAAAAAATATTTTATTATTTATTTGACACAGAGAGAGAGAGAGATCACAGGTAGGTGGAGAGGCAGGCAGAGAGAGAGAGAGGAGGAAGCAGGCTCCCTGCCGAGCAGAAAGCCCAATGCGGGCCTCGATCCCAGGACCCTGAGATCATGACCCGAGCTGAAAGCAGAGGCTTTAACCCACTGAGCCACCCAGGAGTCCTTTTTTTTTTTTTTCACTTTCTCTTATGAATTGTTGTGTAATCATCAAGTTTCAATGTTTTGAGCTGGCATTCTACTTGTTGTGGTAAAAAGTCTATTTCCTGGATTAATCTGAAAGAAATCCCCATTGATCAAACTCTAAACTATGTGCAGCAAACTAGACAATAAAAATATGTTGACTTGAGTATAAAACTTATACCAAAAAGCTTTAAATTAGTTTTCCAAATATGTTCATGTAGTTACGAACATTTTAATTAGTGTTTCTGAATTTTTTGTGGTCTATATGCCCTTTGAAAAAATCTATGAAGTTTGTAGACCATTTTCCCAAAGAAATGAAAGTTGAAATTCCCCCCAAATTACATTTAATTTAGGCAGGTTATAGGTGGTGAAAATTGTGTTCAAGGTCTCTAGTTTTAGTGTGATTTCACCACAATCAGGAGCTATTCTCTTAATACATTAGAAATTGGAAATTGTTTCTGCACTGTTAGAAATTCCTGCCTGGGGCGCCTGGATGGCTCAGTGGGTTAAGCCTCTGTCTTCAGCTCAGGTCATGATCTCAGGGTCCTGGGATTGAGCCCTGCATCAGGCTCCCTGCTCGGCAGGGAGCCTGCTTCCTCCTCTCTGGCTCTCTGCCTACTTGTGATCTCTCTCTGTCAAATAAATAAATAAAATCTTAAAAAAAAAAAAAAAAGAAATTCCTGTCTGAATATCATTTTCTAATAAATGTCCATAACTACAACTAGTGTTCCATATTAAAATCAAGTAACACCTATATTATTTTGTGTATAATTTGAAGTTTTCTTAATGCTTAACACAGAGTGAGGAAACACTAGGAATCTAATAAAATCTGGTAGAGTTTATAGATTCGCTGCTAAAAGACACAAAGGATATCAAGGAAGTTATGGGAAGGAACTTCTCTGGAACAATGATGTATATTTTAATGTTGAGATTTGTCAAGATTTGTGCTGTCATTCCCTATTGTTCCCTCTTCATAAGCCCTATCCACAGTATATGATGCAGGTAGTTTGAACTCCGATGAAACTGGAAGCATATAAGGATTGAATTACTTAGCGTAGAAGAAAGTTTAGATGACTTTCTTATGCCCTACATGAGTCTTCAACGGAAATAGGCACTTTTGAGTCAGAATTGAGGACTGATATTGCTGGTTTCCCATTTGATACTTTGATCTCATATGGAAAATAAAAGCTCCCAGCTTACTGAAGTCAGATTGATCTTTGTCTTCTTTTAAATTAGAAACCCCAAGTCCTTAAACCCATACTAAAAGGAGTGCCAAGACCTGACAACAATGGAGTTAAGTATTTTCTTATTAAAAAGTCTGTCAGCTTTTGAGCAATGCCCATTATCCCACACAGAGATCCCATTAGTGAATTGGCACCATCATTGTCTTCTACCCAAATGAGCTGATAACGTATCATTCTGTCAATTTATGTAGAAAGAGAGCTCAGGAATGATGACTCACATTTCTTTCCACATAAATGTTATTCCCACAGAATTCCTTCCCAGAGAATCTCCATTTATTTGGTTACCTGCCTGGATACCGTTTAATTTTATGCATAAAAAGAAATAAAAAACAGAACATTTAGTTTTTCTAATTATTTTCACAGATGCAAGCAATAATCTCTTAATCCATGAAGATAAATTTTAAAATAGTCCTTTCTGTTTGGGTAACCAAGTTAACTCTTTAGACTCAGATTTTTAAAAATGCTTTAGTTATGTAATTTTCATCATAAAAATGTTTCATATTCTAGTTTAAATTAATTTGGAATACATATCACACACATAGATGAATTTATTTATAGAACACCTGACATGACTAAATTGTTCTCTTTTGCAGGTCTTTGCCTATTTATTTATAAGGTATGTAAAAATAAATGCAACTTTAGCACATAAATATTCATATATTCTATGTATCTGAATATTTATATAGCACCTGCCAAATACTTTGACAGGCATGATAGGTTAGAACGCGTATTACAAGGGGGGAGGATGTTTATCTGGGATTAGGTTTCAGGTCACTTCTAAAACAAATGCAATGTAAGTTTATACAGCACACACAAGCAAAAGACAATGCTGCTTAGAAATGGACAAACCATGGTAGGTTTAATTGCACTATCACCATTATAAATATAATCTCTTTACGGTGAAATGTTGGTACTCATTTAATCTTGATTGTTTTACAGTTTCCTTTCCAGAAAAAAATACTCTGGAATCCCACCCATGTGAAGAGATGAGATATACCTTTCAATAAGAATGTAGGATATGAGACTTCATTTTCATAATAAAATTCCAATATTAACCACCTTTTAAAAATATATATATTTTATTTATTTATTTGAAAGGAGGGGGCAGAGGGAAAGGGAGACAGAAAATCTTAAGCAGGCTCCACACCCAGTGCAGGGTACAACATGGGACTTGATCTCACCACCCTGGGATCATGCCCCTGAGATCATGACCTCAGTTGAAATCAAGAGTTGGGCGCTTAACAATTGAGCCACGCAAGTAACCATCTTTTTATTTCATTTCCAAAACACCCCAAACTACCTTAATGAGCTGTCTTAGTCTCGTGCTGAATCTTGTTACATAATGCAGTCTTACTGGTTTATTGTGGAAAAAAATTTGGCATAGAGAAAAATGTAGAGAAGTTAACACAAGAACCATGATATTTATACAATGCTTTACTTAAACCTAAGAATTTAATCTCAAGATTCTTGTTAAATTCCATTATCAGAAGACTATGTATTTTGAGCACATAATACCTGCCTTTTGCATTTGCATGAATTGATTTTAGTGTGATGTCTTCAACATCTATCAAAAGTCACCACGTGTCCTTTCCATTCCCAGAACCTTAAATATTAGTGTTCTGCAGACTTCTGCTCATGGTCTTTCCCTAGAATATGAAGTAGGAGTATATGCTCTAATGCTTAATTGGCTTTATTTAACTTTCAGGTCTGACATTTTTAAGCAATGGGAACCTGGGAAACTTACCGAATTTCTCTGTAAGATAACATAAGAGTAGCACCCATCTTACACATTGTTGTGAGTTATCAAAGGAATTTAAGTGAAACATTTACACCTGTGCCTAAAACAGTAAAATTACCCTAAATTTTGGAATCAATGTGTAAACACTGCCCTTCTCATTCAGACACATCCTCTCCTTTGGCTGAAACCCACTTAGTTCTATTGACCTAACTAGAGACTATTGTTACCTAATTGTTCTTTGAGAGAGAACCCTCCCCAACTTTAAGACAATTTGAATCTTGGATCCTTCCAGCCTAGTCACTGCATTCTAGTCTCTGATATTTTGTTTCATTTTATGTGTTAGGCCCAGGTACTAGTTCTGCTCTAGCAACAGTCCAACATTCCACCAACATGCTCAGACGCATATCCATTTTTTTTCCACTCATCTACCGTGCCCTCGAGATCTCATTTTCTCCTTCACAGCTCTCTATTTTGTCTTTTAAGATCTAAACCTCTTTGAGAAGGAAAATTCTCACTTTCTCTAGCTAATGATTACTTCTGATACTTAACACTGAAGCATTTTCTCCCTAAGAAGCTTTAGTTCCTCTTTGATTTTCTGAATAAATGTAATACCCAGAGATAGAATATTTAAGGCACAGGCGCAGGGCTATATAATGTCTTTCTCTGCTTTTGGATTTGCAGTAATTTAAGAATTTCATTGTTTCATTTCTCTACCAAATGGAATACACTTTAAAAAAGAATATAGGCCTTTATTTCTTTTTAAAAATCAACCACTCTTCTATGCATGAAACTCTGACATAAAAACTAATGATCATGGGTTCTGAAATTAACAAATCCAGGGCCAACTCATTAACATATGGTTAAGGTTACCCTAATTGACCAAAATAAAGTTTAAAACATTAAGAGGAATAGAGGGCGCCTGAGTGGCTCAGTGGGTTAATGCCTCTGCTTTCGGCTCAGGTCATGATCTCAGGGTCCTGGGATCGAGGCCCGCATCGGGCTCCCTGCTCGGCGGGGAGCCTGCTTCCCCCNATTTTACTGCTAATCTAGCACAGCTAGTCATATGTTGGACTAACATTTTAATTCCAGAATATTCTTAGTCTTCCATAGCTCATGTGGAACTCAGCTGTTTTTGACCTTTAAAGACGTAGCTTGCAGAACTGGCTGAACACATCAGTAAGAACAGGAAATATTGTTATTAAAATCTTCCATTTCATAGTATTGTTTTACTGGATCTAAATGTCTCTCTTAGGATTTTTCCCCTTGTTTCTCTCTCATCTGAAATTTCAGGAAAAAGCACATGATTTAAGGTCTACTGTTGCAGCAAACACAGTGAGGCTCCTGTGACTGTGTTTACCAAGGTTTCCATGGCAGCCATTTGCCTGTTCCCCCAAGCCTGTTATTTGCTAATTTCTCTGTAGCCAGTGATTGCTAAAGCTAACATAAGGCATAATGACATCCCAAAGAAAAAAATTTGAAATGGTCATATTTACTAAAGCTTAAGGCCTAAAATCACTGATGGCCTTTAAATGGGCAATGTTCACTTAAAGACAAACACACAAATGTGAGACTATTAACATTCCTGCCAGGTTGTCTGTGTCTTCAAGATCTCTGATAGTAGGGCGCCTGGGTGGCTCAGTGGGTTAAAGCCTCTGCTTTCAGCTCAGGTCATGATCTCAGGGTCCTGGGATCAAGGCCCGCATCAGGCTCTCTGCTCAGTGGGGAGCCTGCTTCCCCCTCTCTCTCTCTGCCTGCCTCTCTGCCTCCTTGTGATCTCTCTCCCTCTGTGAAATAAATAAATAAAATCTTTAAAAAGAAATAAAAAATAAAAATAAAAATAAAAAAGACCTCTGATAGTATTAGGTGATTTTTTCCTAGGGCACAGCGGGTTCCTGTTCTCGTATCTGTTTGGCCAACCTTTACTCATCCTTAGGACTTAGCTCAAGAATTTCTTCTGGATATTTTTCTTGACCCTCCTCACTGGATTAGTTGCCTGTGCTTATGTTTATTATATCTCTCCTAGCATGACATTTAGTATATTTGTATTGTTTGGGCTTTTTATTTGTCTCTTTCTTTATATTAAAAATCATATAAGCTTCTTGGGGATGCCTGGGTGGCTCAGTCGGTTAAGCATCCAACTTGTCATTTCAGCTTAGGTCATGATCTCAGTGGGTCATGGGATGGGGCCCCATGTCAGGCTCCACACTTGGTGGGCAGTTTGCTGGAGATTCTGTCTCTTCTTCTCCCTATCACCCTCTTCCCCCTCCCAATTTCTCTCTCTCTCTCTCAAATAAATAAATACATCTTTAAAAATATTTTAAATAAATAAAATCATACAAGCTTCTGAAAAGGAGGCAATGGTGACCCACATAGACCATCCATCAGATGAAGAGAACAAGTCCTGACCAACAGTGAGGATTAGGTAAGTAAAATTCCTACCACATGAGAACACTATTTTCATGTTGCATGACATAATACTTGTAGGGATACAATGAGTAATTTTAAATGAACGAGTACAGAAAAATGCCCTACAAGCCGCCTCTTCCATTTCACTTTGATATTGTTAAATATATTGTCTAATACCTATATTGATAGTATTTTTTCCAGTTTTGATTTGAAGAATATATAGAATACCCCTCAGAAAGTAGGGACATGTTAATTTTACATTTTTTTGTTTATTAGCCCAAAATGTAAGATCTACTTATTTTCTTAATCCTTCCAGATTTTGCTTTAATCTCATAGTGATAGATTGAAAGAAAATGACCGTGGGTTTTTCCCTGGCTTGACACACGCCACTTAACAATAGTCTTTTGCAGTCCCTTCATTGAGTGGAGGAATCTATTTCCTCACTCTTTAAAACTGAACTGTCCTCGTGACTTGCTTTGACCAACAGAATGCCCTGAGAATGTTTGTGTCAGTTTCAAGCCTGCGCAGCACAAGTCCTCACATGCATTTACTCATACGTTTGAACCTCTCCCAAGCTGCCAAATGAACAATTTTGAGGTAGCCTTTTTGTCAACCCAGTCAATAGCCTGAAAATATGTGAGGGAGACAACCCACCATGTGAGTGTAGAGGCATGAATGAGTCTCGCCAAGATCGACTGACTGTGTTTCAGACCTACAGAATTACCTGGTGGTCCAAACTCTCCATGAACCATAATAACTGCTGTTTTGAGCCAATAAATTTTGACATGGTTTGTTCAGCAGTAATTGCTTCTGAGTAAGTCCTACCGAAATGACCCCATTTTATTGTAGCAATTTCTTTTCCCAGCATCCCTTTCCTCTTCCCAGATTTCTATGTACATGTTCAGCAGTATATATTTATATTCATTTTATGTAGTTTTTCCTACTCCCAAATTGTAATTGAGTCTCCATGTGGACAGGATCTTATTTTGCCTTTTTTTCCTTTTTTCTTTTGCTCTCTCTCCAACACCTAAAAAAGTGCCTTCACAAAATGGACATGTAATAAGTATTCATTTAATTAATCTATTAATTAAACTTGGCAATTTCACTTGTTTTTATATATGGAATATTTGCTTCTTTTACCTAACTAAAATTTATTCCCCTCCCTTACCCTTCATTTGATCAATTCTGTTGCAGCTTAAAGATTTATTGTTACCCAATATATTAATTATATTAAACAGAATAAAATAAATGGATGCATGAGTAGCTTACATGAGTCACTGCAAGAATGCATGAAACCCTATTCTAATGAACAAAAATTATAACTATTCCTAGTGAGTTTCAGGCATGGCACCCAACCAGAAAAATAAAATCACTGGCTTTTTCTCAACGTTTTCTTTAAGAAGCTAATAAACATTATAAGAGTCTTACATATTATAGACAGTTGCTTTTTTCAATGAATTTCTGCCTATATGATTCCATCATCTCTAAAAAATAGAGAAATGACTTGGTGTTTCTAGCAAGACAAGAATGGTTACTTCTACTCTGTATCTCATCCCCTTTAAATAAGTAAGCATGAAGATTTAGGAAAGGCACATGTGGTTTGTTGATGGACATGAACTAGCCATATGGTGAATCAGTTCTAGAAATCAATTGTTGGATGTTCCAAGTTGATCACTTTCATATTGTATTACATATGCAAGAACTGAGAATTATTTTCTAAAATAAATTGGCTATAAACAACCTAAAAAAATCACTCAGTTTAATACAAAACCTATTAAATGAGAAAATCCACACAAAACAAGCATGGCATTTAAAAGATAAAAGATCTTATTGAAATTCCAATTGTATTACTTTTGTGATTCTATATAGAATTTATTCAAATATTAAAAGAATGTTTCAAAAGGAAAATATTCTCAAATCTTTTTTTCTTAAAAGTTAAACATATAAAAATTCTGTTTAACAACCTTAGAAGAGTTGTAAAAAATAGAGAACATCTCAGAGTTCATGATACTAAAGCAAAGCGTAATTTTTCAAGTCATAGTAATTATGCTGGCTATCACCCCATTACTGATATAATGTGAAGCTAATAAGCCAAGTAATTAGTATGCTCTAGGTCAGAATTTTCACCTCAGTAACTGAAGGGTAAATGAAGACAAAGCAGTGTAATATTAAACATACAATTAAAGAAGTAGTAACATGTTATAATGAAAATCTGAATGATCACTTAAGAAAAGGTATATTTTTGTTTGCTTACTGAAGAAAAATAGGAGAAACTGAAATTTAAGCTTAATAAAAGTTAAGACATATTCACTTGTGTTGCTAATGATTGTTATTAAATATATAAACACACTTAAATTGTTAATATGTGTTGAACATATGCACAAATCATGCATTAGATAACTTATGCTCAATTTAATTGGTTATTGTAGTTTCATAATTATAATGAAAGTCAATATTTACTTGTTGTCTTGAGGGAGAAAAATAGACAAACTTGCATCAAAGATCTGGTGCCCTCATAAAGAAGAGAAAATAAATCAAAAGGTAACCAGATGTTGAGGGTTATTCTATTGTCCGGTAACTGGGACTAACATGATCGCTTTTCCTGAGGACAAAAAAAGGAAAATTATTCCCCAATTCTGTGTTCAGACACTAGAGATGGCAACCTCTACTCCGTGAGACTTCTTAAGAGCTACAAAGCTGGTACCAAATTCACTAGCCTCACTCCACTACCATGCCAGGAAGAAGAATGTCTCTTTGGGGTAGTACGATATACTGGAAAGAGGATATTCTCTACCCTCAAGAGTAGAGGAGTTTTTGCCATTGTCCTTAGGTCAAGTTTTGTAGAATAAAAGGGTGTTTATTAGGAAGCACTACTGAGACCAACACCTATGAATTAAGGAATTAAGAATGGGTAGAGGGAGAAGTTGAGTTGTGGTACAAGGCAATTACAAGGAAGGACCCAATCAACCCTACAGAAAGCTATTAAGTTTGATGGATCTTCAGAGTTGACCTAAGTTGAAGGGTCATACCTTAATACCTGCACAATGTGAAGTTACTGAATGTAGTCTGCACCTGGTGGAGGCACAACTTTGGGAAGAGCACTTAACCAGAAGATTCCTAAGAAGGCTGAGAACTAAAGGCCATTTTCCAACAACAATTTCAGCAGCTACAGGAAGGAATAAGCTCTTCATTTCTGAGGGTGAGCTGGGTGGCATACCACAGCATCCAGTTCACTAACTCTTTAAATCTTGGCAAGACATACAATTGAGAACTTTCACACAGAAAAAAGGGCAGAATTGCTACAACTGATCCCAGCACTTCTCAAGGCCTGCGAATGATAAAAATGATGGGTCTTAGAGTGCAAGAACTGACTGAAGAAAGTAGATGATATCAGGAACTTCCACCTTGTTCAAACAATGTTAATATGGGTGTGTGAAGCTGTATGAAGCTGTTGTGTGTAGGCTGAGAGGTGTGGGTCAGATGAAAGGACTGCTGGGTAACACAAGAGAAAATCAGTTTCTAGGGGTTTGTACAGGAACGAGCCATTTTCTGCCCACATCTAGCCCATAGATATGGGTCAACCAAGAAGGGATTACAATCTGTCTCAATTAAATGAGTAGACATTACCTTTTTCTTATGCTTTTTCCCTGCCCCATGACCAGAGGAGGAAGGCCAAGAATGTATGGGGAAAGAAAGTATGAAGAAAATATCATAGTATTCTCACAACTGCAAACCACTAGAGCCACAGACAACCTAGATTACCCTAAAAGAGAGGTGGTATGCACAATTCAGAAGTATTAGAGATTTAAGATCTTTGGGGTAATAGTTGACTTTTCAGGGACTGCAGCCAACAGATAAAAACCTCCATCTATTGCCCTCCAGAGCAGAAAATTTTTATGTATCATAAGACTCCTCATAATGATCTAAAGGAACTCAACACCAAGTGACCTCAGTGTGACCAACTGAATATAACTTCTTTGCATTATCCTTCTCTCCTTTCATGTTTCATTCTCTTTCCTCTCCCTCAATTCTGTGTCTTGCTATAATATTTCTAAACCTTTGTCTTAGGCCAGACTTTCCAAGCTAATATATGCAAAAGTGTACTTTTCTTTGTTTTTATGTTAAAAATGAATCTTTTTATTCCCAGTTTTATAGAAACCAAACATTCTATTAACAATACAAATTATAGCAGTAACACATTTGATAGTTAGGAGATATTTTTGTCTTCAGTGTTTTCAGCATTTTTATTGAAGAAATTGAGATATTTCCTCTCAGGGATCTTTGTATTGGAAGTATAATTTTCTTCCTCCCTAAATTTGACCAAGGATACCTGATTACATATGTATTCCTCCCATATCATAGGTCTTTGTAAGTTTATATTGTGGTTTTAGAAATTTGATACGCTTAGAAATATTTCCACTTAAACTCTCCAGCACCAGAAAACTATAAAAATAATATATTGCAACCTTGGGTTGGATTTGTATTTAAATAATCACAGAGACTATTCTGGGTTCTCTTTTTGAGAAACTACAGTTGTAGGACTATCAAAGTCACTCTGAAATATTCATGTTATAACTTATATATAATATCAGACTTTCCAATAACACATACTTTCCCTTGCACTTTATGGTTTCTGCAATTTTTTTCTCTCAGTAAAATGAATACACCTTGGACATTTATATAAATCATCAGTAGAGAAATGTTTGTACCTGTCAAGCTGAACAAATGTTCTACACCCCTTTCATTGCCATGAATCTACCAACTGACTGCTTATTTATTCATTGTGTTTGCATGTTTGATTTATAAAGGAACAAAACTACATGATTGGATACATTAAGTATTACATCATTTTTTATGGTGAATAAATGAGAAGCACTGGTAGGTTTGAGGGAAGTTTCCATTAAAATTAGATGCTGAGGATCCTAACTCTAAATTAAAAGAAATTCGACCTAAAATAAACATGTATTGAAGCATTCTTTGAAGGGAGTCAAGATAAACGTTTGAAGTGTATCTCCCAAAAACTGAAAGTGAGGGAGACACTTTGGACAAAACTGCTGCCAAATATGACACAAGGGAAGAGAAAAAAGGCATGTATAACCATCGTGCTTAGTCAAAACTCTTCTGAAAATATGAGTGCTATAGTCTGATTGTGTATGATAACATAATATGCCATAATTAATTTTGAATCTATTTGTCATAGCTCAAAAAAAGTCTTTTTGCTTTTTTATAAGAAACCTCCTTTTTCAGAAATAATAGTTGCATTTGGAAAGTAGTCACTATATAATATCACCATTTTCAAAGATGATCCTTAATAATAAGAGTAAATGTTTAGATATCCTGTCCTTTCTCTCCTCATTACCCCAGTGCTGATTTATCCTCTTTCGTACACCATTCCCTTGATTGTATACCAAAGCTAGTAAAGTAATGCTATTGTAAATTCTAGTACCTCACTAATAGCTTCTTTTGATAGAATTTAATGGGAGAAGTAGATGAAAGGCTTAAAATCTAATCCAGCTCAATCCAGCTCTACAAGGAAAAGGTTCAGAAATGGCTACCCCTTAATCTCCAACTCAACTGCTTTGGCCATATGTGAAGAAAAGATCAATTTGCCAAATGGTACTTCAAAATGGAGAAATTCTTACCCAAATCTCAGGGATAAATTCCATTTGCCAAGTCTGTCAGAAGCAGAAGCAAAATCGAAGGAGACACAAATATAAAATCTAAACAGTTGCCTTCAAAGACTTTTTGATCTAAGAAAATATGAGCCAAAAATGAAGACATGTCCCAAAGAAAGGGCATTTTTAGTATAAAGCATAGCAAAATGAGTAGATTAAGTAGACTATTAGCATTTCTGGAACTGACCATATGGCTGTTCCATACATGTTTACTTAGTCAATGGGAGGAGACATGTTATAAGTCATTAACTAGGGCCAACAAATGAGCAAATAACAAATAATCAGAAATAAAGCTCTAATGATCTCTAACCTCAAAGCTCTAATTGCTTTTATCCATCTCTTTTGTTCATTTATTGTTCCAACAAACTTTTATTGAATATCTGCTCCATGCCAGGCGCTTATATTTTATTTACTAAATTCTTAGAGTAAATCTCTAACTTATAAAACAAACAAACAAAAAAATTATTCCCTTTATAGGAAGGAAGAAACTGAGTTTTGAAAACATGAATATTCTGCAATTTATAGTTGGTAAGTATCGAAGAATTCAATTCCTGGTCTTCTTGCTGCAGAAGTCCAGTCTGCTACTGCACTAGACCTAGCACACTACATGCCAATCAGCAAGATGTCTTTCAAGCCGTGTGAAATGTCTATCCAAAACAGACAGTTCGACTTACATCATCTTGCAACCAGATTATTTCCTGATAATTTTTAACTTCTTTCTTCTGTTTTTTTCCTACTCCAATTCAATATCCAAATTGCTGCCACAATTATGGTTATAAAATATGCATCTGTTCCTGTCTCTCCCTTATATCACACCTCTAAATCATACCTTCTTAGATCATGACTTCTACTTTTCAGTTAGGCTGCAAAGAAACGTGAGGCATGCTTTATAATCACATGGTGTATTTACCTTCCCTCCAGGCTTACAGAACAAATTGAAGAATTCTGAACCTAACATTAACTTTCATGCAGATGTGCCATTATTTAGCTCAGAACAAATAATTCAGCATATATTTGTGTGCAAGCTGTGCTCTAAAGATGGTATGTACCTGTAGTCCTGTACTGATGAGAAGGATGAGGAAATATCTACCTGGGGAAACTGAGAGGAGAGCAGTGCCCATTTCTTATTTCTCTCTTTGCCTACAAAATCTTTGTCCACATAATAAATCAAGCATTACCTCCTACCTGAAATCATCATCAACTTTGGGTAAAGCAAAGTTAAACACAATCTTCTATAGTTTCACCTGACAATTTTTATAGCTGTCTACCTAGTCCTGATTACACTTGGATTATAGTTAAAATACATATGTGATTATCTCTTCAACTTCTTAAGTTCTTAAGGGTCTAAGGACCATGCTTTCCTCAATTTGATCTAATGATCAAATAGATGCCCTTGGCTGATAGTCTTAAACTTTTCAATCTTATATTCTTTGTCTTGAGATGAATTAAATATTCTCATATTTAGTATGAGCAAATGACAACCTCTAAATAAAACAAATATTTATAATGAATTTAACATGTCTTAAAATACTAGGGCTTTATAAAACCTCAGTACAACAAAATATAAAGAATGAAACAAAACAAACCAACCAAAAAACTGCTTAGTGTATTAATAAGTTCAAAATATAGCCACATAAAATCATTATTATTTTCTATCATTAATGAAGAAAAGCACTGCACTTGAATTGTTATACATTATAGGTAACATAATATTGCAAATTACATTCTAAAGTTTTATTTTCAGCTATAATTTTGGATGAAAATATTATTCATTAACTTACAAAAATATCATTAATATATATTTGTGGTATATAAAAATCGGGGGGTTTTGGTTTGATTTTCATCTCTGGATTAGGTTCCAAAGTAGTTTGGCTCTCTCCACAGATTAACAAAGGTTCTCTTTAGAGTTCACATCCTATGTTGAGCTACTGTAACTGATTTTGTTCATTGATAGGGTGATATCCTTTCATCCTTCACAGGGAGAGATATCCAAAAGGGACTATTTCTATTTGTCCATGGGTTCTCAAAGCATTCCACAAGTCCACTAATTTACCTTAAGTACATAATGAACGAGAAAAAATGAAATTATTTCGGAAGCATTTTTATTCTATATTCATAGACTCAGAAGTTTTTATGTGATGAAAAATCACTGTAAATTTTTTTCAAGTGAGCAGGATAGTCCAGACCTAAGGATAGATATGTAAATGTGACTACTTGAAAAATGTCAAATCTTCTATTTTATGACGTTTTACCTACCCATATGGATTTTTTTAATGGAAAAATTTCTGCTGACTAGTTTGTCTATAACAGCTTGTCAGTAAACTATTTTGTCTATGATATGCCATGTCATACCATAATACATATATCCATGGTATATAAGGTATCCACACGACATGCATGACACGGCATGTCAGAAAAATTTGTTTATCAAAAAGGTAAGGGAAAAATGTCATAAATAAAATTGTTAATTCTTCAGGAATGAAGTTGCTTACTAAAATTATATTGTATTTAAAGCAAATGGGTTTGTGATGAATATTTGTAAAATACAGCAAAATTATGTCTTTGTGATGATATGCAATTTAAAATTATTGCCACTTCTGACTTTCTATATTTTTGGTTAATGATAAGTTATTTATGTCTCTGTGTTTTTGAACGTCTAAAGCTAAATCCAATCACCAATCTAAAAATATGGCAAATGGGGAACTTGGGTAGCTCAGTCAGTTGAACATTTGACTCTTGATTTCAGCTCACATCATGATCTCAGGGTTCTAGGATCAAGCTCCACATCCAGCTCTGCACTCAGTGTGGAGAATCTGCTTGGGATTTTCTGTCTCCCTTTCCCTCTACCTCCTCCCCCCCCCCAATCATGCTCTCTCTATCTCTCTAAATAAATAAAACCTTTAAAAAATACAAATTAAAAAAAATCAAAAAATAAAAACATGGCAAACAAAAAGGTAATGGAGAAGTAATAAGATATTTCTTTCAATATCTATTGTATTTTGAATAAAGGATAACAGAGAAATAATTAAGCAGGGATATGAAGTACACATTTTTCCCCATACCTTTTCTGGAAAAAAGAATCACTTTAAAAGGTAAAATTATTTTTAAAGATTTTATTTATTTATTTGACACAGAGAGAGATCACAAGAAGTCAGAGAGGCAGGCAGAGAGAGAGAAGGAAGCTCTGCTGAGCAAAGAGCCCGATGCGGGGCTTGATCCCAGGACCCTGAGATCATGACCTGAGCTGAAGGCAGAAGCTTTAACCCACTGAGCCGCCCTGGTGCCCCTAAAAGTTAAATTTTATAAGTAGATAGATTGTAGAAAAAAATAGTAGAAAAGTCATGAAACATTTAAATACTCTATTTTTAATTAACAAATTTCAAAGTGAAAACAATAATGAAGGTCCATTTTTTTATTGACTTTATAGTTACAAATTTAAAATCTTAATAATGCTCCTGCTTGTGAGAATTTGGAGACAGGTATCCCCATTCCCCATGTTGCTACAGAACCTGATGAAATATTTTATAGGGTAATTTGGCAATTTTACTGTTAGTAATTTACTCAATGTATATAGTTCTATTTGTATTTATTTATTTTTTTAAGATTTATTTATTTATTTATTTGACAGAGAGAGAGAGAGAGATCACAAGTAGGCAGAGAGGCAGGCAGAGAGAGGAGGAAGCAGGCTCCCCGCTGAGCAGAGAGCCTGATGAGGGGTTCCATCCCAGTACCCTGAGATCATGACCTGAGCTAAAGGCAGAGGCTTTAACCCACTGAGCCACCCAGGCACCCCATACATTTGTATTTATAAATATATAGACAATGTTGTATATTTTTTGTTTTCAGTAGTAACAAAAATGTCAAAATAATGGGTGGAAGAAAGATACTTTTTTGTAGCACTCCCTACAAAGAAAAACAATGCAGCTTCCATATCTATAGATGCTAATGTGGAAAAATATTTAAGATTTATTTGTATTAAAAACAAATATGAGAGAGAAATAAGCTTAGTATATAGTAAGTGCATGTGTGTTGTGTATGAGAAAGAAAGAAAGAGTAAGAAAATGAATGTGCCATAAGTTCCAGAAAGGGTTCTTTCCAAACTGTGAAAATGCATAATAAAAAAAAAATTCTCAAAAGTTTTCATGCCAAGAAGAATGAAATCTGACAAGTAGTTGAGGGCATAACAGTATAGGGAATATATCTCATTTAAGTCATTGAAACATATTAACATCAGAGAATAGAAGAAAATTAACTACTAGCTAGAAAATTTTTAAGAGAAATAAGCAACTGGGAAATAGAAACAAATGTACAGTTTTGAAATCATTTACTAAAATATTGTGAATAATGTTGACAATTAGAATCAATATTAAAAAATGGACTTTCAACAATGAAAACAATAAAAAAAAGAATCAACGTACCTCCTGCCAAAAAAGGTAGGTGAAAAAAAAATGAGTTAAGAGCTAAAAATAATGAAATAAAAAAACAAAATACAGATCTGGCATTTAAAAAGATTAATAAATATGACAGTCTCCTTGCAAAGCCTGTGTGTGTGTGTGTGTCTCTGTGTGTGTATGTGTGTGTGTCTGTGTGTGTGTGTCTGTGTGTGTGTGTCTGTGTGTGTGTGTGTGTCTGTGTGTGTGTAAGAGAGGGAGGAAGGGAGAGAAGAGAAGGGAGGGAGAGAGAGAGAGAGAACATATACATTAGAAACATTAGAAATATACACAAAAAGTCAGAGAAGGAAATTAATACTCAAAACTAAGAGAATATAAAAAACAATTAAATAACCTTGGAGACAACTTCAGCTTTAGGTCAAAACTCTGCCTTTTTAAATTGTGTCAGCAGTGCCAGTCTCATTCATTTCCTTTTTGTTGTAAATAGTTCTATAGTCCACATGATTTTAAGCATCGAGTGCCCTGACAGTGATGTAGTCATCATTACTTGCCAGATTGCATGAATAATGTCTTAAGCAAAGGTAAATATTCACTAAGTAATGGGTAATAAATAAATTAATATATCAATGGCATTACATTGAATTCAATGAAACAAAACAAAACAAAACAAAACCCCACAAAGTTATCCATCCTGTCGACGTAAGAATATTAGGACAAATTTTGGCCCAGAAAAATGTATTTTTAATTCATTAATACAGAGTGAAAGAGTCTTGTGAATAAAACCTGAACCAATTGCAATTTCTTCATTAGGGCAGTATTGTGTGCTATTTATCTTATATGAACAACATCAAAATAATGTGAGATAAGCACTTAGAATTTATTTGCTTCTTTAAGTCATATTTTTCAAATTTGGTTATGATATCAAATATCCACAATATTGATGAAATATATAGTGTTTCTCACCCAGCACAAAACTACCAAGAGAAATTTTGATCATGTAAAACATTACATCTCTTTGAAGAATTTCACTCACACCTAATTATGAGAAAAGAAGAGTGTTCCCTGGATTCTTTGAAAGGAAGATTTCAGTTACTATACCACTCTTTTCTATGTCCCTAGCTCCACCTTAAAATAAAATTAGGGCACATATATCCTATAATAACTTCATGAAAAATCATTATCTAAAACTCTTATTTTTGTGAAATGAATGTACCGCTGTTGAGCCTGTCTGCAGGAGAAACACCATAAAAATGCTTCTCTGGACAAGAAACGACACGATAATAGTGGACAAGATGGAAACGTAAGATAAAGAAACAACACATCTCTGTCTTCCAATAGATTGTATGGGGAAAAAACTGAGAAGGAAAAAATGTGGACTTATTTGGACAATTGAGATAGTTACTATTTTCAACAATGTGAATCACATATTAGTCAAGTATCAGAAAATATGTTCATTTTTAGTATGCTACAGTAAAGCAGGATAGAACTTAATAATATATAATATGAAATAGAGTAATATGTGATAAAATATAATAGTGTTTGTTTAGCACAATTATATTTCCTTCTTTATGCTTTTAGCATAGCACAATTTAGGGTATTTTTATATTAAAAACATAGAATGTAGAGTCTCTCAATATACATACTTTCTAGTGATTATATTTAAATCATCCAAATATAGTCATTGTCTTTGGCAAAACCTATTTTTTACATGATGTCAGTGTTCCACTTAAGAATTAGCCACTCGATTTAAGAAATGCAATGGCTCATCCTTGTTCTACAATTTCTTTTGTGTAAGGTTATCTATTTTCTCAAGCGTAGGGGTATCTAGTTCCTTAAATGCAGGGATTTTTTTTTTTTATGGCACCAAAGCAAAATAGACTTTCATTCATTCTTCCCATGATAACACAAATGCTATGACACAAAAGAATCATGAACACTAACTCAGTATATAGTCACTTGCCAAAATGTCTGAAATTCAAATTATATAAAAAAGAAATAAAAATACTGCACATGATTTATGTCATCACAAAAGTCGATACCCTCTTCTTTGTTTAAAAAACAAACAGTTATAAATGGTTATATCTATCTTCTTTACCTTGCAATATTTTATAAAAATATACACGCACATTTTTAAACATATATATATGTATATATATATTTATGAAAGAGAGAGGAAAGGAAGAAAGGATGGAAGGAAGGAAGGAAATGTGAAAAAGAGGAAGAATGTACGTGGACTATATTAAATTGAAAACATAGACCAGAATGAAAGATAAGACTCCAATAACACTGAAAAGACACAGAGAATTGAATCTGTTATAAATGATTTATGCTCTAGGATCATGAGGTTAAAAAGGCAAAAGCTTTAATACTCACTCATGCGAGAATGTCAAGTCACTGGTCTAGATAAAGAATTTGACAGTAATAAGATTTTAAAAGCGGATATTTTCTGGTAGCATTGTCTGCCATAATAAATAGAGGTCATAAAGCTTTGGTCTAAACATATTCAGGGGGGATTAATACTGCAAGCAGATCATTCATCTGAACTTTGAGAATGTACTTATAGGCCAATTTAATAAATGGATAATGACATAAAGACTATTTGTGAGTCTCAGGGAAACATGTGCCTCTTCTGAGATTTTTATTTTTTTATTTCACTATAATTCTTCTAATGGGTAATTTTTTATTGCAAATTTGAACAAAGCTATTCCGCTTTTAGAGTAAAAAATATATAAATCACTTAAATTAACTACAATAACAGAAATGTCACCACCACCACCATTAATTCCTGCATGCCCTAAAAGGTGATGAGAAAAGTGAGTCATATGATGGAAATGGATTTATTTTAAGGAAAGGTAACTTTGAATTTGAGGGAATCACTCATTAAAAAAATTGATTCATCTTCTAGGAGTTCACCTTTACAGAGATTGGCTGTCTATTATATTTGACATGTAATCCTATTCATTAAGCAACATATCAACTTAAGATACAAGTTTGCTTCAAGGGATGTAGGTTAATGACTAATCAAAATTATTTGGGTCTACCTGAAACATATCATGTAAATATCTGACATCCATTTAGTATAGAAACAAAATTGAAGTTTCCCTTTGAGTCCTAATACTAATGTTCAACAGAAATATGAGGACAGAATATAAATAATAAGCCAACCATTTATAACTATGAGTTGTTCTCAACTTAGTTTAATCCATAAAATTTAGATGACTTTAATACATTCACTGCATATAAACATATAATTATCCAATACATTAGCATATAACTTTCTTTAAATAGATTGCACAGAAATTTTTAATGTTGAAAAGCATGTGCTTGGTAGTGGTTCACAGATGGGCCTATTATTTTATTTCCATTAAACACTCACAGGCAGGAGAGATACAGTTCTTAAAAACTTATATATGTATATGCCCATGTGTGTATACAAAATAACAGGGAATTTGGAATTTGCACGGTGCAAGAAGAAAATAATATCATCACTAACAAAATCCAAAAATAAATTATACTAAAATTTTAACAAATATCATATTCCTAAGAATTCCTTATGTATAATTTTCCTTCTTATAAAACAGTATATATCATCATTTTGCCATTTTTACGGCTGCAAAACGTTGCCATTTTATTGTACCACTATTTAATTAAATACTCCACTATTATTTTCCCCACCAAATGGTTTTAATAATTCTAGATGAATACATAATATATTTTTGAAACAGGAACATTTTAAATAAATGTTTAACTTCTGAAATACAGCTAATATTTTTTGAAAAGGTCAGATGAAAAATAAATATCCTACTCTGTAGGACAGATCTATCTATAGGACTTACTGTACTTAAATAAACTAAATCTTTACTACAATCAGGTGACTATTATCCATAACTGTTACTTTATTCACTTCATGTTTATGAACTCTTTAAGTACCCACAAGAGACATAAGAAGTGATTACAATTATTTATCCAATTTTATACATGAGACGACTGAGGCAAAGCTGTTGCTAACTGCTAAGACTAAGCTTAGCCAGCAGTTGAGACAGGATTTCAACCTACGCCAACTCTCTGGAGCCCATGCTCTTAACCACTACCTAGTAACGTCACCAAAATCACAAGATGTGAAGACCTTTTACTTTTAGAATTTTCTTGGATATTATTAAAACTGATGCTGGTAAAGGTACTGTTCCCTATGAAAGCTTTGAGAATATTGCCTCCCCCTTTTCTTTCAATCCCTGGTGTCCAGCAATCATTTGAATTTTATACTTCCTTGCAGATTATATCCCCTCCCTTTCAAATACATTTTAATATCTTTTCTTTGTTACCAATGTTCTGAAATTTTTAAAATATAACTCTGGATATGAAAGAGATATTTTGAATGCATGTAAATACACTGTTGCTTATTTAGTGTTGGCCTCCATTGATAATTCTTACCTGAATTATTACGAGGATGACAAGAAAGTGGTGACTTTCTATTCTTACAACTCTTGTTATATTAATGACCAGGCATGCAGTAAGAAACAGCTTTTACTTTACATGTGTGTATGGATTATCACTATTACCAATGTGGCTTTACAGATTCTTTTTGTATTTCATGATGCATAAGCTGTTGCTATCATTTTAATATCCTAAATTTGGCCAGTGCAGATCATTATGGGAACTTTTGGGTTGTCTCTCATATCATTTTGTTTTTGTTTTGTTATAGCAGTTACTTTATGGAAAATGGATGTTTAGGCTCTACCCCAACCCCAGAATCAATGACTTCCCCCAAGGTGTCTTAGATTGCCTTATATTTAAATGGAAAATTGTATTTAGAAATCAATATATGGGTGCTAGGCTTCTTCATTCATACTGACATGTTACCATTCATCAGCATTGCTGCAGACAAACAATGAACAAGTTAGAGATAAATTATAGAATATTCTGAGATTTGCTTCAAAATAATACAATTGAGAAGAGGGAGTTGGAAGAGTTAAACACAAAACAAACTTAGTCATAATCACTGAAACTAGTTGATGGATACAGGAGGTTCATTATACTGTTTTATTTACTTTTGTGCATATTTGAAAAATTCCTTAATAAAACAATTTGAAATCAAGGACAACAATATGCAAACTCCAAAAGCAAAAACCAAATCTCCCAGTATTAATGGTCCTTAACCTGAAAATCTATTCAGATGGATGTGTATTTGGCATCCAGTCATAATGCCTAAGCTGAGCAAGAGTCCACTGTAATTAAAAGCAATTTAATTTCTCATAATTCATTTTCATGTTTCAAAATTTTATTTCTTATTCCTAAAATTCTTCTGAGTCACTACTAATTATAGTAAATTGTGTTTAATGCTTTGGATTTTTCTTTTGTACATAGCTTAAATTGATCTCAAATTCTGGATCTTATATAAAACTTTCCTAAACTGATCACAAAAATTCATAGTCTTTCCCATCCATGTTTGGGACCTGTTCCCACCACCAACCAACTCTTATCTTCATCACTGCATGCTTTTTCACTTCTGTGATATCCAAGGTAAAATTTATGGTGCCCTCAAGCACCATGCTTCATATTCTAACTCAGTGTCTCCCTGCCTTAGGGACTCCAATGTCTCACATCCATCAAACTCTTCCTATGGTGAAAAGAAGACACTATTCCCTTAACCCTGTATATATATAATATATATATATATTTTTTTAAAGATTTATTTATTTATTTATTTGACAGAGAGAGATCACAAGTAGGCAGAGAGGCAGGCAGAGAGAGAGGTGGAAGCAGGCTCCCTGCTGAGCGCAGCCCAATGCCGGGCTTAATCCCAGGACCTTGAGATCATGACCTGAGCTGAAGGCAGAGGCTTTAACCCACTGAGCCACCCAGGTGCCCAATCCTGTATATATTTTTATTAGCAGGAAAGCATTCTAATTAGTTCAGCCTTTGTTAAATGTCCAGAATTGTTGTTGGATGTCAAGGAACTATGTCTGGCCAACCACTGCAGAATCAAATGATTCTATTTGAGTTGCTTAGAGAAAAAAACAAACAAACAAAACTGCATGTTTCAGAAAAATGGGGTAGAAAAAATTACTAGGAATATCAAAAGACTGATATCTGCTATCTTATTCTTTTCAAGCCTCAATATATTATGGGTCAATTTATATGTCTAATTAACTTTCTAAAACCACTGTTTTATAAAAAGAATTATAAATGCTTTATATTTTACTTAATTCTATTCCCCATTAATGAATAGTTTGTTCCAAAATTCTATGACCATTTTAGAGTTAAAAAAAATCATTGGAAATTTAAAATCAAGAACTACAAAGCCTAGAATTTTTCAACTGATTTAAGATTTCAGTTATTTTCATCATCATATTAAATGATGATTGGTGGGAAATGATCACAATTAGATGATAGATTTTTGACAAACATACTAATGTAGCTTTTCTCAATGTCATATAAACATTTGTTGGACAAAGAGTCCATTTGTTGAATACCTTCTCTTTGTAAAATAGTACACTATTAAATCTATACTAGAAAATAGTATTGGGCTAAGGTTGAGATACATTTGCAAAGCAAAAGCAGAAGCCCACTAGCAGTTGGTTGGAGTATCCTCAAACCATATCTTTTTTCCTGATATACACCACACAAACATTACATTTGCTGCCTAATTGAGAAAAATGTAAAAATCACTGAGTGTGAATAAGAATATCATGCAATTTAATAAGCATGGAAATAAGTAAGGCTACAAAAACAGAATACAGTGTTGGGGTCTTTTAGGCTTTACAGGTTGTGATAATTTCTATCATAATTCTGTGGCACGTATTTTTATACTCTGTTCTGTTAAATATTTTTTCATTGGGTTATTGGAAGGCAAAACTCCTCTGAATCTGTTTTTTTTTAATTTTTCCTTAAGTTAAATTAAACACAAATACTATGTTGTGTAATCACAAGAAAGAAAACTCCATAACTCAAAGGGTCCAAGAACTTAAGATCAAAATGCAGTTAACACTTGTCTACATAAGCTCAGTTCTGGTTTGAATAAGATTTCATTTCTTCGTTTCTCTCTCCTTTTTTTTTTTTTAGTAATGTTTTTGTGTATGTGTTACTTTAATTACTGAAAATGTAAAACACATTAGAAGTATCTCTTTATTTTATTATAATTTTTTTCTTTGACTATATTTCCTGTGTATTACCACATGGTTCTCCATTACTTTATACCACGGTCCATAAAGAAACAGGCTGTCTGTGAAACAACATCCTGATAAAAAAGAAATCATCCACTCGTGGCATATCCCTAAGCATCTGGTTTGGGAAAATAGAACACAGAGTCTAAGCATCTCAACGCATCTGTATGAAACACAGTGGAGATAGTTTCATTTGTTTGTTTCCTTTTTACAGTTTAGAAAATGAAAGCTGATGCATTTGAGGCTTACAATAAGGAGAGCAAATATTCCAAAGGCTTTCATATGCAAAATATTTTAATTGCTGAAGGACTTGGAATAAATCTTGGCTCACTTGCATTAACATTTCTCTTCTTTAGACTTCTGCTTCATTTTTGACAAAGTTTGTATTATTAATACTTTGTCAAATTTCTCACTTTTTTCTTTTGATCTCCTGAACAGTAGACAAAAAAAAAAAGCTCACACTGAAATTGAATTTCATAATTAGTGTTCAAGCAATAGCAATGTTCTTAGAAATTTTACATAACTGATAAATCAGCAAACCAAGTCTATTCCATTTTAAAGCATGAGGCTTTTGAAATTTTTAGGAAATTGTGGTAGTGATAAAAACCTGAAGAGATGTAAGATTTAATTGAGGCAACATTTCTTCTAGAAAAAAAAATTATCATTATGATGGCATCAACTGCTATGAATTCAAATGCTGGTGATTTCTAGTATTTGTGTTCACCTTCTATTCACAAGTTGAAATAAAATAACTGTGCACCTGGGTGGCTCAGTGGGTTAAAGCCTCTGCCTTCAGCTCAGGTCATGATCTCAGGGTCCTGGGATTGAGGCCTGCGTCGGGCTCTCTGCTAGACGGGGAGCCTGCTTCCTCCTCTCTCTCCCTGTCTGCCTCTCTGCCTACTTGTGATCTGATCTTACTGTGTGTCAAATAAATAAATAAAATCTTAAAAAAAATAATAACTTCCAGTCTTGTTTACAGTTAGATGAGGCCCTAGACCTATTTCTGACCAATACAGGGTAAGTTGAAACAATGTGTACAATACAAAAGCCTGGATCATTAAAAAAAAAAAAATTGCAGGTTGATTCTGTCTCTGTCTTTTCCTATCTCTCAGTTGAGGCAGAGGTACCAGCAGATTCTGGGGCTCCAAGGGATGACAAAGCCACAAGACGGAAAGCACCACAGACCCTGGGATTCCGTGCAGTAAGTCATTACTGAGTGAGAAATAAATGAATATATTAAACTTCACTTGATTTGATGGTTTGGAAACAATTATCCTATTCTGATTCATCTTCAGGATTATCTTGTCTATTTTGGCCCTTTAAATATCCATATTTTCTTTTTGGAATCAGCTAATAAGTTGCCTGTACTCACACACGCATGCATGAATACACACACAGAAAATGCCTGCTAGGATTAGAATTGCAATTGCATTGAGTCATTTACAGGTGAATTTGAGAATAATTTACAACTCCATGAAATTAATGCTTCCAACCCAAGGCCATAACATATCCCTTTATTAAGTTCTACTTATGTTTGTACAATACTGCATTATAGTTTTCTATGCTGATGTCTTATACAATCTCTCATTAGATATATTTCTAGGTATTTGAAAATTTTGATATTTCTAGATAACGTTTTTTGAAATTTTAAATTCTTATTGTTCACTGCTAACATACAGAAAAAATATTAGCTTTATTTTTAATTTTTTGAAGTCTAACACATACAAAGTGCACTAATATTAAATGTATAGCTTGTTGAAATATTGAGTATGTATGTATTAATGTAACCAACACAGACATCAAGATAATTGGCTTCCAGAAAAGTTCTTTAAGTTCCCTCATGTATCTTACCAGTAAATAACTATTCTGTGACTCTATTCTAACTTCTACCACCTTATATTATGTATATATATATATATATATATATATATTTTAAGATTTTATTTATTTATTTGACAGAGACACAGTGAGAAAGGGAACACAAGGAAGGGGAGTGGGAGAGGGGGAAGCAGGCTCCTTGCCATGTAGGGAGCCTGATGCGTACCTTGATCCCAGCACCCTGGGATCATGACCTGAGTTGAAGGCAGATGCCTAACAACTGAGCCACCCAGGTGCCCTATATTTTAAATTTATTAAATGGAATCATATAGTATATACTCTTTTTGTTTCTGGTTTCTTGTGTTCTGTATAAAGTCTTGAGATTTACACATATTGCTACATATTCATTTTCTTTGTTGTATATGATTACATGAGTATACCTCAACTTATGTATCATTCACATGTAAATGAACAATTGGGTTGTTTCCAATTTTTGTCTGTTAGAGAAAAAACACTCTTAACAAATCTGTATAGGTTCAGGTTTTAGATAGCATAGGAAGATCCTAATTCATCACCTCTCACAGACACACTGAATCTACAGCCATATATGTAATGATTTTCTCTGAAAACAACCTAAAAAATGGCTCGGCACATCAGGCAAATAAGAGGGATCCCACAGGGAAGTGGGTAGGAAAGGCTGAGACAATCTTACCGTAAACCCCGTCCCAGTCTTGTGACTCACAGCAGGAAGGGAATTCACAAACTGGAAACTTCTCCCTGAGCAGAGTTTATACCTTACATCCGGTACTCCATTTTTCAAGACTGCTATGTGAGAGACCAGCCCTGAAAACTGAAGACCAGCTGTTTATGACTGTAACATATACCTGCAAGTGGCAAATGGCTTTTATAAAGCCTGCCTTCTTGGTCCTATCTGCCCCCCTCAGACTCTATGTGAAAAAGACTCAAGCTCACAGATACAAAGAACAGACTGGTGTTTGCCAAAGGCAGGGGTGGGGGCATGCTAAATGGGTGAAGGAAGTCAAAAAGTATACTTTCAGTTATAAGATTTGTAAGTCATAAGGATGTAATGTACAGCATGGTGACTACAGTTTATGATGCTGTACTGCATATTGAAAGTTGCTATTGAGAGTAATCATTCAAAGTTTCCATCATAAGAAAAAAGTCTGTAACTATACATGGTGACAGATGTTACGTAGACAAGGGGGAATCATTTTGCTATGTATACAAGTATCTTATCATTATGTTATACATCTGAACCTAATGTATGTCAATTATTCCCCAATAAAAAGTTAAAGTTTTATAAAACAATAAAGAAATTCTGTACATATCTTTAAAATCACATATGCACTCTTTACCTTAGCATATACCTCAGGACGAAATTCTTGCATCGTAGGAGATGCTTATGTTCAGCTTCAGAGAATATCACAAAAACAGGTGTTAGCAGTATCTATGCCACTGTTTTTTTCTAGTAGCAATGCATGAGAGTTTCAGTGGCTCTATATCCTTGTTTACACTTGGTATTGGAAGGTTCTTCTAAAAAAAATTCACTTTAGCCATTCCAGTGAGTGTTATATAGATTTATTGTGGATTTGATTTGCGTTTTCTTGTTTAAGGAGGCTGAGCACATGAGTATGTGTCTAGGGACATTTGGATATTTTCCTTCATGAAGTCTCAGTTCAAATCTTGGTATACTTTTTATTGATCTTTAGAAGTTCTTTGTGTATATTGGAAACTGGAATTTACCTTTTATTCTCCAATTGATGTGTCCTGATGAGCAGAAATTATTAATTTTAATAAAGTCCAATTTGTAATTTTTTTATGATTAACTCTTTGTATTATTTTAAAGAAATGTTCTTCTACCTTATAGTCATGAAGATGTTCTCATGTTTTCTTCCAGGAGATTTGTTTTACCCATCACGTATATGTGTACGACTCATCTTGAGTTAATTTTTGTGTCCTGTTAGGTAGGGTTTTCCATGTGGGTATATAAATAGACCTGGCATCATTTTTCAAAAGGTCATCCTCTTCCCACTAGATTACAGTGGTGCCCTTATCTTGAACCAAGTGACCACATGTGTGTGAGTTTATATGGACTCTTTTCTGTTGGTATCGTTGTCTATTCTTGTAAATTTCTTCCCCAGTACCATACTGACAATTAGTGTAACTTTATGGAAAATCAGAGTTCTTATTCTTCAGGTTTTCAACTTTATTTTTCTTTAAAGTAATCCTGGCTATTTTACATCAGCGTTTTGATAAAATTTTAAAAACATCTTGTGATTTTTCACAAAAGGAATCTTCTGGATTCTTAACAAAATGACATTGTTATTTCTTAAATGTTATATTTATATTTATGGCTTGTTTTTAAAAATAAAGTATTGTTTTGTATTGATTTTATATCCTGTGATCTTGCTAAATTTACTTATTATCTCTATAATTTATCAATTGTTATATTTTTATATATAATTTATTTATATATAATTTATATATATTTTATATATTTATAGTTTATAAATTTTTCTTTACATTCTACTTGCAAATATATCTTAGAATAATGGCTTTTTTCTTTTCAATTATTATAGCTTTTTTTTGAGTGAGGGATCTTATTATACCAGATAGGGTCCTTGATAGAAAGTTGACTATAATAGTGGCCAATTATTATAGTCTCATTTTAGGTCTCAGGAAGGGTGCATTAAATATTTCACTATTAGATATCTTTTGCTGTAAATTTTTTTTTGTAAATACCCATGATCAGAATAAGGAAAATATACTTCTACATTTGCTAAAATTTAAAAAAAAATCATAAATGGATCTCAGTTTTGTGGATCTTTTTATATAAATTAAAGAGATCATGTGCTTTAATTCTGATATATTAACTAATATTAATTAAAGTTGGAATAGTAAATGAACTTGTATAATTGGAATAAAGCTCATTTGATAATAATAAATTATCCCTTTTACATAGCACTGATTTGCTAATATTTTATTTAGGGATTTTTCATCTACGGTAATGATAGTTCTTTAATTTTACTTTACATAATATTAGGTTATGTTATCAAGATTATGCTGGGCTTATGGCATAGTTTAAAATGTTTCTTCTTTTTGTATTATTTGAAATTTTTGAGTAAATTTGATGTTATTACTTCCATATTTGAAAGAATTCGCTTGGAAAGGCAACTGGGTTGGAGATTTTCCCTTTAGCTAAGTTTTTAGTTACTGATTAAGTTTATTTATTAGATACAGAGCTACTGAAAGGTTTTATTCACTCTTTGATATGTTTTGTTAAATTAATTTTTAGGTCATTGAATCTCAGTTTTCAGGTTTATTAGGTGTTATGTGCTGACAATATATTACTTTTTTTTTTCTTTTTGAAAAAGGTCCATAGTATCTATACTGATGGCCCTCCTTTTAATTTCCAGCATCTCTCGATCTCTCTCTCACATTTTTAGTGATTAGATTTGTCTTGCTAACGGATTATCAATTTTATTAATCTTTCCAAAGAAGTAACTTTTGGTTTTGCCAATTTTCATTGTTTTTTTTTTAAACCAATTGATTCTGTTCGTTATTTTATTTCTTCTATTTTCTCTCAGTGTAGTGTAGTGTTCCTTATGTAGATTCTTGAGGTCAGGGGTTATAGCTGCTATTTTTCTAGTGTGTTAATTCAATACTAAAATTCTATTTAATCAATTCTGTATTCCAGAAATGTTGATATGTCATATTTTCATTTGTATACAGTTCAAAATATTTTCTATTACCACTATAATAGTATTTGTAGCAAACTGGTTATTTGGAAATATAATGTTCGAGATTTTCTTAACTTTCATAAACTCCTACCCACCTCGGTTCCATTGTGGTCAGAAAAAATTATTTGTATGAATGTATTCTTTGAGATTCTTTGATACTTGCTTCATAGCCCAAGATATTTTTATTTTAGTAATTGTTCAATATATACTTTATAAAAATGTGTTTTTTACTTGCTAGACATAGTGTCCACATAGGGAAAAGAGAGCAGTTTTTCTCTCTGTATTCTGAAATATTCTGTATATTTGCTAATATTCGATTTGATTATCAATGCCTGAGAATGATTAATTAAAAACTCCATTTATGATCCCAAATTTGTTGGTCTATTTTTGAATTATGTCAGCTTTCAATTAAATATTTTGAGTCCATATTATCAGATGCATAAATATTTAGGCTTATTGTCTTCCTTTCTAATTGGAGTCTCCAATCTAGACTACATTAACTTTTGGTCTTAGATAAATTCTCAATCATCTCATAATTATTTATCTTTTTAAAGCTAACACAACAAAACAAAATTATGTTAATTTTGTATGTATTTTTTTATCATTTAAAAATATTTTTATTAATTTTTAATCAGGATAAGTGTACTCTTTAATCCCCATTTCCTATTTCACCCATCTCCCCACAAACCTCCCCTCTTATAACTGTCAGTTTGTTCACTATAGTTCAGAATCTGATTCTTGGTTTCTCTCTCTGTTTTTCCTTTGCTCATTTGTCTTATTTCTTAAATTCCACATATGAGTGAAATCATATAGTATTTGTCTTTCTCTGACTGACTTATTTCACTTAGCATTATACCCTCTAGCTCCATCCATGTTGTTGTAAATGGAAAGATTTCATTCTTTTTATGGCTGAATAATATTCCAGATAATGTGCTGTTATTTATACTTCAAAATGACACATTCAGGATATTATTTTAATATTTTCCTATTTTATGAACACTTTCCCTAGTTTATGATATGTTTCCATTCAATTATTCTAAAATCAAATTCTTTCTCTTCTACTTCTCTATGCTGAATTTTTGGCCTAGGAAAAATAAATTGATTGTTAACATCTGTGTTTTTCCCCATTTTAATTATTTATGTTTATACCTGTGGCATTCTAAGAGCTTTAAATACAGTCCTCATCTGGGTCAGTTAATAAAAGGATCTCTCAAGGTAGCAATGATGTTTGAATAAAAGCATGATCAGATTATAATTATTCTTATTTGTTATAGTGATAAAAATCAAGTCATACGGAAAAATTAAGTAACATTTAAGAGACTGATTTTGTTTCATTTGTTTTTGATTAGTTGGTTGGTTTAGCAAACAGATTAAAATCATGTAGAAACTTTTACTTTAAATTGCAATTGATGTTATTACAAGTTTGAAAATTGTTTTGCTAAAAAAATTTACACATGTGTCATGTTGGTTGACTATTGTTGATTGGTAGACTTTATGGATCGTCAGCATTAAGGCTTATTCTACTAAAGAACTCTTCCTATTGAATAATATGTGTTATAGACTAAATTGTCCCCCCCCCATTCATATGCTGAAGTTCTAATGGCCAATGTAACTGTATTTAGAGATAAGGTCCCTGAGGGGGTAATTAAGGTTAAATGAGGTCATAAGGGCAACACCTTAATCCAATAGGACTGAAGAAAAGGAAAAAACACCAGATACCTCACTCTTCCCCTCCATGCGTGCACAGATTAAAAACAATGTGAAGGCACAGTGAGAAAGAGGAGGTCTGGTAGCCAAGGAGACAGGCCAAATCTGCTGTGACCTTGGATTTCCAGCTTCCAGAACTGTGAGAAATAAATTTCTGTGTTCACGCCACTCAATCTGTGGTAGCTTGTTATGACAATTGCAATGGGTGTTAGTAAAGAATTGAGAAGGAAGTTACAAGAAGAGAACATTTCCCCTCAGTTTTGCACACACAATTTTATATAGACCTTAAAAACATATTTCCTTGTCCTGAAAAGATTATTGAGTTAGAAAATAATTATTTTCATTGTTCAGGCGTGGAGCTGACAGGAAGAAAAAAATTACTAAATCATTATCTAATATTTTAATAGTCTTATTTTCAGATACTTCTTTGTTTTCAATAATGGCTTATAAGCCAAAGTTTGTTTTATTACCTAAAAACTTAAGAAGTCACTGGTTTCAAGAAAAATTGTGTTTGATCAAAGTGAATCTTTTAGTTGAACTAATACTATTAACATTTTCAGAAATACAGAAAGTATATTATATGAACCGCTAGAAGCACCTACTGACTTTACATATGTTATAAAATATTTCCAAAGGACTTTCAGTGATTATTCCCACTTTTTACAGTATGACTCATCAATTGGCAATGTTCCACTGTTGTTTGCTACAAGCAAATTTGGAAGCAGATGGGTTTTCTGAAATACAGCACTGCATAACTACTAGAGTTTTTAGTTTTATTTTTATACAATGGTATCAAGTTAATTCATCAAGTTTGATTTTTGCTTCTCTTATATCCACTATGAAAAATCTTTCTAATTTTGTGTTTTGAGAGTTTGAAACTATGGCAAGGAAGTTTTGGAATCTGGAAGTTAGGATAGGAAATTAGAATTCACCTGTGAAGTTTTCCGGGTCCAAAGGTCAGGGAAAATCTTATCCCAACAGTTACATCTTTGAATCCCTGTCCACAAGGTAGTCTAATGATGCTTTTCAGTAGATATTAAAGCTTCTTTCTCATTTTCTGAAATATTGTGTTTCCATGAAACAGTGAACAGCCTAAAGGCCCTTAGCAGTCAAAGGCATTATTGACTAATCCCATGTAAACAAGTGAAAAATAAAATATTTAAGTCATTGTTCCAAGAGGCCTTTATTCAAATTCTGCTTCAGTCAGCATCATGAAACTCCTTTAAAACTGACCATACATTTAAAGACTCATTTTCTTGTTTTCTTGAGGAAAAAACAAAGATTGAAAGAAATCGTGACTATATACTATGATTATTGAATAAGTCATCGAGAAAGTATGTTCCTCTTTTGTAAAAACATATTGTTTACATTATTCCAATAAACGGAGAATGAAATGTATAAAAAGTTCCCATGAAAAATTTCTGCTTCAATAGGTTTCTGGCTTGGTATTTAATTCTTGTACTAAAGAACTGCTTAAAATAAGGTTACGGAGTTAGGATTGGTTATCATTATTTTCCATTATATCTACCCTAAGATTGGTTACCATAAAAAGGTGTATGTCACTTTCCTCTTTTGAAGCAGACGACCAAATTGGAGTAAATGGGTTAAGGTATCCAATTACCATAGATAGAGGATAAGAATTAAGTATGTAACAAAAGGCTGAAACCAGTATATTAATGCAATACAGTATTATTTTGATTAAAGAGTAGAAGAGCAGCATAATAATCATTTGACTAATATCTAGGTACTTTGGTGTGCTGAATTCTCTACCATATTACTTTAAAAATAAAGAAGAGAAACAGACTAACAAAAATTAGATTTAACATAAAGAAAGGGGTGCTTTCTTTATTTTAATATATACATATTTTAAAAACACACATATATTTTAGTATATATGTATGTGTCATTATGTGTGTGTATATATACATACAGGTTGCTTCCAGCTAAGATCTCAGAGAGAAAGCAATATGAATTAGAGCTGTACCCGGTCATACAGTACAAGTGAGAAGACTGTGTTTTTGTAAATAAATCACATTTTGGAGTCATTTGTCATTATACCATAACCTAGCCAACCTTTTTTTTTTTTTTAAGATTTTATTTATTTATTTGACAGAGGGAGAGAGATCACAAGTAGGCTGAGAGGCAGGCAGAGAGAAAGAGGAGGAAGCAGGCTCCTTGCTGAGCAGAGAGCCCGATGCGGGGCTTGATCCCAGGACCCTGAGATCATGACCTGAGCTGAAGGCAGAGGCTTTAACCCACTGAGCCACCCAGGCGCCCTAACTAGCCAATCTTGACTGCTATACCATATTATAAATTACTGATGTTATTAAGCAAGAATTCCATATTTTAAATCTACCATGATTAGTGACTCTTTAAAAATTTGTTTTGCCTTCTCTAAGTCCCGAAAAACCCATCTTCTCATTCTATTATAACTTCATAAATTGCAATTGATCAGTAATTTTGGAGAGAATGTCAGGTAAGTGCCAGTCTAGAATCATGCTGGTCATAAGACAGTTCATATACTTTTCCATTGTAAAAGCTTGTCTTAGATTTGGCCGTCTAAGACAGAGGTTATTTTTCTTACAGACTACCTTCATCTTTACTATGAAAAAAAAAAAAACACAAAAAAAACCCCAAACAGCTAAATATTGTTTTAATTCTGGAATCTCAGTTTGGATATTAGATATTTTATCATCTTTAGTTTCTTTTCTTTTTATCATCTTTAGTTTCAAATATACCACCTTTAGTTTTTTGTGTTATACATTTTATGTGTATGTAGTGCATGTTTCCTAGTAGTGCATGTTGCCACTTACTACACAGTTCTAGTTCTCCTTAACGTTGCTCCCAATTATTTCTAACATTAATGAATCTTTTTTCACAAAAATCTGGCAGAGACCAAATAATCCCCAACATTCAAGTCCTCTCATTTATACTGTCCTTCAGCATCTCTTCTAAGGCTTCTGATAACTAAAAACCTACCTGCTACCCATTGGTCTCTGCCTCCCAGCTTGGACCCTTGAACCTAAATGTGGATGAGGCATTGTTGTGGTCAATGAGCCACAAACACACTATTCTTTTTAGTTGGGTTGACCCTCTGAACACTGAGAAACTATTATTGAGTAGGTCTTAAATTAAACATTATAAATATAGCCATAACTTATTGAGAGTTCGCTATATACTGACATTTAGCAATCTTATTTAATTCTCAAAATAATTGTTTTAGACACTATGTACATGTTATATTATATATGAGGGAAATATGGCCCCAAAATAGTAAATAACATGCTCTAATTTGCTTTTGATTTAGAACCTGCACTCTTGATCATTAACTTACGGTACTTTTCTCACAGTACTCACTGCATGTTAACATCAGAGTGCATTCCTTCTCAATATGCAACCAGTTTCTCATCCTAACAGAGTCTTGGTTAGATACCCAACCATTTTTTCACACATACTGAGATATACCTGAATCCCAGTAGTTGACAGAGTGCAAGCTTAAAAAATGTAAATTATAACTAAAACGTGTACCATATATTTAGAGGGGCTCTTAAAGAATTAGAAATATTCCATGTTGTCAATGAAATGGGGCCTCATAGTTGATTTAAGAATATTTTAATAGGGCCAAATTTGTTCGGTGGATTTTGGTGATAAATGATTTTAACACACCAGGTTAGGCAACTTGAAAGTATTCCTTTTTTTCTAGAATTTTACATATCACAATGAAAAACAAAATATATTTTATACCCACTAACTTAAGCTAATGAAGAATTACAAACTACTCCATCCTGTTCCTTTTGAATCTATATTTTAAATGTTTAACAAACATGACTAAAACCTGAATAGATATACCTACATATTTTCTAAAATGAAGATAAACAAAAATAAGAAAATAAGCTATAATGACACAATGTAGAAATGTCAAGTAATATATGTATATCCATATTTATATTATTTAGATAATGGGGTTGCATCTAACCACAGTATTTTATGAAATGCTTTCTAAAAGCATTTATATTGTGAAATATGACAGAGAAAACTATATAAAATATAAATCATTATGAAGTGAATTTGACTATAATTTTCAATAGGTTAAAAAAAAGTATTTCAGAAGCCTTCATACATGACTCTTTCTGATCATAACCTCCTTTATCCTCTGAGAAGCAGTCACTTATCTTACACTGTAACATTTACCCCGTTAGTTTTTCCTTTTTTCACTGTGTACTAGTATCCACACAAAGTCTGGATTTTGTTTGAATGTAATCAAGCTACAAACATTCTATTGTGTCTTTCTCTCAATGATACGTCCTTAACATTTTTCCAGGTTTTTGCTTATTTATGCAATTCTTTTATTTTCACTACTGTATAGTTCATAATATCAATATCTCATGATTTGTTGATAACACTCAATGGACATTTGGCTTATTTGCAGCTTTTATGTGTTACAAACAATGCTTTCATCAGCCCTGTGAATTTTTTGTTTGGTTGTTTTTTCTTCAGAGGGAGAAAGAGTACAGGCACATGCACAAGCACGAGCAAGTGGGGATTTGGGGCAGAGGGAAAGGGAGAGAGAGAGAATCCTAAGCAGGTCCCACACCCAGCACAAAGCCCAATGCACAGGGCATTGATCCCACAACACTGAGATCATGACCTGGGCCGAAATCAAGAGTTAGATGCGTAACCAACTGAGCCACCCAGATGGCCCAACCCTGTGCATGTTTTTGGATAAACATAAACTTCCATTCCTGCGGAACATATACCGAAGCACGGGATTGTTGAGTCATAGGTTGTTTCTCTTTTGCTCTAATACTGTCCAGTCTTTTCCCAATGCAGTTGTTCCAATTATATGTTGCATTATGTAAGAGTTCCAGTTCCTCCCCATTTCCCCAACATTTGCTCAGATTTTATAATGTCTTCAAGCCTGGTGGATGGGTCATGGTATCTCACTGTGGTTTTAATTGCATGTACCTGATTCCTAACAAGATTGAGCACATTTTTATCTTTATCAGTCATTTCAATTTCTTTTGTTATGAAGTCACATGTTGGGTTCTTTAGCCATGTCTCTACTTATCTTTTTATTACTAATTGATTTGTATGCTTTATATTTTCTGGCTAAAAAATATTTGCCTGTTATATCCATTTCACATATATTCTCCCCTCCTTTTACGATTTGCCTTTTTACTTTGTTCAGTCTCAGTAGGAAAGGAAGCTAGGAGTTGTAGCACAAATGTTAAGGGCCATTTTTCAAAGCAAATAATTCTTAAATAAAAACGTAATATATCAAGAAAAGTATTGAAAGTGTCAACTACATAAAAAGAACTTCTGGGAGCCGGTTCGACGGAAGGAGCGGCGGCGGTGGCAGAGGATGGAGAAGGTGGTGTTGTCTTCTCTCTGCTCCACTGTCGCGCGCTGGTCTTCCTCTCAGTGGACTTCATAATGACACTGTCTGACTCGGAATGTGATTACACTAAAGCTAGAGCATGTTGCTCGAAATTAAACAGTGGGAATTCCAGAGTTGATTGGCCACACCATTGCCACGGTATTGATGCTCGTTTCATTGCACTGGTTCGTCTTCCTTCTCAACTTGCCTGCTGCCACTCGGAATATATATCGGCTCATGATGGTGCCAGGGGAACATGCGAGGGGTGGATCCGACGGAGATACACAACCGGGCGCCGCTGAAGTCACACAGGAGGGAAGCCATGATCAAGCTCGGCTTCCACCTGCTCTGTTTCTTCATGGATCTTTACAGTATGATTTTGGCTTTGATAAACGACTGAAGCTGGAGGAGCCGCAGCCCGAGTCCATCCGCACCGGAGTGCGCAGCCCGGGAGCCAGAGAGGGTGGGACTCGTCCTAAGAACCCTGACCATAGCAGTATATTTTTTCCTCTTTGAACACACGAAACAATATCTTTGCTGTATTTTTACCATATAAAGTATTTAAAAAACAAACAAACAAACAAAACCCCAAAACAACAACAAAAGGAACTTCTGTTCTGTCTGTCCATATAAAATTCTACATAAGTAAATAAATGAAATTTTAAAAAAGTAAACAAGAAGATATTGTAAAAGATATAATTGATACAATAATAAAATGATATTAGATAGTTTCACCAATCAGTCATAGAAAAAAAAAAGCGGACAAGAGACATGACTAAGAATGTTCACAGAAGATGAGACAAAAATAATTTATAAATATGAAATTGAAGTTTTAGCCATCAAATGTAAAGGAAAATACTGAGAATGGTACAAGGTCACTGGCCTCTTTCTCTTGTCTGTTACGCTTTCTTTCTTACTATCCAATCACATGAAAATACAATGAACGAAACATTAACTGATTTTACTTAATATAAAACTAGAATGAAAAGGAAATGAAAAGTCTCTAAAATACTGGAACATAGCCTTTTTTGCTTTGGCTCTTTTTCCTATCAAAATACTGCAAAGGGGAGATGAAACTTTCCCATACCTAATGAAAATCCAAGAAGTCAGAATTCATCTAGAGGAAGTCAGCAGACTCGGTGAGTTGGTAATACACCATAGTTATCCAGAGTTGGATATGAGATAGTCGGTTTCAAGTTGATATATTTTCATTCAATGGATTCTGAAAGTAAGACAATAAAAGTCTGATAGTTGCAGCAATACTCTGCAGAAGAGTGTAGCAACCAATCAACTGAAGACTCATTTGTGCCAACATGTAAGGTAAGCCATGAGCTTTCCATAATTACTTGGGGGGATGCTCTGTATAGTGTTTGAGTTTCAGCATCACTTAGGGGTACCAAGACCAGGATAATTAGGAGCATTATCTTTATTGCCAAGCTGATAAGGCCTAGTAGACATGCGCTGACACTTTTGATATCTGACAGACTATGGAGAGAACAGGGTGCATCTGCATCTGGATAACCTAATCACAAATGGAAAATAACCAGGAACATATCCTCATTCCAACCACAAAATTACTACCTGAATTACGCTGTGTGATATAGATGAATACTGATACAGTTTGTGCCAATTTTTATAATATAAACTGAAGAAAAAGGAAAGATGGTAACAGCACTATATTTTCATACTAGTATTAGGGTGTCTGACAACAAGATATAAACAGGGAAAAAGAACTCCAAATGAGAAATGGTAGATGATAGATAGATAAATAGAAAGATAGATAAACAAAAGAAAAAAAAAGAAGAGAAGAGAAAGAAAGAAAAAAAAAGAAAAGTAAAGAAAAGAAAAGGAAAAAAAAGAGAGACAACTCCCCTTTGGAAAGTGGAGCTTAATACACTTCTCTTGAGTATGAGGTGGAGTTAGTAACTCGTTTCCAAAAAATTATATGGAAAATGCAAAAGAAAGTAAATTTACAATCAATAAAGTGGCAAACAACTTAAATTATTAAAATTAATATCACCAGTGACAGATCATGTTGATATTATATCCTCTACAATACGATACAATGAGAAAGGGCAGTTCATCTCTGTGGCATTCTTTACCAAACTCATAACCTCAGTCTAATCATGACAAAACATCAGACAAACCCAAATTTAAGGACATTATGTTTTAAAGATTCTATTTACTTACTTAAAATAGAGAGAGAGAGAGAGAGAGAGAGAGAGCACACAAAAGCACACAGGAGTGGGGAGGAAGGGCAGAGGGAGAGTGAGAAGCAGACTCCTCACTGAGCAGGGAGCCCAGAGCCAGGCTCAATCCCAGGACCCTGAGATCATGACCTGAGCCAAAGGTAGATGCTTAACTGACTGAGGCAGCTAGGCACCCCAACGATATTCTTAAAAATACCTGACAAGTACTTGGCAAAGCTGGAAGGTCTTCAAAAACAAGGAAAGTCTGAGGAACTGTCACAGATTAGAGGAGGATAAAGGCTATTGTGGTAGCCTGGACTGGACCCTAGAACAGAGGAAGGACATGAGTAGAAAAACTGGTGGAATTGGAATAGAGTTTGTAGTTTAGTTAACAGTATCATATGAGTGTTAATTTCTTAATTTTGACAAATATACTATGGTTATAAAAGATATTAACATTAGGAGAAGACAGTGAAGGGTATACAGGAACTTTTTGTGCTATCTTTCTAAGTGTTCTATAAATTGAAAATTACCTCACAAGTAAGTTTATCTAAAAAGTTTAAAGCTAACTATTATAATGACAGGTGATTAAATAAGTTCTAAAGACCGTAACTGAAGTCACACATACTAAAAGCTGTGGGGGTTTTCAGAGCATATTGAGCTAACACTTGAGAGAAGAAGTATCTGAGTTTTGGTTAATCTATGGCTCAGAGGAGATAGAACATTATATTAAATTCCCTAGGGCTCTACATTATGATCACTTATGATCACAAAGTACCTTATGCTCTGGGCCTGTGTCTGACAACTTAACATCACTTGAATAGGCATGGTTCAACCTGATAACTTTTGTATCCCTGTCATAGCTAAGAGGGAAAAAATCTTCCATGTCAGTAAAATTACCAAACAAGACCCAGCAGAAAAGAATGTAAGATCTGAATTACCTGCAGTGGATTTAATGATATTGATTTCAAGAGTACTAAAGAAGTTCAGAATCCCTGTGTTCCATGGAAATATTCCCAATTCTCATGTTGATAGGTTAACTACAGAAGAAAAGTGGATGGACGGTGAGTCTGGCAGAGTGGAGGGTACCTGACTAAAGGCCTTTTAATTTTTTGCTTTGACTCTTGTTCAGCGACTCAAAGACAGAATTGTATCACTGAAGAATTCTGAAATAGAGGTTGTCCTGGGGCCTCCCCAGGATGAAAATCTCAAAGAAAAGAAAAACAACAACAACATAGGGATGTTTTAGGAATCTGTATGTAAAATTTTGCTACTAGCATGAATGAAATAAGCAAAAGCCAGTCACGTATAACTACCTGGTGCTCAGAAAAACCTTGTCCTCAGTCAAGAAACACTGGCAAGATGACCAGAACAATATCAAAGCCATGCATTGATGAATAGCAACTGCAAAGTCATCCCTGTCCTGCACAAAAAGGATATGCTCCTGAAGTAAAGTACAACACATTGGGGAGCAGGAACACTCCCAATAGTTACAGGATGCATAAGAATGCCCATTTTTTGCAATATGTAACAGGAAGAAAAAACAGTCTCTAGTGGGTTGACAGTAAGAACTGCCTCAGGCCACCAGGAAATACCGGAGTTGTGAGCTACATGGTGCCCTTCAACAAATAAGACCATATATTAGACAAATCTGTGACATTGACTCTCTTTGTTCCTTTGGGACAACAAAGCCAGGATATGAGTGGAGAGCGGAGTGACCATGCCAACATTAGGTCCTCATGCAATCTGGCATCTCAGGGGCACTTCACGGAGAACTGCTAGCTAGTGGAAGGGCTGTTCTGTGAACTCTAAGGACTAGGCAATAAGGCAAGGGGAGGGAGTATGACCCAGATGGGGAGAGACTGCATCTCTTATGGATGTTAGAGAGCTAAAGACTCCAATGGTGGAATATATTTCAGAGAATTAAGAGGCGTGGTTGGGAAAGTCAGCTGAGGAACTATCTGAGTAGGTCTCAAATCTTAGATGTTGCCTGAGACTCAAAGACAAATGCCAGCTTTTGGGCTCCACAGAAATTACAGCTGAAGTCTCCAGAATCAAGATGAACTGTGTCTGGAGGCTAATGTTTCAGAGAGCCACTAAAGCAGTGGAAAAATCTCTGGGTGGATGGTCAGCTCCCCACAGGGCATGCTGTAAAATTCATACTGCGATGGCCCTTGATGTGTCAGAAATGGTGTCATACAAACACCCAGCCAGTGAACACTCTGGAAGAGAGTCTCTAGGAATTTGCCAAGAACAAGCAGAGGGCTCCAGGAAATGACTGTCCATTTCTCTACCATCTGAAAGTAGATACACCTTTGAGGCTAAAGATATTTCCAAGGAACTATAAACATTTTTCTGAGGGGATAAAAGAAGTTGGGATTCCAGTATTGCTTCAGTGAAAAAGAAACAGATTAGGGCATGTCTGACATAGTGAACTATACAGTACCCACCAGTGCCTCATGAAATACAAACTGACAAAGTATTTTTATACCCTGAGTCTTTTAAACATTTTCTTCAAATGTTTTATGAGACAGACATATATTTTTATGAACTACAAAAAATTTTCTATTGTTTTTAGGTCACTCAGTCTATGGTATTTCTGTTATAGCAGCCCAAATAGACTAAGACAGATGCAGTTGATATCTTGTGGATTTTCTTGCCTTTCTCATTATATTTACATGATTCTCCAAACATTGTATCCACACCTTGCATACAAATGTACAAAATGGCATGAATTTAAGAAAAAGAAACTTGAAAGTTTGTCTCTCATCAAGGAGAAAAAAAAATTTCTCCAAAGAACCATATGTCTTTTCAGCAAACTGTTCTAAAATCTGTCAACTACCAGGCAGCCTCTTGTGGAACTCTAGGTCTGCATTTTCTGGAATAAAGTAATCTCAGCTAATACTTGAAGAACACCAATGTTTTGAAATAAATATGGAGAAGTAATAGAGTGAAAGTAGTCACACTAACTGCCACATAAAAATATATTACTCAAACATTCTATTATATTATTACATTATATTATATATAATATATATATTAGAATAACTATATTCTATATATTACTAAATTAGAACAAATGCCAAACTAAATTAACCTTGGTTCTTCAAACTTGTGTTTAATATTGTTGGCTCCTTGTTCAAAAATTCAGTCCTGCAGTGCTAAAGCCCAGCTCCAATCATTCCAGATTTCTCCATACACACCTCACTAGCAAATCCACTGAGGTTGAATGAGAAGTCACTGCACAGTTTATATTTTCTGGTATGAATATCATTAAATGTGTTCATATGTTTTTTTTGTCTGATTGCTTTTTTCCTTCTTTTTCATATTACTTTCAGATCTATTGTATGTGCACTACCTAAAATACCTTTCAGAAGTGTGTAATATATAAATAATGAATTAAGAAATAAGAAAAATAGAAAATTTGAAGAGAGCAAATTTATAACAGAATCTGAATTAGAATACCTTCTGTTGTCTTCATTCTCAATTTAGTTGTCATATTATATTGGTTCTTAAACCTTCAATAGGGATTTTTTTTATCATCTAAAATATTATCCTGTGGTATCCATTCTGTGGAAGAACTACAATTATAATTATTCTTTAATGTACCTAAAGAGCTAGAATTCTAAGATGGTCTCCAAGATTCTGCATCTGGTGTACATTTTCTGTGGAATCACCTCTCCTTGAGTGTAGGTGTATGAATATGATGTATGGTCTCTCTTGTAATTAGGTTAACACATAAGACAAAGATGAGGGAATTTCAAAGATGTAATAACGTCCCAAATCAGTTGATTCTGTATTAACCAAATCAAGATTACTCTGTGGAGACCTGCCTTAATCTGGTGAAAATTCTTAAAAGAGGAAGTGGGCCCTTCCTGAAGACAGAGGTTCTCTTGTTGGCTTTGAAGTAAGTGTGATGTTGTGCAAGCACAAGAAGCCATGTAGTAAGAAACTGGGGAAATTGCTATCATCAGAGAACGATGCCCAGTCAACAAGAAAGTGGAGACTGAGAGCATACAATCTTAAGGAACTGGATTCTACCAATGAGCTTGGTAGATGTCTTGCAGCCTAAACCTTAATTGCAGCCCAGTGATACCTAAGCAAGGGACCCAGATAAACTTTGGCTGGACTCAGTCATGCATGACTCATGGTAACTGTGAGACAGAAGATATATACTGTTTTAAGTCATCAAGTGTGTGATAATTTGTTATACAACAGCACAAAACCAATACAGTGCCTCTTTGAAAATAACCTATACATATTTCACTCATATCACAGAATCCATTGTAGATTCTTTGGAGAACTAGAAGAAATATATCATTCTTAAGTTTTTTCATATTTAAAAGCTGCTGGAATCACCACTGATTTTGTAGTATCTGCATTGTTTCCTATCTCAAATTGATTTTATTATAAACCATTTCTCTTATAGTTTGTTGGTAATGCAGCTTTGAACAGTGCTTTCTACCAGTCTATTCATTATTGGCTGAGTGCTATTCTCAAGAGCTGTGAAAGTTCTGGAAGTTTACCTTGCTTATAAGTTAAAGGGCTAGTTCACTATGGTTTCATAGATTCTGGCAGAAAGCAGATTCCTGAGTAATATAAAATGGTCTTTATTATTCATGGCATAGCAGCAAGAAGGAGCTTCATGGTTGCATCAAGTATCCTGTGTGGATGTCGCTCAGGTGAGTCTCACAAGGTGTCTGAGGTGGGACTTCCCAGTAATTGTGCCAGGAACTGAGAGGGCAGCTCCCTGGCTGCCAGCCTAACTCACAACATGCCAGCAAACTTTTCTTTTTTTTTTTTTTTTAAGATTTTATTTATTTATTTCACAGAGGGAGAGAGATCACAAGGAGGCAGAGAGGCAGGCAGAGAGAGAGAGGGGGACGCAGGCTCCTCGCTGAGCAGGGAGCCCGATGGGGGCCTCGATCCCAGGACCCTGAGATCATGACCTGAGCCGAAAGCAGAGGCTTTAACCCACTGAGCCACCCAGGCGCCCTGTCAGCAAACTTTTCTAACATACATTATGCCATGGACACTGCATCTTCACTACAAGATCTGGATGAAAAATGTTGGGAAAGGAGGTTGTGTGTGTGTGTAGACAGATATATAGATATAGATATAGATATCGATATTGATATCTCTATGTATATTTCCCCTCTCCTTGGCTGCTCTATCTCAGTTCTGCATGTAGTTGCTATTCCCTATATCTACTTATTCTTTTATTCCTTAGAATTTTCCTTACCATTAGTAGTCTCTATTACTAGTTAGTATTTTCTTTGTATTAAAATTTGTTCAAATTACTATTAAGGTTTCATTCTCTTAACTGATACCTATCACTACTCCTGATAAAAAGAGAGAATGGATTTCAGGTCTGGTTGCTAACCCAGTGAATACATAATCTCCCCAAAATTCCATGGACTAAACCATAAGTCTTTAAAATGTTACTCACATACACCCTGAAATAATTTTTAAATAATAAATGATTACTACTCTTTTTAATTTTTAAAAGGTTTTCACAGAAGCTTTCATTTCAAGAGATATGTAATTTCATTCTGTAAATATTATTCAAAAACAAAACTGTATTATCTACAATAGCCAAGGCTATTGTAACTTAAGTGTCCATCAGTGGGTGAATGGATAAAGAAAGTGTTTTTTATATATATAATGGAATGTTATCCAATCATGAAAAAGAAGAAAATCCTGCCATTTGCAACAAAATAAATGGATCTAAGAGACATTAGTCTAACTGAAATAAGTCAAACAGAGAAACAAATATTGTATAATCTCACTTATATGTAGAATCTAAACACAAAACAAAAGAGAACTAATAGAAAGAACAGAATGGTGATGTCCAGAGGTAGGGGTGAGAGTGGTGAAATTGGCAAAGGGAGTAAAAAGGTACAAACTTCCAGTTACAAAATTAGTAAGTCCTGAGGATACAATCTATAGTATGGTGCCTATAGTTAATAATACTATATTTGAAAGTTGCTAAGAGACTAGATTTTAAAATTTCTCATCAAGAAAAAAATAATTTGTAAGTATGTTTGGTGATATGTTAACTAGACTTATTGTGGTGATCACAATATATACATAGATTATATCATTATGCTTTATACCTAAAACTAATAAAATGTATGTCACTTGCATTTCAGTTACAAAACTGTTGTATCATCATTTTATACTAATAAATAATAATATTATTATTGATTTTTAAATTTCATGAGCAAAATCTTGAATTTACAGAAATTTTATTCTTGCATTTGTTGTTCTTGAAAATATATTTTTATCCCAAATTGTTCACAGACTATCACCTTAATATATTGTATGGTAATATAGTCTTCAATTTGTCATCACATAAAAGAGATCTATAATAAGATATTTATCTGGGTTTTAAGTATAAATGTTATTTTATTACCTGACACCGTAAGTCTCAGGATGATAAAATTTTCTTTTAGAAGGTATTATCATTATATATTTAAGTTATATAATTTATAATTGACCAAACACTAAATATACTACCAGTTTTAACAAGTATTTTTAAACACAAGTGATAACATTTCACAGAAATATTTATCTTAATGATATCAACCATAATCAGCAACATCTACAAAGGAACCCCTTTTAATTATATGCCTTTGATATTTTTAAAACAAAATTTCTCTCACTGCTTAGGCAAATATTATACCATCATATTAGAAAATTCTCCTTAAATAAAATTCAAATGTCAAAAGAAAACTTTCTGCTCCTTTTAAATTGCTAAATTTTTGTCTAATGAAAAGGGCATACTAAGAATAGTTTTTTGTATAATAATTTGTGTATTCACCACCTCTGTAGAAGCAAGAAAATCAAGCAAAAACCAGACAACAAAAAGGAAAGAAACAAAATGAGCCAATAAACAAATGATAATTTTAGTGTCATTAAAATTTAGTTTCAAGACAGCTTCTATTACTATCCCTGCTTTATATAATGAGTGCTATGCCAAATTCACTTAAATCATGACATTAATTTGTGGAGTTAGACAGATTCAACCAGAAAATTTTACAATTCCTCAAAGCATTAAAAAAAAAACAACAAAAAAAACANAAAACCAAAAAAAACAGCTCACTATTGTAGAGAAAGTTGTCATATATTCACTACATCTGCTACTGTCTACAGCTGAAATAAATTAACTTTTTATGTCTACAAAGTAATTATTTAAACAAAAAAAAATACAGTAGTGACTTTTTTTCTAATGTTGTCAAGAAGCACCAGAATTCATGACACAAAAATACTAATGGACCATATATTAATATTAATATACTCCTTTGGGTAGGGAAGGAGATAACAGAAGTCTCAAAAACTTTCATCCTAACTTAATACAAAAGTTGAAGACCATTTCTTTAACGTATACAAAATACAAAAGACATTTCAAGTATTTTATATTTTATCTTTCTTCTCATAAGTCTAGTGTCCATTTTTGTTGAGAAAACAATCACATGGGGGAAATTCATTTTATTGTTTTAGTGCAATGAACTGTGAATTCTATACTTCCTTGATTTTATACAATAAGATAGTAGAAAGGCTGACTTGCCCCACAAATTTTATTGAACATAAGAAAAAGCTAAGATTTGCACCAATTAGGAGATCATATCTACCCGTATCTCACTGGGTTAAGGAACAAATGAAATGTGGATTTATAGTCTTTTAAATCACTAATATGAAATATTAGCAGAACTAACTTTAAATCCACAACCAGGATTGTATTAAATGGGATGTATATTTTATCGAAAAACATTCATCCGATAACATAGTAACCAAATAAAATTCCTTTGGAATGCATTATTTTATATCTACCTATATTTAGGTAGAACCAGCCAAATGAAAGGTGGCTACCAGAAAAACAAAAGGAGGTAAAGTAAAGACAAGGACAATCTTCTAATCTGGCAAATTATTTTCATAAAAGAAAGATACAGGAGATTAAATGACTTCCTAGTGGTTCAGACCTATCTAAATTAGACCCAGCCTAGGACTCTGAATTCTCAGCAATAATTGAAGCATTTTTTTAAAAAATTCTGGTACATTAAATAAGAATTTAGCACAAATAGCTGAGATAAAAGTCATATCCATGACTTTCCAGTATAGTGCCAAAGCCCCCTTACCCTGCCTTATGGGAGCTGATTTTGAAATTTTCAGGAATTTTGTGAGACAGCTTTTATATACACAGTCATTGTGATCCCCAAACCAGGTAAAGACCCCCCGAAAAAGGAGAATTACAGGCCAATATCCCTGATGAACATGGATGCAAAAATTCTCACCAAAATGCTAGCCAATAAGATCCAACAGTACATTAAGAGGATTATTCACTGAGACCAAGTGGGATTTATTCCTGGGTTGCAAGGTGATTCAACATCTGCAAATCAATGTGATACACTACATTATTAAAACAAAGAACAAGAACCATAGGATACTCTCAATAGATACAGAAAAAGCATTTGACAAAATACAGCACCCTTTCTTGATTAAAACTTGCCACAGTGTAGGGAAAGAGGTAACATGACTCAATATCATAAAAGGCATATATGAAAAGCCCACAGTGAATATCATTTTCAGTGGGGGAAAAACTGAGAGTTTTTCCCCTAAGGTCAGGAACATGGCAGGGATGTCCACTATCACCACTACTGTTCAACATAGTACTAGAAGTTTTAGCCTCAGCAATCAGACAACAGAAAGAAATAAAAGGCATCCAAACTGGCAAAAAAGAAGTTAAACTCTCACTCTTTGCAGACCACATGACACTCTATCTGGGAAACCCAAAAGATTCTACCCCAAAATTGCCAGAACTCATGCAAGAATTCAGTAAAGTGTCAGGATATAAAATCAATGCATAGAAAACAGTTGCATTTCTATACATTAACAATGAAACAGAAGAAAGAGAAATTAAGGAGTAGATCCCATTTACAACTGCTCCAAAAACCATACGATACCTAGGAATAAACCTAACCAAAGAGGCAAAGAATCTGTAACCAGAAAACTATAGAGTACTCATGAAAGAAATTGAGGAAGACATAGCAAATTGGAAAAATCTTCCATGTTCATGGAGTGGAAGAACAATTATTGTTAAAATGTCTATGCTATCTAGAGCAATCTATACATTCAGTGCAATCCTTATCAAAATACTATCAACTTTTTTTTCACAGAGTTGGAACAAGTAGTCATAAAATTTGTATGGAACAAGAAAAGACCCCAAATAGCCAAAGGAATGTTGATAAAGAAAACCAAAGCTGGTGGCATCACAATTCTGAACTTCAAGATCTATTACAAAGCTATAATCATCAAGACAGTAATGATACTGGCACAAAAACACATAGATCAATGGAACAGAAAAGAACCCAGAAATGGACCCTCAACTCTACAGTCAACTAATCTTCAACAAAGCAGGAAAGAATATCCAATGGAAAAAAAGACTGCCTCTTCAACAAATGGTGTTGGGAGAATTGGACAGCCACATGCAGAAGACTAGAACTGTACCATTTCCTTACATCATACACATAAATAGACATAAAATGGATGAATGACCTAAATGTGAGACAGGAATCCATCAAAATCCTAGACAAGAGGGATGCCTTGGTGTCTTGGTCGGATAGGCATCTACCTTGGCTCAGGTTATGATCCCAGAGTTCTGGGATTGGGTCCGCATCAGTCTCCTTGCTGAGTGGGAGCCTGCTTCTCTCTCTGCCTGCCACTTCCCCAGCTTGTGCTCTCTCTCTCTGACAAATAAATAAATAAAATCTTTGGGAAAAAAAATCCTAGAGGAGAGCACAGGCAGCAACCTCTTTGACCTTGGCCCCAAGAACTTCTTGCTAAACATGTCTCCAAAGGCAAGAGAAACGAAGGCAAAATGAACTATTGGGACTTCTTCAAGATAAAACTTTTGCACAGCAAAAACCCAAAAGACAACTGACAGAATTGGAGAAGAAATGACATATCAGATAAAGGACTAGTTTCAAAAATCTATAAAGAACTTATCAAACTCAACACCAAAGACCAAATAATCCAATCAATAAATGGGCAGAAGACATGAACAGATATTTCTCCGAAGAAGACATCCAAATGGCCAACAGACACATGAAAAGTGCTCAACATCACTCGGCATCAGGGAAATACAAATCAAAACCACAGTGAGATACCACCTCACACCAGTCAGAATGGCTAAAATTAACAAGTCAGGAAATGACAGATGTTGGTGAGGATGCAGAGAAAGGGGAACCCTCCTACACTGTTGGTGGGAATGCAAGCTGGTGCAGCCACTCTGGAAAATAGTATAGAGTTTCCTCAAAGAGTTGAAAATAGAGCTACCCTACCCAGGTAATAGACCCAGCAATTGCAGTACTGGGTATTTACCCAAAAGATACAAATGTAGTGATCCTCAGGGGCACGTGCACCTGAATGTTTACAGCAGCAATGTCCACAACAGCCAAACTATGGAAATAGCCCAGATTTCCATATGAATGGATAAAGAAGATGTGATATATATACAATGGAATACTACTCAATCATCAAAAAAATGAAATCTTGCCATTTGCAATGAAATGGATGGAACTAGAGGATATTATGCTAAGCGAAATAAGTAAATCAGGGAAAGGTAATTATCATATGATCTCCCTCGTATGTGGAATTTAAGAAAAAAAAAAGAGAGGCTCATAGGGGAAGAGAGGGGAAAAATAAAACATGATGAAACCCGAGAGGGAGACAAACCATAAGAGACTCTTAATCATAGGAAAAATACTGAGGGTTGCTGGAGGGGAGGGAGGTGGTGGAATGGGATAACTGGGTGATAGACATTAAAGAGGGCATGTGATGTAATGAGCACTGTGTATTATATAAGACTGATAAATCATTGACCTCTACCTCTGAAACCAATTATACATTATATGTTAATTAACTGAATTTAAATTTAAAGAAATGAAAAAATATATAAATTAAAAATAAACACTGCTACAAATTTAATTATATAAATGTATAATTAATTTATATTAAAAGCAAAAGTAATGGATATTTAAAAATCATCTCCCGATTATTTTATTACATTTGCTGTTATCTATGGTCTTGACATTATTATATCTTTTATATCCTGATTGTGGAAATGCCATATAATGGTATGCTATGGGACATCTCTTCCAACCTGTATTCATGGGCATCATGTTGATAGCTGAAAATCAGCCATGATGGAGTATTTCTTCATGGAAATTAACAGACCATAAAGTGGCATAATTTATTATTTTATTGATTGTCTAGACTTAAAGATATGATGGAGAAATGTTAATATTCAGGTTAAACTTAATAGTGTGTTTCATGTCTATAATTGTTATGTTATGAATTATACAAAAAAATGAGGAAATGTCCTTCCAGGTTTCAAGAATTATTAGTAGACTCAGCTAAGAAGTAGCTTATGTCATTAACAAACAAGAAAAGTTCTGTCTGACATGCATCTTCATCATCTCACTTTCTTCTTACTCATTAGTATAGAGAAAAATATCAGCTAATATGTATGTTAGAACTACACTCATTCATCAGTTACAACCAGGCTACACAATCAGGCTACAAATTAAAAGTCTGGGGGAAAGAACAAGCAAAGCACTCTGTAAGAACAAATTGGCTGTATGTAACTTAAAACATTAAAGAGCATTATGTATTTTATTATTTTTAAAATTGTGTGCTACACATGTTTTATATCTGTAAAGTTAATACTTAACTTTTGTAGGTATATTTATGCATGCATTCTTCCAATGACAGTTACTCCCATTTAGCACTTAACATTTTCTGTATTTAGATCTATCTACCTATCTATCACCTTAAAGTGGGAATTGCTCAACCAATCTTGGTACTCCAAAACAGTGCTTAAATCCTCCTCAACTCATTTTAATTATAGCACGTATTTTTAAATTTTCTTTTATCTTCTTAATGTTATAAATGATATTTATCACTAAAAACATGTGTAAGTTGCTATAATGCATTCTATTTCCTTTAGTAAAAGAAAGAAAAAAACAAAAACAAACAACACCTCTCCATCAATCTGTTAATCTTTGACCTCAGTTACAGCCTACCCACTTCATCAATCTACTGGGTGTCTGCATTACTTTCTTAGTGTTTTCCTGTCACTTCTCTCTCCACTGCTTCAGATTTTTTTCTTCATTAACATCACAATTTTCTGTCAAAACCATTATATGATTGTGTAAATCCTCCTCTGTCTTCCCTTTTAAAATAATGATGTGCCTTACTAGATTAAACGGAAATAAAACAAACAAAAAATAAATCTAACAATTTAATATGACATCGTTAGAGGGGTTGGCAAAATTTTTCTGTAAGGGACAGGTAGTAAACATTGTAGGTCTCACAAGTTATATAGCCTCATGTCACAACGACTCAACTCTGCTGCTGTAACATGAAAGTACTCAAAGACAATACCTAAAAGCATGAGTGTGGCTATGTTAAAATACATTTTTATTTACAAAAAGCAGCAGTGGGCCAGATTTGCCCTAGGGTCACAGTTTGCTAACCCCAGTACTAGACCACTGTAACCTGGTCCCAACATGGTTAACCAGCTTTATATCACATCAATCCTTTCTGAGCCTTTTAAGTATAGGAAATAGTTAAATGCCCACTGTTTCCTAAATCTGCCACATACTATTCCACTTTTTTATTCTATATTATTTCAATTGCTTTATTCATCTCTGTTCTACACCCCTTTACCTTAAGGCCATTTCCGGAGGGTTATTACTGTGTAAGAAGTAAATATCTGAAGTCCTTGTATATTGTACCAATTGGTCTCGGACTTCTCACTGAAATTAATCATTGAACTATGTTCTAAACTCATACTGCCAGATTGGTCCTAGAGGATAATGTCTTTGGAGAGTCACAACTTAGGGAAATAGTACACTACGACATGTCTGAACTTTTGAAAATTTGAGTTGCAGATAATCATATGTTTCATTGCGTATTTGGAAAGTTTCAATTTACTCCTCTCTCAGAATGCTGACAACGCATGGGGGATTAACAGATGTCATCCAACTGGAGGACAACGTATGTAGAGCCATACTTGCTTGTCTTTGGAAAATTAAAAAAAAATCAATACAAAATATAAGAGATAGAAAAATAGTAATATTTTAATTAATTTAATCCAGCTGATGAGAGGAATTTGAAGGAAAATGACCAAAAATTAGATGTTTCCCTTTAGTAGTAGATCAAAGGAGGGGAAAGAAATAACAGAATTTATATAGCAGTCAGTAAATTTTTCCTGGTTGATATGAAAATATGAAAAAAGGACTTACTTGATATATAATATTAATAGAAATGAAATTAAGTAATAAATAATTTAAACCAGGTATTTTTATGTAATTTGGATTATGAGCCAAATAAATGGATCAGTTCAAGAAAAACCAGCATTGGTGAGCCAGATAAAATACAATGGGCCTTAAAAAAAAAGTATTATAGGGCCCCTGGGTGGCTCAGTGGGTTAAAGCCTCTGCCTTTGGCTCAGGTCATGATCTCAGGGTCCTGGGATAGAGGCCCGCATCAGGTTCTTTGCTCAGCAGGGAGCCTGCTTCCTCCTCTTTCTCTCTGCCTGCCTCTCTGCCTACTTGTGATCTCTCTCTCTCTCTGTCAAATAAATAAATAAAATCTTCAAAAAACAAGTATTGCAGCAAACATGAAATTGAAAATGAATTGTCCATTTTCAAGGTCAGTAAGTCTAGATTTGGTCAACCTACCATAATAAAGGATCTTCAGTGAGGGGCCCTCTAAAGAGTAGTCCAAGACTTTGAAGATTTTTGAACAGGTCCACAGATCAAGTATAGGTTTGTAATGTGACCCATCTCTATCAACACTGAGAAAAAGAATAACAAGAAAAGGAGCATCTTAGTAAAAATTACCAGACATACTTTCATAAAATTTGAGTTTTAAGTAAAAGACCCAGCACTATTCAGGACTGTTTTTTTTGCTTGCTTCTAGTGGGCATTGCTGTCTGAGCATCCTTTTCAAGCAGAAAACAAAAGGAGCAGAAATTATATATACAATCATACACACATACATTATATCTATATATATATGTATTATCACACTAATACAACCAAAAAAGAAACTTTACCTGTAAGGAATTATGAATATGTAAGTAATGATGAATAATGCTGAATTCTTATACTTCAGGGCTATAAACTGGTAAGAGGTAGCTGAGATTTCAAGATTTCAGTAGGTATTATGCTCATATGCTACAATGTTAGAATTGTTAGAATAAGTTGATTTCATATCACATCTGTTTAATTTGAAAACCTTTTGAAACAACTTCAAAAATAAGTGCTAGTGTCAGAGTTTGGAGTTGAATTGAAACAATGTTGCACAGCTGTACTGATAGATTAATGCTAACACCAGCCTGCTCAAAATTTGTACACACACTCAGGTTTTCATGAAAATTAATTTCTAAAGTTGCTGTGTTTATCAACTTCCTGGCACAATGTCAACTGAGGACCCAGCTTAGTTCTTAAAGCATGAAGTGCTAATTATGTCTTTCCCCAACCTCAATAAAGGTGAAAAATATTGGCAGTTAACAACAGTTTTGCAAAATTTGAAGTCTTTATGCAGCTTCACATATTTCAGAGTATTAGGCTAAAACTTTACATTGTTAATTTCTCATATTCCTATTGTGAATTTGAAAGCATGACAGAGAAAACTTTTGAATAAAAATATTTATCACTGTAAATGATGTTAGTTTAAAAGATGCATGATTTCAAATTTGTTTATAATTATCTCCTACCTAAATGGGCACATTTCTTATAGAAGTGCTAATTACAAAATTAGTAAATATATTGATACTATCATAAAAAAACACACTAAAATATTTAACTTTTAAGAACCTGGGAACCAATAGTTAGAAGGGACAGAGAAAACATTCTTACTCTCCCTCCATATTAGTTTCCCAGGGCTACCATAACAGAATTCCACAAACTAGGTGGCTAACACAACAGAAATTTCTCTCACACTTCTGGAGGCTGGAAGTCTGAAATCAAGGAGCAGCAAGACCACCACGCCTCCTCCAAAATCTACAGGGAAATCCTTCCTTGCTTCTGGGTGGTTTCCCAGCAATCTTTAACATTTCTTGGATTATGAAGCATCACTTCAATTCACTGTCTTCACATGGGTGTTCCCTGTGTTTCTATCTACATGAGGCATTCTTTCTAGAATAGCAATGGTCATATTAGATTAAGGCCCCCAACACAACACATTTATTACCTCATCTCAACTACATCTGTAACAGTCCTATTTCCAAATAAGGTCACATTCTGAGATGCTAGGAATTAGCTTCAATATATAATTGGGGAGGTGGTGGACACAATTTAACCCATAACACCCTCCCACTGTAAAAAGAGGAAAAGATTAAAAAAGGGAAGCAGACATAAAGACAGCAAGAAAGGAAGGAGATATTGGTTCATAACCTCTTCAGGGCTTCTTTGGTGTAATCTGAAACCCCCAAACATAGAGGGCTGAGACCAGAGAAAGAGGCTGGCCACTCCAGGTTGGCAGGTGGCAGTTTTAATAAACAAATGGAACTAACATATGATGCTTTCCTTGGGCAGCAGCAAGACAAGTAGATCTGATATCTGCCCACCAATCTTAAAAGTTTGTATAGAGGCCTTAACTATATTCAGTCATGTACACCATGTACAGGTGTTCTCAACACCACAGCCTTATCTCAAGGCTATGTCGCTGGAGCTATCTCTGGGAGCAAGAAGGCAAGTGAAATCCACGTTCTAAGGATGGGAGAAGGGAGTAAGGGGCCTCCGAGTACTGGACCCAGTTCACAGGTCAATGGGCGGCCATGTCTTTCTGATGACCTTCCCCAATTGGAAGAAGAGAGGGAGAGGAAAGAAGGAAGAGAAGAACAAGAGACCATCATAATTCAAACCACAAATAGCAAATATTAGTCACCATATAGAGTGATATATGGACTGATTCCAGAAAGGATGGATACCTAGCTATCTACATACATTCACGCATACATAGATTTAAACCTGTGTTATTGACCCACAAAATATGAATATCTCCAAAGGAGGAAAAATTAGCATTCCTTTATTGTTTAAGAAATACCAGTAAATGAGAGACACGCAATCTGAGCCCCTCCTCATACTGAAGATCAGCACATAAACTGAATAGAAATCATTGTAAATATGCTGCTTGGCAATAATCAGTCAGGAAAAACGCAAGGCAACAGAGGAGAGATGAAAAGAATAATTGATAAACAACCACAGAAGTTCACTTTACTGTAAATTCGGCAGACCTGGTCATATTTAGAGGAGATAACAGATCTGTGAACCAAGACAGAACTCTTAGCCCAGAAGGCACAGTGGATGTCATAACAATGTTTTCTGCAACATTGTGTGAAAAACAAAAACAAAAACAAGGAAGCTTGCTTTCCTGAACCACACTTTGACCCCACATTTTTTTAAATAACTAGACTGAATTAAGGTAACTCCATTAAAAAATTAGTAATTATAAAGAGAAAGTTTTGTGTAATACTACAAAATTAGTTACGGAAATAAAATACCCCAATAATTGCTTCATGAGGAAAAAAAAGAGGACAGAATGCTTCTTTATGAGTCCAGCGAAATTCAAGAAATCTGTTTTTAAATAAAACAACAAAATCACAAAATAATTTAACAGCTAACTCTACATGCTAAGAAATGATCTCAATTTATTGTTCAACCCTATGAAAACAGTGTGATTATATCTGAATTTACAGATGAGGAAACCAAGAAGCAGAGAATGTGAGTAATTTGTGCAATCACACATTTAACATGGGGGAGATCCAAGATTCAAATTTGGGCAATCTAGGTCTACAGTCTGTTGTCTGTACCATTATGTGGTGATGTCTTTATGGATACCAAAATCAACTTTAAGTCATTTAAGAAAGAAATGGAATTCAAAAAATAAAGTTAATAATGAATACTACTTTAATAGCAGCACATAGAATTTAAATAAAAATTTGAATTTAAAAAAAAAAGGCTGCACAAACATTGGCTTCCTTTGCTACAGCTTGTGGCCAGTACTGGCTATTTCATTCTGGGTATATTCAGAGTAAAATATCTCTAAATCATACTCTTCAGTTCGAATATTGGATTATTCTTATAACCTTAAAGTTTTGCCATGTTTTAAAACGTAACTAATACAGGGGCTTCTGGGTGGCTCAGTCGGTTAAGTGCCAGACTTTTGATTTGGCTCAGGTCACAATCTCAGGGTCTTGAGATGGAGCCCCACCTCATACGTCCTACCTCGAGTTGGGCACGGAGTCTGCTTAAGATTCTATCTCCTTCTCTCTCTACTCCTCCCCCTCCCACTAAAAAAAAAAAAAGTAACTAATACAAAATACAGATGAGGAAGGGAATTGTAGGTGAACAACCACTGTGTTGTGGAACAAAGACTGTGTTGTGCACAGTCTTCCTCATGAAAAGGAAACTCTCACTGAGGGGATTCCCTCTCCCTCAAACTTCAGAATATAGAGAAGAGGTAAAGAAATGAGGCATCACTAAATGCTGCATAGTCAGCTGCATCTCATTGCATGAGTTGTCTCCTGGGATACAAGTCAGTTGAGATAATTACTTAGGTAGATGTTCTCCCTCTGGAGAACATTTTCCTGGACTCTGCCATGTCATGTGCCCATCTTTCTCATGGATGTGTCTCTTGGCTATGCTGTCATAGTTGTTGACTTCTTTCTCAGACTGGCAGCAACATAACTGGCAATTCCAGTCTTCATATTTGATCAACGACCATCTTTTCCTGTAGCTGGATTAGGAGGAAAGACACTTTTTCTACACAAGATTCCAAAAAGAATTATTTTCTTCATATAATAACAAAATTGGCTTCTAAGTATCTTCCTGAATCAGTTGCATTGAGGGATTACTAGTGATTGTGGGTGGAAAAGATGTTTTAAGAGCTTCTGCCACAGTATTTCCTGATACCTTAAGACTGAATTGTATTGTTAACCTTCAACAAAATATTTTAAGAGGAAAGTGGAAAAAGAAAAACAGCTATGCATAAATATACATATATACATACATGCATATATACATACACAAATATACCTACATTAAGACAAAACTATGTATATAGTTATAATTATAGTTGTTATATTTATAGCAGTCTTCAATTCAGTAGCTAGCTGTGCAGCCATAGCTGATACTTCTAACTTCTCTTCCATTGCCCATTCCATGTTTTCTCTGCCTTCAGCCAAGACCTCAGCTGTTTGAGGTTCTTTATTTAATGAATTGACAGTAATTAATCTACTACCTCTCAAATAATGCATTCATCCATCTTTGCCCTGGTTTGTTAAGCTGGAGCTGGATCCTATAAACATTTCATCTTCATCAGTTGGCAGAATGGTAAGCTCATAAACTTAATTAGTAGTGGGTGCAATAGAACACTACAGGATGAAAGTCTTCTCTTCCTAGTTCCAGTGAGCTCTCTCTTGCTTGCTCCTGCAACACACGGCATCCAGTGGTGCATGCAACATCCTGTAATGTTCATTTCCCAGTAAGTGTCTATAATGACCTTGAAAGTGGTTCCTCAGTGAGTTCTGCAGGTATCCTTGATGGCTTCCCACTGAGTTTTATAGGCATGGTAATGGGATAAATTCCTGTGAGTTTTGGCACAACCTCTGTGACAGCTTTCCAATGAAGTCTCAGCAAAGTATCAGGGGCCAGTTTCTTAGTAAATTCTCTCCGCCTGCAGCAGGGAATTTCCTCTTTGCCAACCTCAAACTACATGATCTCAATAAATTTTTCCATGGTTCCGTGGACCACAGCCATACTTCCTTCAATGAGTTCTGAATTTCAATCATGAAGGGGCTCTCCTGCAAATTTGTTTCTTCCTTTGGTACTCTGCCTTGGTCACTGAGGTAATGGTGGCTCTCTATATTTGCTATTTCTGCATTCCCAGGAGGTCTTTTAGGCCCTTAGCAGTTAATCCCTACTAGGAATTACCAATTAATATTTATGTTAAATTTTCCCTATTTAAATTATTGTGTGATTTCTGTTTGCTGCAGATATGGAACTTGTATCAGGAATGGTCCAAGGAAATATGTGTACAAAGATGAAATATTGGGATTGGTCAGTTTGTTGTTAGTCTTAAGTGTAATAATAAGTTCTTTGTAAATGTGAAATAGGATGGTAATCATTCATGGCATGCAGTAGCATCACAATTAATCAATCTATTACCTGTGTTTGATTTTTGGTGAATTGCCTACTGAAGCAACTATCTTGGGATCTAAAGCAACTGCTGCATTTGACTATTATGATAGTGAGATGACGACAATGCCTATGCTGTGAATAGGACCTCTTGAGTGCACTGGGCTCTTACAAATAAGAAAAAAAATGACAAGCTCAGTTAATTAAACTCTCAGCTCAAGATGTGATCTGAGAACCAAGGAGTTCTGTGACAAACTTAAAAGAATCACTTATTATTTAATTATTTTTGTAGCCACAGGGCTGATGTCAAAATGAAATGCAAATTTAAGTTGAGTGATTTGAAGTCAGATTCTCATCATGTTTTTTGTATCAAAATTAGGACACTAAATGGGAAAGTATGTGATCCTAAAACTTTTTGGACCTAACGAAACTATCTGGACCTAAATGAAGCTAAAAGTTTCATATTCCCCAAATACTCTGAGCCTCCACTGCTAGTAGAAATAGGTTGCCCTCCCATGTCCAAAAATACTAACCTACATCTTTTGGAAACCCTTATGATATCACAAGCCAAGGTAGATACCTTGTAGGAATAAGGCCATCTTCCTCAAGAACCACCACAACTACCCCTCGTTGCCACAAACCCTTAACTGGGGTAAGTCTCAGACTGTGCCTAGGGGTCAGGTATACACCATGACCTAGAAGGAAAAGCTTATACACTAAAAGAATTACAAGATGTGTATGCATATGTGTGTGCATATGTTTTATATATTTATATATAATATATAATATGTATTATATATAACATATATACACATGGGTACATATATGTATATGTATGTATACATATATACTTTTATATTTAATTCATTGCACACAAAAAGAATATAATGTATACATATCAGTGGAAACATTGGGAATATATGGGAGAGTAGACTCAGAGACTGTTAGTGCAAAGAAGTAGATATATGTATCACTAGATCAAGTCAATTTTATTAATTTGGGTACACTTCCTATGGACCATTGATTTAACGTGTTATCTTGGACAACTGGAATTGCTTTTAACACTGCCCTTGGTTTGAAGACTGAAACTTGAATTCAGTGGAGACCACTGTTTAATGAGTCAATATGTCACAAATTCCCAGCATGATATGGAAGAAGGAAGACAAGTCTTTCAAGATTAGGACTGTTGTAATGCATTCATCACATGCCACCTACACATCTATTTCTAAACTACATCCTCCTAAAAGATCCAAAGACATTACCTTCATTAATGTGTTGAGAAATACATTACTGAGGGGATTCCTGCATCCTTGAAACAATCTATGGGTTTCTCTCCTCTATAGGCCATATATGACTGTGGGGGATGCTATCACTGAGATGGGTTCTCTGATGTCAATGAGGATGATGCAATCATAGAATAGCAAAGCTGCAATATATAACTGCCAAAGACAATATAAGCACATCACCAAAAAAGGAAGCAGAGAGGTAATGGTGATGAGAATGTCCTGGCCTACAGAGATATTTTGTGATGGCTACTTGATCATGGTGAGCCTAGGAATTTAATAAATGGGAAGTTTGCTCCACGTAACAGAATTATTGCTTACTCCACGTCACACACACACACACACACACACACACACACAGTCTCTGGGGTCTGAAAACTAAAGACCTTATTAAAATTACCACAGTAGAGAATTATCCATATTGGCTCCCCAAATGAAGTGGTAAAGTCTTGATGGAAGCAACTAAAACTTACCTACCTACCAAGAGAATAATGTCACATTCCCATTAAACTCACGTTTGGCCTACACATATGTTGATGATCTTAGACAGCTGACTGGGGACAACTGCAAACATAATGAGGTAATGAATTCAGTTGGAGCTGCTTCCCTATATGGACTATATTTACTGGAGCAAATCAACATGGTCCGTGTTATTCAATGATTTGATCTAGTAATGTATTTTTCACCATAAGCATTTCAAAGGACCACCAGAAGCAGTTTCCATTTATCTACCTGGGCCAACATTATGTCTTAACCCACAAGAACCATTTCCCAGTGAATCTCATTAAGGGCCATAACGGGTGGCTTCCTGGGATGCTCAATGGGTACTGCACAAGACAGCTTCCAGCCAGTTTCAGTGACACCACTGCCAGCAGCTTCCCAGCGGGGCTCAGCATCACCCCAAATGTGTAGCCACCCTGCTTGTCAACGTAGCCTGCTCCCTATATCTGCCATTTATTCGTTGGCATTCTTTTTATTTTTTTGGCATTCTTTTTACCCTAGTAAATCCCTTTTTATTAGTTAATAGTTATTTCTGTTACATTTACATTTTCAAATGGCTAGTGATTCTTTTTTCTTTCTTTCTTTCTTTTTTTTTCTTGTTGCTGAAGTCTGACAGAGACAGTATTTAAGTTCTGCTTCTTGGTCTTTGCTCTCCTGGGATTTCATCAATCAGGGAGCCCATCTCAATGGCATCTCCTTAATTATAACAGGCCTACATAGGAAGCATGGAGAACTCTTCAAGGAGGCTGTCACTCATGTATTTCTCAATGTTTTATTGAAGAGAATGGCCTCTAGGACCTCTAGGCATATTTACTAGGTGGGGTGGGTATGCAGGCTACATATAACAAACCTACTCCAATTGGTTCCTTTTGCTGCATTATGTCAGGGAAGTTCATGTACTTTAACCTCATTAGCTTAGGACAGGGTTGATTATAAGTTTGAATGAACCAAAAAAATTAAAGAGTCCTTCCAGTTGTATAAGCTAACATATTAAACCTAGAATCTCTGATAAATGTACCTACATTTAGGCAGAGCCTTTTGTATGGTGCATCCTCTTTGATTTAATACCCTTACAATCCACCCCCATGCATATTTTCCTGATTTGGGGGGAGTATAATTTAGAAAAATCTTAAAATCCTTTTGATGAATAAGTGATTTCCTCCTGGTTAAACTCTGTACTTATTATTCCCCTGGAGGGTGGGAAACTCACACTCTAGTTACTGGCCTGGTGTAAATAAAAGGGGCCTGGATATGTCTAGAAGGTAATTTCAGCACAGAAAGGATAATCTCCTCAGAAACTGGATGACAAATGGTCAGATGACATTATCAGCTGTGTCTGAATCTAACCAGATATAACTGAACTTTGTTTCAGGCTTTCACTACTTCCTATCAATGCTTTAACTTTCTTACATGAGAGAAGTGGTGATGCTATGAAAATGTATATTGTAATTATGTAACCTACACAATTTAATCCTGTGTTTGATTTTCAGCACTACTGACCTTGCAGTTATAAGAAAAAACAATTTTTAATGGCTACCTTAGACATTTTCTTATTATTTGACTATCACAGAGATGAGAATTTAAAGACACAACCGTGTCACCTCCTTCCTTTAAGCACTACACTGTACTCAGAAGAATCCATTCCATACAACAGTATTTGTAACTGCAATTACCATCCAAATGGTCAACTGCAGTGGCAACTTGGCTCCCAAAACACTTACTTCAGTAGACATTTTTTCAGAATCAACCACAGGTGATAATATGATTAATTAAGATGCCAATGATAAAAATGGGCTGCTAGCATCCCATTTTCTTTCCTTTGCTGAAGAGATCAGCACTATATTCAAGCTCAAGGACATGGCAAAATTGTAACAAAATCCCAACCTTGAGAGTCCATTTCCTGGAACTCCTTCTGCAAGTCCTCAATTTCAGTATCATTCAAGGTCCAACCAGGATATATAAAATGATCCTCTTGAACAGAGCAATTTTTTTATAAGAAATTGTTGACTAGACATAAAATTGTTAATGAAATAACTAGAAAGTCAATGAGAGAACTCAATTATCAGAGAGGTAGCAATTGGAGGAAGCAGCTATCGTACTTAGAACTAGAGGAAGAAATACAAGAGGAGGGAATCATTAAAATTTAGAAACAGGTAAGAGAGACTCTTTAGACCTGAAAACTGAGCCTTTGAAGAGGGTGTGCTCATGGCTATGACTGATGTGTCTTGGATCTCAAAGCTAGGGCATCGTGGAGCTGGAACCCAGGTAACTTTCTGGGTAGGGAGGAGGAGTCTTGACCACTGTTTTTGGCACCCCAGGATGGAAAGGGATTTGCAAAGAGACTGGTCTATAAGTAATGGAAAAACTGAAATGGAATTCAGCCATCACTCCAGGAAGAAACTGCCTTTGCTGGGCTGAAGAAGCTCAACATACATGAGAACAGAAAGTACATAGACTGACCACAGGAAGCATATGGAAGAGAACACGCCCCTTCTTCCTTCAGTCTCAGGCCCTGTTGGAGAGACTGACAGGGAATGAGCTAGCAGAGCAGAAATGTGCCTTCTAGAGTCCCAACTCAAGCATCACAAGGCAGAGTATAGTTTGCTGAGTTTGAAGCTGATAGGAAATCATGGTATATCAGAAAAGAAAGTCTCTCAGAATCTCTTGAACTTCTGTTTCACATGAAATATAGCGTGTTTCTGTGGCTTTTGTATGAAATAAGATTTGTGCGCTTGCAGTGTGGGCTTTAGAGTTGTGCCCATGTATGTCCTCTTAATTAGAATGCATAAGAGTACATTTGTAAAAAGAGAAAGAAAGAAAAGAAAGGAAAAGAAAAAAAGAGTATATTCATGTTATAGGTATGGATTTTTGTTTACGGGTAAACAAAACTGATGCCAGACTACTTAAGCAAAAAGAAAATTATTGGATAGATGTGAAATAGCACATATAACTTGAGAAACTTAACCATCAAGATTAGAAAGGCAAAAACAAGGACTTCCTGCCAAAATCACGATGGAATGAAACAGATTAAAATGGTAAACCATGATAATTGTTTTATAAGTTTCACAATTACTTTATAAAGGCTGGCAAAATTGACAATCAGAAGTTCATACTTTTGTACTGCAAAAACATATTCAGTAAAACTGCCATTGTCTGGGTACACTCAACTTGGAAGAATGCATACTTATTTTGGGAATGTATGTATATTATATATGTCTCTTACTGTAGGATTTAGTGTTGGTCAGTTTATTTTGTTAATCATACTGACTGATGTAGGGTAGTAGGACAGAGTAATTTTTACCACAGTTAAGGACTATTGTTAGCACATTCATTTCTTGGCTCTCATCTATACCCAATATAACATAATTTGAAATATTACCTATTATTAGCCTTTTGCTATCAATCACATGTTTTTCAAGCAGTGTTTGTAAGAAATGATAAAATGATAAATTAATCTAGCATATTTCAGGTGTTTGACCACAAATTCTACTAATTTAATTTTTCCCCACAAGACATATAATGAATTGGATATAAAATAGGTAATTCAAAATGAAATATACAATTTTATTTTTTTTAAGATTTTATTTAATTATTTGAGAGAGAGAGAGAGCATGAGTGGGGCAAGGGGCAGAGGGAGAAAAAGACTCCCCTCTGATCCAGGGAGCCCAAGGATGTGGGGCTCAATCCCAGGATCCCAGGATCATGAACTGAGCTGAAGGCAGATGCTTAACCAACTGAGCCACTCAGGCACCCTTATAGTTTTAATTTGAAAGGACGAATTAGTCACACATTTAACTATATGTTTGGTCAGTGAGAAATAAACATGAATAAGATGCTTTGGTACATCATCCCAAAGTTATTAGGGGATTTGCAAATTTGTTTTCTGATCTCCAAATGAAATATAAGGGAAGGATAAAATCAAGAAAAAAGAATGAATATAGTCTTGCCCTCATAAAAATATTAAACATTAATTCAATGGCCTAATTGGTTGGGTTTCTTTTTAAGATTTTATTTATTTATTTGACAGAGAGAGATCACAAGTAGGCAGAGAGGCAGGCAGAGGGAGAGGGTAAAGCAGGCTCCCTGCTAAGCAGGGAGCCTAGGGCTCCATCCCAGGACCCTGAAATTATGACCTGAGCCGAAGGCAGAGGCTTAACCCACTGAGCCACCCAGGTGCCCCTCAATGGCCTAATAGTTAAGAGAAATTTTAAATTCATTAATTTTTCAAAAGCAAGTAAGGATATATAAGGTATGTTAAAGTCAGATCAATATGACTAACTACTATAATTTTGCCTTACTTTCATTCATGACTTAAGTTGCATTTTACATTATCAATTTAATTGTAAAGAAATAGAAAAGTACACTGAAATTTTAGAGTATATTTCGAGACTAAGGAGGATGTTTCCAAAGTAGGACTATCCCTTTTCATAAAAGCTTTAATGAATATATTGGCAATAAAACCACTGCTGCAGAGTTCAAAATTATCTGTGACAGTTTCAAAAAATGGTTGCTCTACTTTTTGTATTTAATTCATAATACTGATAAGAAGTGTGATTTAATATATTATTGCAAGTTTGGGAAGGGATGTAATGGTTTGATTCTTATGAAATTCATTTTATGAAGCTAGGTATTTTTATCACATTAATGAAATCATTAATTATGTATTTCTAGAGAAAGAAGATAGGGAGGTATAATAACAAAGACGATCACCTCAGCAGCAAATTTCTAAGTTGGGCCACCAACCTTGATTTAACTTCCTTTGTCTATAACTTGCATTTCCCAACAATAAAGGTCACGATGAGACTAGGGCTAAAGAATTAGAAAAACAAATGACGTATTTTATTTTTTTTATTTTTATTTTATTTTATTTTTAAAGATTTTATTTATTTATTTCACAGAGGGAGAGAGATCACAAGGAGTCAGAGAGGCAGGCAGAGAGAGGGGGGGGGAAGCAGGCTCCTCGCTGAGCAGGGAGCCCGATGCGGGCCTCGATCCCAGGACTCTGAGATCATGACCTGAGCCGAAAGCAGAGGCTTTAACCCACTGAGCCACCCAGGCGCCCCAAATGACGTATTTTAAATGTGAATAAAGATATTTTTCCAGTTTGAAGTTTACGATTAACTATACAGTATTTTCCTTAATTTTTAAAACTAGCAAACTGACTACAAAGTGGAGACTATTTGTGTCAAATCATATGTTTTATCATTTGTTTTATACAGTAGATATATCAAAGACAAGGTTGGAAGCAGGCCCCTAGCAGTTAAATTATATTTTATCTCTATGGAACATAATCGTAGACTTTTATGTGTATAAGAATAGTTTCTGGTCCAAACTACCATTTTTAATAAAATATGGCTTAGAGGGGTAAGATGGCATAATTGCAGTCACATGACTACATATTAAAAGAAACATGATAAAAACATACATTTTCATTCCAATGTACTTAAGAATTATTCTGTGTTAAATACTGTTTTATTTGTAGCAGGGCTACAAAAGAAAAAAAAAGACTCAATTGACTCTACTACTTATTTCATCTTTTACTTTCTCAAGGATAGTAAAAGATGAAATAAATGCATGCATGCATAATAAAACAAAAAATAATAAAATAAGACAAAAGGAAAACAACCAAGTAGAAGGAGAAGTGATGTTAAGTTAGCACATAGAATAGCTCTTTACTGTTGAGAACTGCACACCTCCATTAGTCCATGTTTAGTGTTGGGTGGGGTTACAGTCCTTCAAATTAGAATCCATAGATGTTCTATTGTGCTCGTCCTTTTCTTGATGCTGGGGCCAAGACTTTCAAGTAGGCCCAAGGCACACAGGTTAGTCAAAAAAATTTCCACCTGACTAGACACCAGGAGTTTGTCAAGATGTTAATAAATCAACATTGCATTTACCATTATACTACCTAATACTTATACCTCCCATAGGTAGAGTCAGCTTAAATGTTCACGAGAAAGAAGTAAGAACAAAAGGCAACTTGCCCTAGATTTCTAATAGCTGAAAGTCACCAATGAGAAATACAGAATAGAAATATTGTATAGTGGATCCAAATTCTGAGTTTTGAATCCAAAAGACAGAAGCAGAGGGGGCCACAGACTTTGGAGTTCTCAAGGTAATAGACTGATCAGTCCTTTATCACGGTGACACACACAAACATAAACATATCTTTGTTTATTAAGTTTTAATTTAAATCCCAGTTAGTTAACATACAGTGTAGGTCATATATTTGTTCATACCCATAAGAAACTCAGATTTTCCAGGCCATTTCTTACAATCTAAAATGGCTCATATCCATGATTTTTTTTTATCTTAATTCACACCCTTATTGGCTTCTAAAGGGTGTTTACTGTGAGTCATCAGCAAAATCAACTATATCTTCAATCTCTTCCCAGAACATATGCTCACCTTCTTATTTTGACTTATACATGGCTTTCCCTTGAGATTTAAAAAATTAAGTAACTTATTTATGTGTACATGGCAAAAACTGAATTTGACTTTTAGACCCAAACTTGCTGCATCCACAGTGAGCCCAGAGCCATGCCTTAAACTGCCTCTTTCTTCAGGGATCATTTCTTAACTTCCTAATACCACTTAGATTATACTGTATGTCAGTGTCTTTAAGGGGAAAAAAAAAACAAATATATAACAAAACCTAACATTTTCCTTCTTTAACTTTCATTTCAAAATACCACTCCATCTTTGTCTTCCTTCTTCCCCTATAAACACCACGTGAATCTCAAATGCATTATGTATTTCGTATTCTACCCCTCCCATCTTAGTCTAAGTAATTCACCCTATGCCGTCATTCAAGCTAAGGGATTATAGTTCATTTGATTTCCTCTCCACTCATCTCTCCCACATTAAGTAAGTGGGGTCTACCTAAAAAAAGGTTTCTTAAAACTGCCCCTCACTATTTGCTCAAAGTCATTTTCTAGATTTTGGCTCTTCATCTTTCACCCGAGTCTCTTGCAACACCCTTCCCACTCATCATCCTTCACGTTGCCAGAGTGAACCCAGCTTACGTACTTTCTTCAATGCACATGGCCACAGAGTTCTAATTTTTGCTACTTACATACTCTGCAATCAACCACATTCTCATAGGCCACAGAGAGAATATTTCTATTTCTTTGAAGAAAGTTTGAGTTTCAACATCACGTTTATGAAAGGGCACACTGCAGTGCTGGTCTTCCAGAAGTATCCAGTACGACAGGTGATCTCGTATCATGGTATAACTCAGTAGTCCCTAACCTCATGATTTATACCACCCACCTCTTAACTGAAGGCTTCCCTGTCACTTGCGCAGTATCACATGCCACATAGTACGCTTAGCGCTCACATGCATGCATTCCGCTAGGCTGAGCAGCTTACACAGTTGTGATCTAGAGGTAGGCAGGATGCTGCTGGCTTTTACATTCTTGCCTACTGCTGTCTGCTCCATGCCTTGTGTGGTGGAGGTTACAGTGCTGCCGAATGGATTCATTTGCCAAGGAGCTGCCATAAAGGTCTGATGACATAACTTGAAAGTGTATGGGAGTTGGCATCTGGCGGGCAAACTCTGAACAATAAGTCATAGGGGAGAGTAAGGAACTGGCTGATCATTTTTTTTTTCTCTTTCTCCTCTCTAAGAACCTGTTTCAAGACTCATTTTAATATGGATTTGACATAAAATTTAATTCTTTTTTCTTAGACATAAATGTGATCAAAAGTTGACCCAGTCATGCTCAAAGGTAGTCTCTAGAACTTTAGAAGTCCTTGCCAAGATGGTGACAAAATCAAAAGCAAAATCTGACAACTGACGCTTAGGAAAAGTAAATAAGTGATATATTATACTTTTCTCTATTATACTCTCAGCAGTGAGTATAACCACAAAAAATTCATGTTTTGCCACTAGTTGTAGGTCAGCGTGACACAATGGTGTGTGTATGTATATGTATATATGTATGTGTGTGTATATTTATATCCACAAAATCATCCTAAAAAAGCGTTTCAAAAGACATCGCTTCATAGATACACTACTAATCCATTTCACAGAGTTGCAGTGTTCCATCTTCAGATTCTCTGTATTTATACCATGGAGAAAGACAGCCTTGAGCCACATTTTTTTTCTTACCAGAAAATAATTATTTGCAGGATGGTGTACCTCAGACACTATTTCAGAATACAGACACCTGAATAAATCAGTTAAAGGAGAAAATCAATACAGATGGCCAAGGTTGTATGCTTTGTTTGAGACATCAAAAGTTTTCCTTGAGATTTCTTTATGCAAATATATTTCACTTGATTTTATCTTCTCTCTGTTCCAAGATCATACCACAGTTTATCATGCTAACTTGCAATTTTGCTGTTGGAGGGGTACATAGCCAGAATAATTATATTTCATAGATGATTGAATATAAAATAGTAACCTTTTCACATTAAATGAATGTATTAAAATTGAATACTGTATGATGAAATGTGCACCAAATCTACATTAGAAAAAAAAATTGAGCTCACAAAGAAATCAAAGATGAGAAGAGAAAAATTAAGAGCTGCTTTTAGTGGAGGGGTGCCAGATGTATGGCAGTTCTTTATAATGCAAAGGGTGGAATTGGCAGTTATCCAGTGATACGGGGGTAAAACAGACAATAATTTACATAAGTACATTCAGGTAGCAGTCAGAGATGGAGTTATTTGCTTTGAAGAAAGTTTTCATTTCAAAGGAGGCATTGAAGTTTCATGAGAGATAAAGAGGACAAAATGCTAGCCAAAAAGAAAAACTAGCTCTATTAGAAGGCAGGGAAGGGGGGGAAAAAAAGGAGAGAATATCAGATGACTGGAAGTTAAATTTTATTTTATTAAGCTCTGCTTCTCTTGTCTTTAACTGTAGATATCCTCTAGCAGCATAAGATACAGCTTGTTATTGTACTTCTGTTATATCTCTGTGTACTCCTTATCAGATAGTTCATTAAATATGAGAGCTTCATTTAATAGAGAAAATTCACAAATCTGCTGGACTGCATTTTCAATTGAACAACCGTCTGTTGTGACCTGGAGATCCATTGTCATTCTGAACTCAACATACGTGAAAAAAAACTCATAATTATTTTCTTATAAATTCTCTTCCAGACTTTGTTATTTCTGTCATCCGTCACCACTTTTCTTATATTTATCTAATTCAGAAAAATTGGTAATATTCACGGACACAGCATCTAATGCTCCCCCCCATTAATAATAAATGTTTATGAGTCCATCCTCATTCCACTTGCATCTGTCCATTTCCTCTCCCCCATGCCTGCTGCTGCAGTCCTATTAGAGTCACAGCTTCATACCAGCGTTTTTGAATCACACTGGAAAAGACTTGATGTCACTGTGGTTACATAATTTCTACTACAAAAAGTGAAGCATTTGATAATTGTGTTGGCTTAACAAAGTCCCTTAACACCTCCAGTCATGAGATATGCTCACCTGTACAGTACACTGAAGATAAAACAATGAATTCTCCAATTCGTGGAATTTAAGCACTTCTTTCATAGAAGAAAGGACACATTCTCGTAGTGCTCTGCCTGTTTGTCTGGCAGAATCATATTTTTTTTAAAGATTTTTGTTTATTTATTTGACAGAGAGATAGAGAGAGAGCACAAGTAGGCAGAACATCAGGCGGAGGAAGAAGAAGCAGCAGGGTCCCTGCTGAGCAGGGAGCCAGACATGGGGCTCAGTCCCAGGACCCTGGGATCATGACCTGAGCCAAAGGCAGACTCTTAACCAACAAGCCACCCAGGTGCCCCAATATGATTTTTATAATATGTTTTTAAATCACCTTTTGACATTTTAAAATGTATATTTTAATCCTAATATTGGAATAAAGGTTTTGGGGAAAGAATGAGATTTAATATTAAGTCTTTTACCTGAGAAGAGAGCGATTTATCCTCTGTTTTCTAGAACTTAGTTATTTTTTACTTAGGCAAATTGCAAGGTTTTTTTTTCTTAAAGACACTTAACTCAGTCCCAAGTCTTTTTGTTTATTTTGGTTTTGGTTTATTTGCTTCTATTAAACTGCTTGACCTGTGTCTTGTTCTGATAGCCCAAAAGTAACTTAAATGTACCCAGGAATTTTTTTGAAAGAAAAAAAAATTAAAACTCTACTGACAGAAAACAAGTAATTATTTAAAATAGGTTAATACAGACATTATTTAACACTTTATTCTGTCAAAATTTTCAAAAGCAACTGTATCACATTTATCCTTTTCCTTTCTCTCAAAAAAAAAAAAAAAGCCAGCCATAGGTCTAAGGAATCTCTAAATTAAAGAATTAGGATAGAACTAGGTATTTGAAGTGAAATTTAGAGCAACTGTAGGTATAAGGTGATTTCAGGTAAGGAGAGCAGAAATTGTGTTCAGCTTCTAAGAAAACAATGTCAGGAATAATTAATAGAGCCAGACTTTCTCCTCATTGCAGCCAGCCAGGGCAATCTTCTCGCAATTTTCTGACACTATACTCCTACCAGCCAAAAATTTTAAGTATATTCTCTCAAAATATAGTTTTCTTATTTATTCTTAAGATGTTAAGAAACAGTACATATATAAGTGTATGTGTATCAAAAATATATGCACAGAAATTTAAATTTAAAGCAGATGAAACAGAATATAGGTAAAATCCAGTATTTAAGTCCCACATTTAAATGCCTCCTGGGGTGTCTACATTTCTTCTGAAAGCCCTCAACTAAGGTCAAAGACTTGCAAACAAAATGTCAGCCTAAGAAATGTTTCTAATAATATCATATAGAATGGAAAGGTTTTCTGGAAATAAGCCTTCTTATCTTCTCTAAGAATGTAGGAATAACTGGGGTAGAATACATAATCACATAGACTGACTGACTTCATGAATTAGGTAACTATTATTGTAGGGAATCAATAATAGTAGGAAAGATGAGGGGTAGGACAAACTGGAATTGATAGGTCAGGTGATCTATATGTCTCTCATCATTGGGCAGGTTGACCTTTACCTGAGATGTCATCTACTCTCCTTAATAATTATATATGACATGAATAAAAATGCACAGATATCTAAATTAAGATGCAGAAAAAAATTCTGGTTTAAAGAAAAACAATCTCACTCAAAAAATTATTTTGTACCTTTCAAATAGTTTACAATTTAGTTATTATTTATCACTGTCTCTCATCAAAATTATCAATTGGCCATGAAAAAATATGGGAGGTGTTTAATGAGTTTAGCATAGGTATTTTAGTATTAATTAAAAATCATGTAATAAAATTTTTCACTATATAAAAATGGAAAACTATAAAAGGTGCATGATACTAGTAATTTAACAAAGGCAGCACATGTACTAATAATTTGTAACTCTTTGCAATTATAAATTACATATTTATGCACCTATATTATCTATAAGTGAATATAGGTAAACATTCTTAGGAATATATTTTCCATATTTTCTTTAAATCTCAATTTGTTACATTATTTTGAACTTAAATCATAAATCACTATGATATGTATACTGTATGAAAATGACTTAAATTTTGAACGGCCTCCTTAGCATGAAAATAAGATTTCAAAAATGTTAGTGCTTCGGGTACCTGGGTGGCTCAGTCAGTTAAACGTCTGACTTCAGCACAGGTCACTATTTCAGAGTCTTGGGATCGAGTCTCGCATCAGGCTCCCCACTCAACTGGAAGTCTACCTCTCCCTCTGCTCTTCCCCCTGCTCGTGCTATCTCTCTCTCAAATGAATAAATAAAATCTTTAAAAAAAAATAGTTAATGCATGAGTGATGTAAAAAATTGTCTTTAATGGGGCACCTGGGTGGCCCAGCCAGGTGAGGGGCCGACTGTTGGTTTCCACTCAGGTCTTGATTTCAGAGTCCTGGGATTGAGCCCCACATTGGGCTCCTCCACACATAGCATGGAGTCTGCTTGAGATTCTTTCCATCTCCCTCCCCAGCCGCCCCTCCTCCAGCTCAAATACACTCTCTCTCTCTCTCTCTCTCTCTCTCTCTCTCTCTGTGTAAAATAAATAAATAAATACATACATAAATAAATAAATAAATAAATAAAATCTTTAAAAACAAAAACAAAACTGTCCTTAATGATTTTTTAAACAATCAGTATTGTTTTGCAAATAATGTACTTTTTATGTGCCTATTTCAGATTAGTAAAGTCAACAGCAGTCACATCTGGACCCGCATAAGATTTTATCCACTTGCATTTTTTAAGCTGTTGATTAAAGAAAAATCGGTCCAATTATAATCTTCAATTCATTCCTGCTTTGACAGTGTTTTACGCACTGATTTCACTTCTAGTACTATGATTTGATGAAGTTTATGAAATGTTGCAGAAAATAACTATTGTCTGCAAAGTTTATTCAGGAATATGATTTTATTCACAACCTCAAACTAAATGTAGAGAAAGCAGAAGCTGAGGCAAAAGTGATATTTTTCCACTCTATCAAAGTTTTTCTAAATGAAAAAAAAAAGAGTAACCCTTTTTCCAGCATTCAAAATGTCTGTTATAAAGACAAAATTGGAAATAAAGTGAGCCTGATATTGGCATAGTTTGAGTGAAAGTTATGATCCCACAAGTATAATATGCATTTCTTTATCTCCTGAAGAATTTTCTGTCTAAAAGAGTAGATCAGTATACAGAGGGGTATTTGGGTTAAGTTCGTGCCTTATATGTAAAATCGTGTCACAGGGAAATAATAATAGTGTGTATGACATGTTAAACATAGTAGAATTTAGGAGATTTAACTACCAACATTAATGAGTATTTGTGTTGAATATATAAGTATTTGATTTTCAGAAATACCACAGGAATAATGTATTGGTTTGTAAAAAGTAGTGTAGCTTTATACAACATTCACTTCTCTCACTTTAAAATTCTCCTTAAAAGTTGGGTATTGATCCTTTCTGATGGCTGTGTAATATTAGGAGAAGGAAAGGAAACGTGAATTAGGGTAAATCGGAGGGGGAGACAAACCATGAGAGACTGTGCACTCTGAGAAACAAACTGAGGATTTTGGAGGGGAGGTGGGTGGGGGTTAGGTGAGCCTAATGATGGGTATTAAGGAGGGCACGTATTGCATGGACCACTGGGTGTGGTACATAAACAATGAATCTTGGAACACTGAAAAAATAAAATTAAATTTAAAAAATAAAAATAGAATAAAATAAAATTTTCCATAAAAATATTGCTAAAGAGTTAAAACATCTTATAAAAATCTGTCCCAATTTTAAAAGTATTTCTGCCTGAACTATGGTATAATGTATTAGTTTTCAATTGCTTCTGTAACAAATGACCACAATTTAGTGACTTAAAGCCACAGTTTAGTGATTTACAATAACACAAATTATTGTTTATGGTTCTAGAACTTGGAAGTCTGACAAAGGTCTCACTGGACTAAAATTAAGGTGTTGGTGGCCTCTAAGGGGGAATCCATTCCCTTACCTCTTTTAGTTTCTAGAAGCTGTCCACATTCCTTGGCTCATAGGCACCTTACTCCATGTCAGAGGCCAGCATAGTCCATTCGCCCTGACTTTTCTTTCTGTGGTCATATCTCTTTCTGACTCTATCCAGGAAAAGGTCTCTGCTTTAAAGGACTCAAGTGATTTGTAGGCCCTCTCAGATATCCAGGATAATCTTTCCATCTCAAGGTCCTTAACCTTTATCTCATCTGCAAAATCTCTTTTGCCATATAAAGTAACAGTCACAATCTCCAGCTCTAGGGATCTGGATATTAATATCTTGGGCAGGGGTATGAATTACTCTGCCTATCACACAGATGTTTAAAGCATTATAGTTTTTACATGCATGCTTTGGAAATATTATCTGTCAAGCAGTGGTATCTGGCAAAAAGATAAAGTCTCAGTAGATCTACAGGTATTAATATATGTATGGTTTTTGTGCCTTGGAGGTAAAGACAGAATTTAACCAAGATACATGCCTAATATATGAATTAAGTGAAAATATTAATTAATTACATAGTTTTTTCTAAGCTCATGCTCTCACTGCTACCAACTTTAGATTACAATTGGAGGACAAATATATCATCTAAATCAATTTAATATTTTTTACCTCTTAAATTATTTTCATTTTCTCCTCAACCCATTCATTTAATACAATTTCTTTTCAACAACATTAATGACTATAAACACGAAAGCCTTATTTGGTTTTATAAATGAAGCAAAACAAATATAAATAACCTATCGTACTTGAAAGGATTTTCTCTTCTTAATTGAAAACAAACGGAACCTAAGCTAAATTAAATGAATGTTTAATCTTTCATTCCAACACAAAGGTTATTAGTTGGTGCAAGTGTGTACACAGTTATAAACAGAAGAAACAAGCAGTTGATTACTTTAACTTTGGAAAAGTCTAAGCTTAACAATTTGAAATGTCAATAAGAAGAAATAAAGAATTGCATTTTAAGCAGTTCAGAATATTTTTAAATGAAATTTTCAGTGTCTGCTTATGACTGTGGGTTTAGTAAAGAATGAGTATATACACTTGCAAAGAGCTCTTTCTTGTTGCTTTTCTGAGGGTTTTTCTAAGAACATAAAGTGACTTCCTATTTAAATGAAACAGAATAGTAAAGGGGATTGTGTAAACTCTCATCAAGGACAATATGTTCATGCTATAATTCTTTTAAGAACTACCTTATCATTTGCTGTGACAATCTCAAGAGGCTTTTAACATGGGTTTTCACAACTGTAGTTCATTTTCCTATACCTGGATAAATTTATTTCCCCCATTCCAAAGTTGCCAGAGAATTAAACTTAACCCAAATCTAAGTTATTCACTTAGATTAAAATTTAAAATATATTAGTTCTTTTCCTTCCAGTGAAGACTGAGATATCTTTTTATTTCTTCTCCACATAAGTACATATACATTTGAGGGTTTTAGGAGCATCGGGGAGAGGTGAATGGTCCTTGGTTGTAAGGTCCATACTAAGATCTGAGGCAGTATTTCACTCTCACAACTTGGGCTCAGCTAGGGGGCTCAAGTGAGATGCTCTGAACTTGTTTCATCATGTCCACCTCCATAGGGCATCCATGCAGTGGTCTATCACAAAACTGCTGACCTTTCTCCAATATCCTGGGAACTTTCCACTGTCCAGAGTGCTAGGTGTGAAGGAGAACACACGTTTCTTCTTTTCTCAGGCCCCACACCTCAGTGTGTATTCTTCCCCATCCTGGGGATTTGTACTCTTAGAACACTTTAGGACTATTTCAAGCAGTTCTAGGCATGGCTCAAGAATGCAACCACTGATTGTTGTGAAAAATGGTCAATTTGAAATCTAATAAATGCTAGAAAAATTTAAGTTGGTAGATATGATCAATGCAGAAATAAAACACTTAAGTATATTTATTAAATTAAGCTGAATATATTTTAATATATGTGTCACATATTGTATACCTTATTCCAGAATCATCTGTGGCAGGAATACTACTCAAAAAACTAACTAAGGGACATAATACTGCTATAATGCAGGATACCCACACTGTGATATGCCTGATTGGAAATGTTCTGTGTAAGAACAAGACTTGATGAGTCTTTGAGTTCTGTTTCCGCCATTCCAACTTCTACTTCTATGTTTCAGTGTCTAATATTGTGCCTAAAATATATCAGACAGCAAAGATTATAAGGATGAAAGCTCTCATAAATAAAGTATGACTACCTCAACAAATAATGAATAAGTAGGAAGGAGATAAGGTATACTATTACTCTGTATTTAGAGATAATTAAGAAAAAATAGAGGGGTGCCTGGGTGGCTCAAGGTTAAGCATCCGATTCTTGGTTTTAGCTCACAGGGTCATGATCTCAGGGTCGTGAGATCAAGCCCTATGTGGGGCTCTGTGCTCAGGGCAGAGTTGGCTTGGGATTCTTTTCCTCTTCCTATCCTTCCACTCCGTAGCCCCCACTCTCCCTTTCTCGCCCCAAAATAATAAATAAATAAATAAATAAATAAATAAATAAATAAATAAATAAAATCTTTAAAAGAGAAAGAACAAAGAAAAAATTAGAGGTGATTGGAAGATAGTCTTGGAATAGAGAACTAAATATAATTGTAAAATGTTGTTGAATTTTGAAAACAAAGGACAGAGTCAGACACTCCTTTCTGAAGAAGGTAGATTTTAACCTGGATTGTCACAAAGTCAGGAAAATAACATGGTTAATAAACTATGGTCAAATCCAAATGTCTCAAAATGTTGCAAATGATAGCCCAGGATTACAACACAGGCACCCTGCAGAGTTGCTTTGGGAAAAGTTTCTATTAAGAGTGCTTTTATTTTGTTAGTCTTATTTGCTGACACATCTACCCAGTTACAATGAAGAAGTAAGATTTTTGCCAGAGTCCTACAAGTACTTTGCATTGATCTGACTCCAGCTGGAGTACTTGGTTCACATCTGAACATTTCATTTGGGCAAACTGAAGCACATCAGAAGAGTGAAAAGGAATAGGAAAAGTTGGCAAACAATGAAATTCAAGAAAGCTGCAGGAGGTTGAAAGGAAGCTTAATGGGGATTTGACAGCCATTTAAAAATATTTGAAGAGCTGTAGTGTAGAAAAGGTTTATTAGACTTGTTGATCAACGTAGTGCTGTAGGACAAGCAGTCGGTAATTTTAGGATGGCAGATTCTGGCTAAAATTAGGTGGGGCTTTTCAAAAATTAGAGCTGAACAATTTAAATGGAAGAAACTATGTTATAAAATATTAAATGCTCTAGGTAAAGTCTTGAAATCATCTATAAAATATCAAAGAAGGAATATTTGCATTGAGTGGAAGTAGGAGTAAGAGAGTTCTGGCAGCTTTGAATTCTAAGATTCTACACAGTCATTCTATAAAACTTCCTCAAAAGAAGATTTTGATGAGTTTGTGTTGATGCTCAGTGTTTTCATCAAAGTTGGCCCCCAGGTACTCTTCATTTAATGAAGGTAGAGAATAGAAATATAAAAGAAAGTCTATTTCTCTGTATATTTCTGCCACCCTCACCACATAAATTCTTTATAATAGAATCTTCAAATTTGTGCTTCTTTAAGTTTGTGCTCAGAATTTGGATCTAATTCTTCTACAAGTTTTTAAAATAAGCTATTAACTTTGAAAAATCAGAACAAATTTAAAGAATTTACACAATCTGATTACAAGTCTTACTATAAATTTACAACAATCGATACAGTTTGCAATTAAAATAAAAATAGACATAAAGGTCAATAGACTAGGAACCTAGAAATAGACATACATGCATATACACAGCAAATTTATCTTTTATAAAGGTACCAAAGTAAATCAATGAAGAAGATAGTCCAAATAGTGCTAAGTGCTTGAACATTTGGGCATTTGTTAAAAAACAAACAAAACAAACAGAAACCCTTTACCCTTTACGTCATAAACATAAATTAACTTGAAATGAAACATAAAGCTAAATTTATGAACTACAATTATAAAACTACTAGAGAAGTGTATAGGAGAACATTCTGTGGCCTATAATTAAGCAGAGATTTCTAGAAAGGATACAAAAAGCACAAACCATAAAATTTTAAAAAATTGATGTCAAACTTCATTAAAACTAAAATCTACTCTTTTAAAGACACTACTAAGAAAATTAAAGGACAAACCATAGACTTGGACGAAATATATGCATAACACTTACATGATAAATAAGTTGCATTAAAAATATATAAAGCACTTTTACAACTCAACAATAAAAGATAAACAATCCAATTAAATAATGGGCAAAAGATCTGAACGGACACTTTATCACAGAAACTATACTGCTGGCAAATAAGCCCACGAATAGATGTTCAGAATCATTAAACTTCAGGGAAATGCAAACTAAAACCACAATAGGTTGGCTCTCCATACTTACTAAATGGCAACACACATGCACACGCATACACACACACACACACACACACACACACACACACACACACACACACAATCCCTCACTCTACCCAGCACTAGAAAGGATTAAAAGCACTAGAGAGGATTAAAAGCAAATGGAGCTACTGGATATTGCTGGTGGTGATGAAAAATTATAAGGCCACTTGAAAAAATTTTTGGAAGTATTTTATCTAGTTAAACATTCACTTATCATACAACCCAGAAATCCCAGTTTTTGGTATCTACCCAGGAAACATAAAAACATACACCTATACAAAGACTTTGATCTCAATGTTTAGAGTAAGTTTATTCATATTTGCCAATGGCTTAAACAATTCAAATGTCCATCTACCACGGGATAAACATACAGTGGTTTCTCCATACGATGGGGTTCTACTCATAAGTAAAAATAAATGAACTATTAATACTTGTAACAGCATGAATGGATTTCAAATGTTTTGTGCTAAATGAAAGAAGCCACGCAAAAAAGCTACACAGTGATGATTCTATTTATATGACATTTGGAAAATGCAAACTAGAGAACAAAAGTCAAATAATGCTTGAGGTGGGAAAAGAGAGTAGAGGAAGGGAACTGACCACAGTGGGCACAAAGAAACTTTTTGGTTTAACAGACATAGTCTCTATTTTGATAGTGGCGGTGTTTACACAACCATATATGCTCATAAAAACTCATCAACCTGAACTCCAAAAAAAAAAAATTAATTTTGCCATATGCAAATTATAGCTCAATAAAGCTTTCCTTAAAATAGCAAACATAGAAAACACACACTATCTATACAAAAACAATAACTGATAAATATAATGAGTAACAATAGGCCAGAAGAAATGTAATAGTATCTTTAAGTGCTAAGGGGAAATACATATCAACCTATAATTTTAATAACCACCTAATCTTGTTCTAAGAATGGGGGCACAATATGAATGTTATTAGATAAATAGAAAAGGTAACAAACAGAAACCCAATCAAAGAACTACTAAAGAATATGTTTCAGTAAGAAGAAAAGTAAATGTAAGAGAAAGGAGTCAGCTGCATGATATACATGCAAAGAATAAAGAACCTGGAATGACACTAAATATTGCTATAATATGTAAGCATCATGAAGCTTAATCATAAGAATTGGATTGTTTCTGACCCCTCCCAATTTATTATTCTCACATCAGAGATAGCCTTAAGTGAACGCACATTAGAGTTTATTACTTATTTAAGATACATAATCAACCTGTTACAATCCACAATTCATCTCAGTGCTGTCACATTGTCCTACACCTAATTTTCTCTTATCATGTGTTTCTGTTCACCAAATCTTGCATATAGCATACACTGCCATCAATCATCAGTACACTCTGAAGTATTAATTTACTCTTCAAGAACTTTAAAAAGATAATTTTTTTTTTCCTGGCCTTTCAGTGCCTCATTCTCTCCAAGCATATTCAAGCCTCAGGACATTTGCACTTCCTGTTCCCTCTGCCTGGAGCACTGTTCCCTCATAGGGTTATATGACTGGCTCCTTCAAGACATTTAGGTACCCAGTATGACATCACCTCCTCAAAGAAGCCTCCCCAAACACCTTGTTTGAGGAAGCCCCACACTGTTGTTTCCTACCACATCCTTTTTTTTCCCCTCTCACACTTTTCATGAACTAAATTTATCTTGTTATGTATTTGTTTACCTGTTTATTGTCTACGTCTCCCATTCACCTTCAGGGTTAGCTCCATAAGGGCATGAAGTTGCTTGTTTTAAATACCATATGATTTTACTCACATGTAGAATTTAAGAAACAAAACAGATGAACGCATTTTAATAAGAAGTTTTTAAAACTTTGAGAGAAAATGTTTATGGACATTTGGCTGAATTGTATGCTGCTCATACCTTGTTATAGGTATTCTAAATCACAACCAAAGAGAAGTATGTCAGTATCAGATGAGACTATCCATTCAAAGACTTTGTATTATTCATTTTCAGGCAGATAAAATAATCTGGAAGATTTGTAAAATACAATTAACTGACTGCTTCTAATGGGTATATGTATAAAATACAGAATGGTGAAAATGCTGAATATGATAACATCAGAATATGCATACTTAAAAATAGAATATTTGTGAAAAATAATCATACTGTGCCATAAAACAATGAATTACAAATTTCAAAAAAAGTATTATCATGCAGATTATATTCATTTAGCGCAACAGTATTATTTGGAATAAATAACAAGATAAGCCAGAAAGCACCATACAATTATTAACTTCCTTAATTCCAAATAAATTAAGGAAGGACAAATATAATATGTGAAAATCAGCGAATACTTAGCAACTAACAATAAGCAATAGGACATATCAAAACTTTGATAGTGCAGGTGAACTGTACTTAAATGGGGGCAATTTATGTCCATTTTAATGGCTTATGGTCAAAAAGAAGAAATACTTAAAACTAACTAAACATCTATCTCAAGAATATAAAAAATGAAAACCAAAATAAAACTGAAAAAGATATTGAGTAATAAAGATAGAAGAAAGTCATAAAATGGAAAAAAAAACTAAGAGATGATCAACGAAGTCAAAAGTGAGTCTGTTAAAAAATCTCGATAAAATGAAAAAATTCAGGAAAGTTTAATAAAAAAAAACAAAGTTGCAACTGGTCAATAAAGTAAAAAGTTCTTGGCTATAGAGTCCACTGATGCTAAAATGAAATTTTATTATGAATAACATTATGTTACTATATTTTAAAACTTAGAGAAATGGTCAAATTCATAGAAAAATATAACAGAGAATTTACTCTAGACACTCGGCATCAGGGAAATATAAATCAAAACCACAGTGAGATACCACCTCACACCAATCAGAATGGCTAAAATCAACAAGTCAGGAAACAACAGATGTTGGTGAGGATGAGGAGAAAGAGGAACCCTCCTACACTGTTGGTGGGAATGCAAGCTGTTGCAGCCACTCTGGAAAACAGTATGGAGGTCCCTCAAAAAGTTAAAAATAGAGCTACCCTACGACCCAGCAATCGTACTACTGGGTATTTACACTAAGGATACAAAAGTAGTGATTCGAAGGGGCATGTGCACCCGAATGCTTATAGCAGCAATGTCCACAATAGCCAAACTATGGAAAGAACCTAGATGTCCATCAACAGATGAATGGATAAAGAAGATGTGGTATATATATATACAATGGAATACTATGCAGCCATCAAAAGAAATGAAATCTTGCCATTTGCAATGACGTGGATGGAACTAGAGGGTATTATGCTAAGCAAAATAAGTCAATCAGAGAAAGACAATTAACATATGATCTCTCTGATTTGAGGAATTTGAGGGGCAGGGCAGGGAGTGGTGGGGGTATGGAGGGAAAAAATGAAACATGATGGGATCAGGAAGGAGACAAACCATAAAAGACTCTTAATCTCACAAGACAAACTGAGGCTTATTGGGGGGTGGGTGGGTAGGGATAGGGTGGCTGGGTTAAGGACATTGGGGAGGGTTTGTGCTATGGTGAGTGCTGTGAAATGTGTAAGTCTGATGATTCACAGACCTGTATCCCTGGGGCAAATAATACATTATGTGTTAAAAAAAAAAAAGAAGAAGAAGAAAGAAAGAAAAGAAAAAAAAAGAAAGAAAGAAAAATAAATATCCAGGTTCAGATGGTTTTATCAAGAGTTGTAACCAAAATGAAAGAAACAGATTTCCAAGCTTACAAACTACTTCAGGTGATAGAAGAAGAATTACACCTTAGCTTATTGTATAAGATTATCATAATTTAAACATCACAAGAGCCAGAAGGAAAATAATAATTCCTGGACAATCACACTAGGAAGTATAGATCCAAAGAGTCCAAATAAATCTAAGAAGTCAAATCTTGCTGTATATAGAAGACGAACACCCCTTAAAAACATGGAGTTTATTCCAAGAATGCCAGATTGATTTTAATATCAGAAAATCAGTAAGTATAATTCATCACCTTAACAAATCAAACAAAAATCAGTGTTATTAAAAGTGCATAAAAACAATGGATAAAATTTAAAATTTATTCTTAGAACTTTAGGAAATCAAGGAGATTTTACTAACTGAGGAAGATTATTCATAAAATTTTTCCTTAATTAGGAGGTGTCAAAATCATTTCTTTTCAGGTAGAGAACAAGGGGAGGATAGTCACTATGGTAGGGAACTCCTGTTTAAAGGGTATTTAATGCATTCGTTATAACTCAAATAGTAGTTATACACAATATTTTCTTAGGATTAACAAAATTCTTTATACTTATGATCACTGATATTTTTTCTCATTTTTTAAAATCTTCTCTCACTCTTTTTGTCTTTCTCACTTTGGTCTCTTTTTTATCATATTTCCTAGAATTTTGTCTATTTTATTAGAATTTTCTGAGAACTAACATTTTAATTTATTAATTTTACATATTTATTATATAGGTTTTCTGTATTATATTTCTTAATATATGCTTATATTTATTTCTATTTTTATAAAATTTAAGATACTTATTTAATATTTTAACATTTATCGAATTGGGTCTTGAGAAACATAATTATGAGTAAAATAAATAGAAGTCTTAGGAAAATATGTATAATTAGATACCACTTCTATAAAGTTCACATTTAGGGCGCCTGGGTGGCTCAGTGGGTTAAAGCCACTGCCTTCGGCTCAGGTCATGATCCCAGGGTCCTGGGATCGAGGCCCACATCGGGCTCTCTGCTCAGCNTTAGGAAAATATGTATAATTAGATACCACTTCTATAAAGTTCACATTTAAAAATTTAAAAGTGGGTGCCTGAGTGGCTCAGTGGGTTAAAGCCTCTGCCTCCGACTCAGGTCATGATCTCAGGGTCCTGGGATCGAGTCCCACATCAGGCTCTCTGCTCAGCAGGGAGCCTGCTTCCTCCTCTCTCTCTGCCTGCCTCTCTGCCTACTTGTGATCTCTATCTGTCAAATAAATAAATAAAATCTTTAAATAAATAAATAAATAAATAAAAATTTAAAAAAATTTAAAGTTTCTTGTTTAGGCAAACATATCTGCAAATTACAAATACTGTTTTTAAAGTTTAAGAATTATGAAAATTCAAGTTAGCATTGCATTCATTTTATTTTTCAGATATTTTTAAGTTTTATTTAGTCAAATATATGATCAGTTTTATATATGAACTGCACGTACTGTTTTTTTTTAAGATTTTATTTATTTATTTGACACAGAGAGAGAGAGAGAGAGAGATTACAAGTAGGCAGAGAGACAGGCAGAGAGAGGAGGAAGCAGGCTCCCTGCGGAGCAGAGAGCCTGATGCGGGCCTCGATCCCAGGACCCTGAGATCATGACCTGAGCCGAAGGCAGAGGCTTTAACCCACCGAGCCACCCAGGCGCCCATGAACTGCACATACTGTTATAAAAATTAAGTATATGAAGTTAACTATATCTGTTTACACTTTACAACTCCATTACCTAGCATTTGTATTCTTTATTCTCAATTTAACATAAAAAATTGTGTTGGCATAGTCTGTGAACATTATTTTTGTGCTTATTCCTATGTATCAGTCTTTACCTTACATATTGTTTTAAGGATTTTATTTATTGATTTATTTGAGAGAGAGAGAGAGCAGGGGGAGGTACAGAAGGAGAGGGAGAGGAAATGAATTCCAAGCAGACTCTGTGCCGTGTGTGAAGCCCAATGGTGGGGCTAGATTCCATGACCCTGAGATTATGACCTGAGCTGAACTCAAGAGTCGGATGCTCAAGAGACTGAGCCCCCCAGATAACCCTACTTTACATATTTAGTTGTACAAAAGTTTGTATATTCTTTCTATCTTTGTGTTTTGAGTGCTTATCAACATATAATAGTATAAAATGACATGCCTTCATGTAATAATTAATCATTCAACATAATACAGTATGTTCAATTCTAAGAATATAGGAAAATACTAGATAACTAGATACACACATACATAGAAATGTTTAAACAGACTGTGGCAATTATAGTCAATTATCTCCCATTATCAATTCTGATGAACTTCATATTATAACTGGCTCATAATACATACATAAAAATCACATAAAAACTGTATTTCTTGCAGAGAATCTGAATTAAATATGACCCTAGTGAAGTGCTTTAAAAAGTTACAGTAGCAGCTGGTTATAGTTTCTCATTTATTAGTCTAAAATCTTAAGTCACTGGAGATGTTTTATAAAATGTAATAATTGCTTCCCCATCTGCAAAATAGTGTTTGTACCAGAATAATACCTATGATGACTTATAACTCTAATTACAGCTATTTATTGGCAGTTAAAACTTAAAATGTTTCTATTTTTTTCCTTTTTTTAAAAATATTTAGCCAAAATAGCCGTCATTACTTTCAGAGGTAGAGTTCAGCAATTCATCAGCTGCATATAACACCCAGTGCTCATCACATCACGTGCCCTCCTTAATGCCCATCACCCAGTTATCCCATCCCCCCAACCCTCTCCCCTCCAGCAACCCTCAGTTTGTTTCCCATAGGTAAGAGTCTCTTATGGTTTGTCTCCCTCTCTTATTTCTTCCCCTTCAGTTTTCCCTCCCTCCCTCTACGGTCCTCTGCACTGTTACTCCTATTCCTATACATATGAGTGAAACCATATGATAATTGTCTATCTCTGATTGACTCATTTTGCTCAGCTTAATACCCTCCAGTTCCATATGTTTCTAAAGAAATTTGAAAGAATTTGGTCGATTTCAAGTGAATTTTCTTGGAGTGTGCTTTTCAGTCACAAAGAGGACAAGGCAGGGTAAGAGAGGACTCAGCCTGAAGAATAAATGTATGAGCTCCTTACAGAGATCTTGGCAATTCACACCAGCTTATCTTAGAATATCAGATGCAAGACTCAATCTTTTGTCTTTAATGAAATGAAATTATTTCATTAAGATGGTTAATATAAGCCACATACAACACAGGCTGCCTGGTTTTTGGTTGCTTTACTTAGCTATGAGGATGCAGAAAGAATTCAGAAATACTGTTTTTGTCTGTTCCCATTATGCACCCACCTATTAATTTATAGATAGAAGAGTAGGCTTACAGAGAGTTCATGTCCAAGGTTGATCTCTTCAAAGGTTCTAATACATTAAGAGAGGATGCAGTGATGATTTTAAGTTATAACAGGCTGAGGGGATATGATTGAAACAAATGGCCTCTCTAAAGACATTTTCCAAATAAAATCTATCAAGTAAGATTGAACACTTTTAGAATACTGTGCCTTTTTGGGTACTATCAATTTCATCAAACAGGGATAAAAATAAATTATATCATTTTTTCAACCCCTTCCTACCTGTTCTGTACAAACAGAAAGGTTTGCCAGCCTCTGAATGTGATAATTGTCACCTATTAAAGCCAATTCCACTAGTTGTTGATTCTGGATTCTTCTGTTTTTGAAGCTGATTTTTCTCTGAAAATTAGAGATGGAAGCCAAGGTGAAGGGGGCAGAAAAGAATGTGAAATTGGGGCTTGTAGACGTCAGGACTCTCAGGGGATGTGGACAACTGAATGCATATAGGTACAGTTCTGCCTGTTCTAAAAATCTTTCAACAAAACTGACAGCATATGGAGATATACATGATTTAATAACTCTTTGATGCTGAGTCTATCGAAAGAAATAAAATGGAAATCTTCCACTGTGATATTTTATGCTTTCAGTGACCTAACTTTATGACAAAATTAAAGTCATAAAAACTATATAAAGTTAAATATAATTGGAACACCTGGGTGGAAAAAATGTTTATAAATGGCATTACTGCCTTAACTCTTAACAACATGAGCAGAACTACTATAATCATGTTCAGTGGTAATACGGAACCATATGTGGTGAAATAAAATACAGGACAAATATACAAATACATCTGCTGCTCCAGATTTTCAGCCTTTTAACACTCGGAGATGTCTGTTTGGGGTCTGACTCTGACTATATCCTACTGTTTTATGTATTTTTCTGTAATTTTGTGAGATTAACAGGGCCAACTTACAGATTTCTCCTAAATGTTAATTCTTTTCTCAACTTTTAGAGTATTGGGACAGTAGCCTTCTTTTTCTGAATGAGCAACCTTCAAAAGCAAACTGGTTTGGCACCATCTTAGGCACTTAGTTAATTGTTTGAAAGCCCTTTACATCTCAGCCTAATGTCTGAGCTTCCTTATGGAAAAATTCCATGTTTCTTTAAAATGTCTTACATTTTTGTTGTTGAATTCAGGGATTTTAATTAATTAATTAATTAATTAATTAATCAATTAATGTAATTTTAGATGATATATGGTAGCAACTCTGGATATAGATTGCTCCACCGTAAAGCTTATTATTATTTAGTGATGTCACTAGACTAGTTTAGTGAACTCTATTTCCCCTGCAGCCTCTAATGTTGTTCCTCAAAGAGCACCACCTTGGGTGTGTGAACAGACTTGTTGACCAACAGGGATGGCTGCCATTTTGCCAGGCTCTTTCTGACTGTAGCTTTCTTTGATTTTCCCACTAAGCTTCTGGCTAGTCTTCTATCTTATAGGACCTATATGGTAACCTCTATTAACTGGCACATGATCTCTCTATTGTATTTGACAGTGCTCTGGGGTATCAAGTGTTCCATAGTCGATTCAATTAGAGTTGAACCCATTTTGCAAATGCAGAGTGTTGCCAATCTTCAAACGTTCCTCTGACTGGAGTGAGTGACAGTCCTCTTACTTGTCTCTTTCCCTGATTCTCTCTGTTAAACTTCTTGCTGATCTACCATTGTTCCTGTTGTTAATAACATAGAGCTACCTACCAATCTCTCTTCGTTACTCAACAACAAGATAGTTCTTGTTTTCAACACAACATTTAAGAATAAGCTTCCCCATGCTCTGCCCCAAATAAAGTCAACTCCCATTTTGGGCAAGCTATGGACTTATCTGTTCTTATAGTCTGCTTTTTCTCTAGTCCAATTCTCTAAGCAATTGCACTGAAGCCAAGGGTAAGGACAGCAGCCACTTCTTCCTGTGTAACACCATTTCTCTATATACTTATAGAGGGGTAGTATACAAATATATACACATATACATATATATATGAATATATATATTGCTTATATATATACACATACACACACACATATATATATACTACACACACACACATATATATACTATACACACACACACACATACATACACACATATTTATTTGAGGGGTAGGAATGGTAGCACTGTTCTCAGTTTGGCCCTCCTAGTATAAAACTTGTGACCTATGAACAACATGGGATGGGCGCAGTTGTGGCCAAATATTCTCAACAAGCTGCACCTGGTTAGAGGTAGACATTCTGTGAATGGGGCTGGGTATTCTGGTGCTCTCCCTCTCATCCATGCCTATTTCAAATAAAGCCACTACAATACAGAACTGAGTGGTATGAGAGATATCAGTGGCCTGCCTCTCTTGGGGTAAAACCATGGCAACAGCCTAAAACCTGGGAGGAGAGGGAATCTTGTTTTCTTGACCAAATGCGCGCAGAGTAGAGGTGCCATCACACTTAGCTGGAGTAGAGAGGGGAAAAATGGAAGAATTATTGTTTAAATGTCATAGATGTTAACTGTTCTTATTGAAAGTTAGTAGATTTTCTTGACTACTCATTTACTTTGTGCCCTTAAGACAGTTTTAAATGTTTCAAAATTCAAATTTAAATAATTTAATTTTTAATTTTTAAATTATACTTTAAATTTTTCAAAAATAATTTTCACTGTTTAAATAATTTGTTTTACTAGGGAGAGGCTCCATTCAACATCATCATTGTGGATATCCACAACTTTTTTTGGTGACTTATTTTTTTCCATTTTGTGATCATGATTCTATTTTTATTTAAGACAGGGGACCAGTAGAGCAAATCTAAGGGTGATATGTGATGAGAAGTATGGTAATAGCAATCTCAAACCAGCTAAAACCTGTATTCGCAGAATCCATGAATTTCCTCAGTCAAGCTTTCTGGAGAATCCAAAATTTTCAACCTTGACCCAAGTCTCCCTACTGCTGATCCCTATGTAGGGACTCTTCTGATGAAAGAGGGAAATATTACAGGCCAGCACCTTCTATCCAGACCTCTCTAGACCATTAACTGAATCAAACTCTCCAGGTCTCACTGATCTGCCAGATATAGGAAGATTCTATCCCAGAAAGGTATGTGATAATTGGGTGGGAATTGGAAATAAGCGGGATTATGGACACATTATGGCCATCGCTCAGAACGTCTTTGAAGAGTCTGTTCCTTGTGGGCAAATGAATGTCACCATAATTTATATAATTACAAATAAAATTAATATATACATAAAAATTCAAAGGGAGGATAAAGGAGAGGAAATGTTAAGAAAATACCCGGCTCTAGATTTCTAAAGTGAATTAAGGATCAGATTTTTAAACAGTAACTTTCCTATTTGCTTAAAAGTAATTTACAATCTATCATAGGTGATGAATTTCATGCTCATTTACCCGGTGGACCTTCATTTTGAAAGACAATTAGAGAAATGTGGATATAATTTAATTCCATGCTTAAAATAAGCCATATATGCAATGATGTACCAACCACAAGTTTATGAACAAGATCCATCAATTTGCTAGACAATATGAAATCATTATATTAATATGATATTCATTTTCTCAAGTTGAAACTATTCATATATTTTACTTCTTGTGCCTAGTAATATTATCATATTTCTCAATCTATAAGCACATCAATTTTAGTTATTCAAATAATTCTACTACTATCACATGCTCTCAGAATGATCTGTTATCTAAACAATAGAATTCATTTTGAAAAAATACATATAGTTAAACTTTTTTCCACTTGTTATTAATACATAAAAATAAGATGTTTTTGCTTTTTATTTCATTCAAATTCCCTGATCAAATAATCTTTTTGCATACTGCATTTCTTTTCTATCTTCAGTTTAACGTCAATTTTAATGCTTAATAACAAACAAAGCAAACAATCTCTCTGGCTCTACTAGAAACTTCATGAGTTTTTTTTTTTTTGATAATTTCTGTGCTGCTCCAGAAACAAAGAAAATATTCAGCAAAAAATGAAGTTTAAGTAATAAGCTATATGAAAAAATAATGGAAAAATAAAGCAATTTTAGAACAAAACTAAGTTATTTCAGTATATTAATTTAAACAATTTATTTCAAATTTGAAAACTACCAATAGCAAACTCCTTCAAATAAGAGATTCTGGGATTCAGAATTATATTGCTGTTACAAATACATAGGAAACATCAAAGTAAATCAATTATTCAAACGTACTTAATTTCAATAAAAACAAAAACTATAAACGTTTCTAGCTTTGTTACCTGTGTTTATGTTCTAACTTTGAATAAGGTTGCCAAGTATTTGAAATAATCACTAAAATCTTAAAACTCGTAAAAAATATTTTTAAAGAAAACTGTTAGGTTGACAGAAAAAAACTACTTGAAATATTTTAGTCATATATGGCAGTGTTCTTTAATATTTACACATGAATATAATACAAAACCTAAAAGTGGATTGACTGGTAAAAGCTCCCAGTTTTAACACCATGACCTTAGACACTAAACAAACTTCTGAATGTTTCTAATTTCTTTCATGGCCATTATTTTATGATGATCCAATCTCCTTCTTCTATCTCAGATGGCACCTGCTGTTTGACAGACCATTCCTACGTAAACCCACAGCTTCCTAAGCACCTGTCCTTCTCTGGCCCTAGAAGCTAGTTCAGGTGGGGCTTAGAATAGGCCAGAATAGTTGGTGAGTTCACGTCCTCAGGAATAACCCTCAAAAAATGAAAACATGCCAACTTCCTTGCTTCTTGGTGGGACAACTTTGAAGGATGTTCCACAAATAGATTTTTAGAGTTTTCCTATAAAGATTAAACTCAATTGCACATCCTGATCATGAATGCCAACTTCTCTGATCTGTCCTCCCGTCCTTGACCCACCTCCACATTTCCTCTCCATACTACACTCCTTATCTCTTATCCTAACTCTCTTCAGAGTGCTCTGTCATGAAGAACAAGGGAAAAGAGAAGCACTGGCATATACAGGGTCTAACACTTGAAAGACATGAGGGCCAATACAGTTAAAATAATTGGAGATTCAGTTATCTGCTTTTATTATTATTATATTCAGTTAGCCAACATATACTACATCATTAGTTTTTGATGTAGTGTTCAATGATTCATTAATTGTGTATAACACTCAGTGCTCATCACCACACGTGCCCTCCTTAATACCTATCACACGGTTACCCCAACCTCCTCCCTTCTGTAACCCTCAGTTTGGTTCCCAGAGTCCAGAGTTTCTCATAGTTTATCTCCTTCTCTGATTTCTTCTCCTTCAGTTTTCCTTCCCTTTCCCTATGGTCCTCCATGTTATTTCTTATGTTCCACATATGAGAGAAACCATATGATAATTTTCTTTCTCTGCTTCACTTAGCATAATTACCTCCAGTTCCATCCATGTCAGTGCAAATGGTAGGTATTCACCCTTTCTGATGGCTAAGTAATATTCCACTATATATATGAACCACATCTTCTTTATCCATTCACCTGTTGAAGGACATCTTGGCTCCTTCCACAGTTTGGCTACTGTGGTCATAGCTGCTATGAACACTGGGGTGGATGTGCCCCTTCTTTTCACTACATCTGTATCTCTGGGGTAAATACCTAGTAATGCAATTGCCAGGTCATAGGGTAACTCTATTTTTAACACTTTAAGGAGCATACATACTGTTTTCCAGAGTGGCTGTACCAGACTGCATTTCTACCAACAGTGTAAGAGTTCCCCTTTCTCCACACCCTCACCAACATTTGTTAATTTTTGCCATTCTAACTGGTGTAAGGTGGTATCTCATTGTGGTCTTGATTTTTTTCAACTACTTTTTTTTAAGGCAATAGTCAGTGGTCAGCTTCAGCCACTAATTAACTCAAGGCACATTACGAAAGCCAGAAGACCTCCATAGCAGCATTTAAAGATACCTTATTTCCTGCAGCTAGAGTACAGACTGTACTGGAAATAAAAATGAAAATTTAATTGTAAAACTGATAAAAATTACATAGAAAAAACTCACCACCTAACAATCACTTATGCTAGAATCAAGGCCTTAATAGTGAAGTAATGAAGGGTTGATGTCCTGAGGACTAGGATGGGACATTTGAATGGATTCACTTGAATAGCTTAAAATCCTAAAAATTCCCTGATCTTCAGTCTGGCAGTAGCAGCATCTTCCCTTGCCAATGAAGTTTACCACCCAGCCACTGCCACTACCACCATCAGTGGCTGAATATAAAGGAAAGGCATCACTTAAGATGAATGCCTCAAAAGATAATGCTTATCTACATCAAGTGTGTCTTTTCTTTCTCTCATTTTTTTTCCAGATCAGCAACTATGGTCAGTATTCAGCATGGCCTAAATGAAGATCCCAGTACAAGGAGAAATAGGTTTTTAACTCAAAAGCTGTTAAGCCTGGCAAATATCTACCAACAGGAACCAAGAACATAGATAGGCATGTTTATTGAGGGTGCTGAACCAAGGAAGGCAAAATATAACATTAACTTCTTGTCAGGAGACTCGAAGCTGATCCTAATAAGATGTTGCAATGGCTCCTTTAAGTTTAGAGAAGATGATATCTGTATAGCAAATAAGGTGGAGTTGGCACTGCCTTGGCAGAGTATTAAGAATGAGGCCAGTGAGCTCAAGAAGTGGGCATACTAGAGTGGGTTAATGGTATAAAACCAGGGAATCAACTGGGTCACTGTGTTCCCAGATAACCCAAAAAACATTCTTTTCACTTAAGTGGTATCATATGCTCAAGGTAAGTAGAATGTCAGCATTCTTGAGACTCTCAATAGGGCTATTTTCCATAGGCCAGGTAGAACATGATTCTGTGGAACCAGCCCCTTTTTTTCCACGGGGTAATAGGATTCTGGAGTAGCAGAGGCCAAATAGTGATACTTAGCTATCAGAAGCAAGACAGCAAGACCAGAAATGGCAAAAAGTTTTAAGACCTGTAGGTAACTTTGGCAATGGCTAATATATGGTTGTTTCCCAGGGCAAAATATATGGGCAGCCAATGAGGATATTTTCTGACTTATAAAACTACAATGTTCAACAGTGGGTGAGTTGAACAATGATGTCATCTGTTATAATGGAAAACCATTATTCCTATCCTTATTTTCATATCTGAACCTATCAACTGAAGTAGAAAACAGATGTCCCTGAATAGGAATCCAATAATGCCAAGGTTAGGCTTACCAAGAGAAACTCCAACAAGAAAATCTTAGCAATTTTTAAATTGGACAAATTTTAGATATAGTAGCAATTAAGATATAATAAAAAATACTCTGGATCACTTTATACCAATAAAAAAGGGAAGAAAATAATTTAGAATTTTGAAAGAATAAGAAAAAGTCAGTGCATGATTGTGGAAGAACTAGAATAAGATGAATAAGGTAGGGTTGAAATCATGAAGATCTCTTTGTGGGATGACAAAGAGGCTTGTTGATATTTTAAACATGATCACAAGGTCATCAGCAAAGAAACAAATGGCCTGAATTATATATCAAAATATTACTCAGGCTGCTGGCAATAACTTATGCTTTTGTAATAGGAAAGATCTTTTTACAGAATTTTTTTTTAAAAAAAGCAATAATAAGCTCAAAGTCAAAATAATAAAATATTTTCTTATTTTCTTTAACTTCCATATTCCACAATGTAGAGAAAGTTAAAAACATATATTGATAGGAATCAGGGAACGCTAGAAGACTAACTAGCAAGAATTATTTATCCTTCTTATCAGTGCATAATAGCTGTAGTGAATGAAGTTCTACCATTTTTCCCAAAACTATACTAACAAAGGTTTTAATTTTGTATTTGGGTACAGCATTTTGGGAAGATATTTCAGCTGTATCTTTCAAAATAAAATGAAGGTTTCCTTCCACTTATCAATTCTATTTTAATAAATATTCTCTAGAATTCTAGTTCAGTTTTGGGTATATGAGTAGGGATTCAATCAGAGAAGCATAACTGCTATGAATGACAAAGAATGAAGGAATTATTATAGGAATTATAGTTTATATAATTTGTGGGAGCTAATAGACTAGTTTGTGGAGCTGCTGGGTCTGAGTCTAGTATTGATCCTGATGTCACTACAGATCGGCCCGACAAACAATCAGGAGAGACGGTTGGAAGAAAAGCAAAGACCCATAATATCAACTGAAACTTACTGGGACAAACTGGGATCATCCAGGAGGACAGCTGGAATCAGCTGGAATACAAGGTGAAAAACTAGAATCTGTATATCTCTATTACATGATATGCCATGATTAACCTGAAGAAGAAGCTGGCACCCTTTGCCACAGAGCTGTAGCACACTTAGCCCAGGTTTGTAGAAGTTGAATTAAGAGATCTGCTGGTAGCTGGTTGCTCTAGGCTCTTTCCAAAATACATTAGATAAGCTAGCAGATCAGCAAAAACATAAGCAAGATGCTAGGCATCTGATACATAGCTCCTTCTTTCACTTTTACTTTCCAAGCCTTGCACGAGGAAAGGGATTCTGCCAACACAGTTCCAGATTAGCTAAGTAGACTCAGTACAAAGCTACTATAATGATCCTTTGGTTTTTCCTTGGGGGATGAGGGAAGGTAGGAGAGAAGGAAATGGCTGACCATTTTCCAGTTCCTCTAACTACACTGTGATATCTTCCACTTGAAACAGAATCTCTATCTAAGGTAAGCCAATCAAATGTTCCCTATAGGAAATGAATCTTTAGCACAGGGGAAAAAAATAGGGGATGTCTGAGATTTATTGGTCTTGCCAAAGTTTTCTTTCCAATATACCAATATATTCTTGCTCTAGTTCCGGCTCTGAAACTGCATTAATTGCTGCTTTCTCCCCAAGCACCTGATTGACTTCATGAGTCTTCAGTATACTCCTAATAAATTCCCTTCTACTTATGGGAGCCACAGTAGGTTCTACTAAGTGAAAAGAAAAAACCTTAACAAATTCAAACCCATATGTGCACAACTGTGTATGTATTAATTGAGGTATGATTTATAATTAATAGTAGACAACATATATGCTTAATAATAGAATGGTAAAATAAACATACTACCATAAATTAAAGAATATGTTTTACTTATCTGTTATTACATTAGAGCAAACACAAAGTCCATGTAAAACACAAAAACAAATATTTATTCCTCCTTAACATGTCTGAGTTTGCTTGTATTAGAAGATCTCTGTTTCAGTCTGAGGATCTGGGGGTTGTTAAGGGGATTCACTTCAACTGTGGGTTTACACCACGTGTGCTACATTGGGAGCCAGCAGAAGAGTCAGTGGCTCCCTGAGGTTTGCTCTTGACACCGCAATGGCAATAACATATTGGAGTGAGCCCTATCACCACAAAAATGCTTTGCAAGACTCTGCTCTCATCATATGCTATCATCCCACTGGCCAAAGAAAGTCATATGGTCAAGCCCACAGTAAAGAGACTGGAGAGTACATTACAATTGCCATGAGGCCACAGCAAGGATGAGGACCTAAAATACTGTTAGAGGACAGTTAAGAATTGAGATCAGTAATTCAGTCTACCACAGATTACAATAAACTTCTTAAAATTATGAAGTATATCTATATATGCTATCACAGAAAGATCTCAAAAGTATGTAAAGTAAAAAAAAACAAGGTTCAGAAATTTATGAATATTTTTATGGAGAATATGGATATATGTCCTTTCAGATCCAAATACAAATAAAAAAAGTGTATGCAAAAACGTGCGTGGGTATGTAAGGATGCCCACTGACTATGTTTATCTATTACCTCTCCCAAGCACATGGTTGCTTTGAGTGGGAGTTTTATTATATACTTTGGTATTGATTTGTGTAATTTTATAAGTACTCTACAAAATTTAAAATAAACATAGAGTCTCAAACTTTATCTTTCAAATAGACTCCGCTTACTATAGTCTTATTTAGGTCACAGTGTCAATCAAGTAAGAATTGAGAGAAAATTTTTACTCTGAAATCCTTAGACTATATGTATCCAAAATTACATTTATTAATTTATGGCTCCATATCATTCTGAGGCCCAAAAATAAACAAGTTCAGTCGTCTTACTCACTGACCCCTTTCATATATGCCCTGTTTTCTCTTCTTTATTATTTCTCACTTTACTCTTCTTACTCTTAATCCAACTCCTAATTGGCATTCATCTGGATTTAAAAGAAAAAACTTTTTAAACAGAGAGTTCTTCTGTCTCTGCTTAGGCAACTGCTTTAAGATCAATTAATCAGTCACATCATGAATGGAAGAAACACACAATACTACAAACTTCATTGCTTCTATGTTATGCCTTTTAAGACCAAGTATAATGGTTTGATATTCGAGTTTATTTAAAATTTAGCAACTCTCTTTTCTATAAATGTGAAAATTACATCTCTTTGTAAAAAGTGTTAAATATAAATATGGATCTCCCTCTGCTCTCCTGCTTCTTAGCACACCCTTCCTTTTAGCCAGGTATTTTGTTTTTGTTTTTCCTTATTGATGCATAAATATATCATACGCCTTGCTTTAGGTTAGGATCCTTTCTACAAATTCCCTCTTTTTCCCTTTCATGTGATCTAAGCCATCTTTTAAAGCCCAAATTAAGTTTTATTTTTTCTAAGAGACTGTCCTGAACTCCAACTGCATAGTGTTCAATGGAGGGCAATATGAAATTTGCCTGCGGTAACATACTAGTCTTCTCTTTTTAAGTCAATTATAAGCTCACTGTAAGAATCATGATTAAATGTCATCTGTAGTCCTCATGACTGAACAATGCTAAGTACTTAGTATATGCTTGATAAAATGTTATGGATCATCAATGGTCATGGTAATCATTTACTCTCTATCAAACAAGAATTCAAGTTGTGAATTGCGACTTTGGTGTCTTCTTTGGAACACTATTTTTTTTCCATATTTATACTAATTAAATAAATACTACACTATTTTTTCTACCATATTTATACTAATGCAGTGGACTGAACATTTGTGAATCATTCTCTTACCACAAATCAACATTGTTGCCATTCATACAATATATGTTAAGCTAAACAGAATTCCCAGTTAGAAAAGGGGGAAAAAGTTGTTTTATATTCCTGACAAAAGAACAATTCCCTAGATTTCTAACAGCACAATAACTACTAATGAAAGAAAATAATTAGTGTGAAATAATCTGAACACTTTGTAAAATTTATGCAGGTTCTAATCAGATGATTCCTCTTTGAGAACTCTTCAGTGAAGGAAATAAACTCAGAAATATTCCCAGGTTTATTGTATTTGTGTGAGCTATATGTTAACATATTTGGTTGTATTCTTAATTGGCAGAATTTATTAACGTTTTAAGATTTTTTTTCTTTAGAAATGTTAAATGTATTAGGTAACCCAGGGTTATTTTCATGTATACCTGTTTTGAGTATTTTTCTACTTTTCTTGCTTGCAGAGCATTCTTTTTTGGAAACAACTCACTTAAATCCCTAAACCTTTTCTACCTGACTCTCTTTCCTTCCATTTACTTTGCACTGCTGTTATTATTGAAGCTATTCTTTGTAGGATTCTTTTGTATGTCTTACTTCATTCTCCTTGAATCAAATTCACATTTTCTTTCCAGATATTTATCTGTCATTTTAGTTAAATTCCTTGACAGTGAACTAATCTATTTTCTGTTTAGATTATGGGACTTTTCCAGCAAATTGCAGTACTATTTATAGAAACACAAGATATTTGCAAATATCTTCTATTTTTCACAGGAATATAATTCTTAGTGTTGCTTCTAGATGTAACTGCAAATGTGATCCAGTTTTTAACCTATGTTTTTCACCCCATTTCACATGTCATGAAATAATGTGCAGTTTATTAAACATGTCTACTTCTCCCAGTGATAACATTACTGAGAATCCCCCCAAAATATATAAAACCATAGAGACTTCACATTTAGCAACAATGATGAAAAACATGAAGGAAAGATTAATCATACACCTAAAAATATATACCTAGTAAAGAATTCTTATATCTTTCTAGTGGAATATTCTGCTAAAGAGACAATACTATTTGATCATAATTCTGGGCTACCTTGGAAATGAAAAGTTTTATTCATAATGATCATCATTCCACTACATAAACAAATACAGTTTAAACAGGTGAGAAGCAATTGGACAGATTCAAGCTAGTTCACAGTATATGCACCCATTGGCACAGCCTCACTTAACAAGCCTGGGTCAAGTCCACAGTTCTGTGTGTCTGGAAAGTCAATTTCATTTATTTATCAAGGGGTATCTAGACACTATTAAACAAAATTATGCTAACAAAACAAAACAAAACAAAAAAACCTGGTTTCTCCAGTCTTTTCTCCTGTCATTCTATCCCCCATTCCTCCTGTTTCAGTCAACTTAACTTTCTCGTCGCTTTACAAATGCATAAGCATTTGCGATTTTGTGACTTTTCTCATGCTGTGTAGTTTGTCTAAAATATCCTTCTCCATTCTTTCTGCTGAACAAACCCTTACTCATACTTCCAAACCCAGCCTAAAATGTGAACCACACTGTGAAATGTTTTTACTTTTTCAGAAGGAAAAATATTCTCCCTATTTCTGACTCTTCCCCAATGTCGTGTTCATTACTTACCTACCATGTTGGACCATAATAGAGATTTGCTTCTGACACATGGCCTGGATGTATTAACTTATAAACAGAGTCTAATTATTACATTTTTACAGTATTACATTATTACATTTAGCAGTGAGAACAATAATTTTCCAATTACTTGAATTGTCTCCTCTACTTAGCACACTACTTTTCCCACTATCGATGTTCTGATATACCATATTATCACCAACATGGTTGGGTGTCATGATCTATTGGGACTTTTATAGATATAGTTAAGATCCATGAAGCTCTATAGAGTACCTAAAATGATGAATAGTCAACTTATAGAGATAATTATCATATATTATTTGTAAAGCAAAGGTAACCAATTTGCTATTGGTCCATATGTCCCCAGTACACAGCATGATCTATTGCAGTCCTCTTCAGTTGAAATTTCTGCAATGACAGGAATGTTCTATCATTGCCATGGTAGCCACTAACTATGCGTGACTACTAAATACTTGATATGTGGCTAATGCCATTAAACTGAATTTTCAATTTTATTTAATTTTAAATAATTCTAACCAAAATTGAAAAAGCCACATGGGTCTAGTGGCTACCAAAGTAGAAAACAGAGTCCACAGATTAAACCTAGTGTAGCTAATATTATATTGTCTCAAAAACAAAGGATATTTCAGAAAACAAGATGTCTTTTTAAAATTTATTTATTTTTTCAGAGAGAGAGAGGGGGAGAGAGAGAGAGCACAAGCAGGACGGGCAGCAGGCAGAGGGAGAGGGAGAAGCAGGCTCCCCGCCAAGCAGGGAGCCTGATATCGAACTTGATCACAGGACCCTGGGATCAAAACCAGAGCTGAAGGCAGATACTTAACCCACTGAGCCACCCAGGCATTCCAAATAAGACATCTTTAGCAGATGTATAAGAATAGGAATTCAAGGAAAAACCTAATATTTAGAGAAGGAGTAAGGGTGCAAATCATTTAGCAACTACTGAGTGTCAGTTATGTTAATCACCATATTGAGTAAAATATGTGAAATGCATACATATATGCACACACACATTAATAGCAACAGGACTTTTTACTTGAGGAGTTCACAATCTAAAAGAGAAGCATTTTTTAGAAACAAATACTGATTTTGAGGTTTTCTATATATTTATACACACTATCCCCAATTTACTCGTCTATTTTGAGATATCAGAAAAGATCACATAGAATAACTTCATGGTTAATTTTCTGACAGTTAATCTAAATATTTAGATTTTTAAGGAATTTTCTCTGGGATGTAAACCTATAAACATATTTGAGTAATTGGACATTTTATAAAGTGTGTAACAGTAACTTAAACAACAAAATGTATTTTATTAATATTTTAATTTATGCATAACAGAATCATGTGTATCATTTGTAACAAATACTGGTTTTTTAACGTAAAAATCCAGAGTAAATACTTTTCTGTATAATTACACATTTATAAGCTTCCTTTGAGGAAAGTGCATTCATTTGGATTTGGATCTTTTTTCTAATTCTATTTTATACTCTGCTAGATAAATCCTCTTATTCGTTTGTTTCAATGGAGCTCGAATAAAGGTCATTTAAACGGGCTCACCTTTCTAATCCCCCTGTGCCTTCCTATAATCTCTACATCCATTGTAAGAGGATCATAGCTTCCTGCTCAATACGACTTTTCAGTATGAGGAGAAATATTAACATTTCATTAAATAACCCTGAGCCTATTAGACTTTAAATCCACACTCTTGTGTGTTTGTTTTGGTGTAAAAATTACTGAGTTCCTTTGTAAACTCTAAGCAATCTTATTGAACTTGCTGGCTATCAATTGTTTCGCAATTCTGATAATCAACTAACACAGCACATAAATGTTAGAGTTTAATATTATGATGGAAGATTCTTCCAAAAGCAACGTTTTTAGTACCATAAATTGAGATCTTCGCGTAATGGCCCCAACCCCTGTTGAGTTCCCTGACTTCCTCCTTCACAAGAATGATTCTTGGTTATATTATCTCTCCCAAAATATAAAGTTGAGTTGTTAACAATTAAATATAATGTCACCAGGACACAATAAATAATGAGATCCACATTTTCTACTTTAGCACAAGAAAGCAATATGATGCCTTTTATTTGTGATGCCTATAATCAAATCCTTACTTGCTATTTTAAGCACCAATATATGCTTTTACTTGTTGTTATCAGAACCAACATGGGTGCAACTCAATTAGTTCAGATAATTTATCGATCATCCATAGTGTGTGCAATACTGGAATAAATTCTAATGAGGAATTTAAGCAGGACTGGAACAAGTCATCCCATCTCCTCACATTTGATTTCTGAGACGGGCCTACACATTCTATGCTGCTTTTACCACAAGAAAAATTTGCCTTTTAGCTGAATTACATTAAAAATTCCCAGAAAGTTAGAACCTCACTCAATCAAAACTATCACTGTTCATTCACTTTATTGTTATCCCGCAGTATGTGAATGCTATCTCGTTCCAACTTTCTTGACTACAAAGCCTTGTTCAAGTACCTTGTTACTAGCTGTGCTAATTGACATCAGATAATCCATTATCACCTACCCAATAGTTATCTTACTCCTTATCTTTGCTAACAGAAGCTTGGTTTTTTTCACTGTTCTCTGAATATATATGTCCCTCAGGGATAAATAATATCCCCAGAGAATGAAATATGAATGGTCTATGCTGACATAGCTGGTTTTATAACTCTTACCAAGTTCAGGCATATGGAATAGTTCTAGTCAACGATACGCACAGAAAAAAAACATTCAGACTGCTTCCTCTTTAACTGCCTCTGCTAATTGCTGTATGCATGTGGGAGCTTGGTTGCTACAAAAGGCATCTTTTGATTCTGAGTAACCAAAACCAACAAGCTGAAAATGGCAGAACAGAAAGATGGAGAAAAATAAACTGTTATTTGTGACTTTGTTAAGTTTATGAATCATGTGAAATAGTACATTTCCTCTATATTTAAAGGTAATTGGCTTTAGTTTTATGCAGCCAACAATATTCTGCTTTATATAAGTACCCGTTTGTTATACAATGAATGTATACCCTGGATATCCTGTCTAGTAATTCATCCACCTTCTAACCCTGAATGCTGACCATTTGAACCAAATACCTTTGACTTTGCTTTTTTTATTCTAGGAATAATACCTCGGTTAGAAAATGGCTACCAGGGGGGCACCTGGGTGGCTTAGTCAGTTAAACATCAGACTCTTGTTTTTAGCTCAGGTCATGCATTGGGCTCTGCACTCAGCATGGTGTCTGCTTAAGATTCTCTCTCTCTCCCTCTCCCTCTACCCCTCCTCACTCCCTGCTCTCTCTCTTAAAAAAAAAAAAAGAAAGAAAGAAAGAAAAGAAAAGAGAGAGACAGAGAGAGAGAGAGAGAGAGAGAGAGAGAGAAAGGCTACCAGAGTATTAAAATACTGGCCAAGGAGTTGTCCATATTTAAAGACATTTTAAAGTATTTCCAGATAGGATAAGACGTATAGCTCTAATGCTAGCACTGTATTGAGCACCGCATAACAATGCACAACCACCTTTAAATTCAGGTAAGTTTCTCTTCACCCACAACCTATACACTCTAATATCATGTACGTTTTATTTCGATCTTAACATGAATGGCTACTCTTTATCCCACATACACTAGTTATTACAGACCTAATGTATTATAATGAAAGATATAAAATAAAACTTACTTTTAAACTTCTATTTAGGGCGCCTGGGTGGCTCAGCGGTTTAAAGCCTCTGCCTTCGGCTCAGGTCATGATCTCAGGGTCCTGGGATAGAGGCCCACATCGGGCTCTCTGCTCGGCAGGGAGCCTGCTTCCTCCTCTCTCTCTGCCTGCCTCTCTGCCTACTTGTGATCTCTCTCTCTCTCTGTCAAATAAATAAATAAAATCTTTAAAAAAAAATAAAAATAAACTTCTATTTATACATTTTTAGGGAAAAAAAATCAGTGAGTCTAAAACGGATTTATTAAGTATATTTAAAAGCACAAAGAACTTCTCAGACAGAAAACATTTAATAGCTAACACTTCCCAATGTGTGCAACATCTGGTATGGTGATTCCCCTTCATGACTTGTGGTGAAAAGTTTTTCTACTGTATTTATCATACATGTGTGAGTTCACAACTGGAAATTCCAATTCAGAAGATTTAGCTTTGGTATCTGGATTCTAAAAATGCTAGTTAGGGCGCCTGGGTGGCTCAGTGGGTTAAAGCCGCTGCCTTCGGCTCAGGTCATGATCCCAGGGTCCTGGGATCGAGGCCCACGTCGGGCTCTCTGCTCAGCAGGGAGCCTGCTTCCTCCTCTCTCCTCTCTCTGCCTGCCTCTCTGCCAACTTGTAATCTCTCTCTCTGTGTCAAATAAATAAATAAAATCTTTAAAAATGCTAGTTAGGTAACTGTGATGTAAATTTCATTTGGAAACTACCTGATAAGTTCTTATGAACATTGAGGAATACTCTATAAGCCAGCAGTACTGAATATTAAAAATAACTATTCATAATAAACAGAAAAGGGAATGATGATATTCTCTGAATAGGTCACTGAAACAAAGTTCAGGGAAGCTAGTTGTGATGTTTTCTTGCTTATTTGTTTTGTTTCTTTTATCAATAATATGCGCATTTCCATTTTGTTGGATATAATACATCTGTCTCATTATTCTTTGTTCTTTCCTTTTTGGAAAAGAAATGATTGAAAATATCCACTAATAAAAGCTATAGTGTCCCAGGACCAAACATATATATATATATATATATTGTTTTTACAGCTAGTTCTATTGGGTGCAGGTCTGTTCTGTTTTATATTGTTTTGTATTGCTTTGTTTTTGTTGAGACGTAACACATAGAGTACAAGATATAATTTATATTTTGGGTTTAAATAAAATGACACAGAGGCAAACGTGTCTAGGTCAGATCCACATCTTTAGAAAAGGAAACATTATCTTGGAAACAGACCTTACAGAAGGTCTAGCCAACATCCTGTCTCAGAATAATCTATGCTGCTGAGTGGACAAGTAGCCCCATGCTGTTTCCAGATTGCTGGTAATGCTTGCCAAAATAATAAAGATGTTTAGTTGTTTTTAAAATATGCCAAAATATTCTTCAACTAATCAGTTAATTCCAAAAATATTTCCCCGAAATAGTAAAAAAAAACATAGAAAATAAATTCGATGTTAAAGCTTATCATTGCAATGATAAAAGCAATGAAGGAAAAACACGAAGTGCTATGAGCATATGTTATAAAAAGTTAATCCAATCGAAGGAAAGCATTGTCTGAGAGTGTTCTATCAGGAATTGATATTTCAGCTGAGATCTGAAGGATGAACAAGCAATAAGAAGATAGAGATGGGGGTGAAGAGTGGGAAGAGCTTCTCAAGGCAACACAAAGTACAAATTCTCTGAGGTAGCAAGAAACATGATAGATTTAAGAATATGAGAAATTGAGAAAAAAACAAAAACATAAGGGATGGAGCAATGGGGATGAATTTCAAAGAGTAGATTTTGGAAACTGTTTATTCCAACAGTTTTTGGAATTCATACTGGCTGAGAGAAGCATTTGGACAGGAAGAGAAGTAGATTTGAGGAGGCCAGATTGTAAGCTACTGAGGTAACATGAACTATGGTATTAGCAATGAAGAGAAGAGAACATACAACTTAAAATCAACAAGAGTTTATTTAGATTGGATGTGAAGTGCAGGAGAAGGTTTTTTCCTTCTGTGATTAGACAAATGTGTGTGCCTTTCACTGAAATAGGGAACAGAGGAAAAGGGCATATTTGGAAGAAAACTTTTTTGGACACATTTGCTTTCAAGAGTCTTTTGAAACATCCAAGTGGAAATGTCAGGCCAACTTTTGGATATATATGTTTAGAATTCAGAAAAGACAAAGATCTGGCTAGGCTTGGTATATCAATAGGAAGGGAAGAAATGGCATGAGTAAAACTGACAGAGTGCCTAGAAGAGGTCAAGGATCTAGGCTGGATGCAAGACTTAAACTTATTAAAAGAAAAGTCATTATTTAAAAGTCATTATTTAAGGAGACTCAAATATTCTACATACTGAATTCAAAATATATTACTATTTGGCTAAACTAAATTATCAACTGATTATCGAAACATTTACCTACAAATAAAGGTGGATAGAGTATTAAATACCAACATTTCTTTATTGCATTAGTGGTAACCATAAGCAAGATGTGGACTACAAACTATCTTCATTATTTTTGTCAGATTCACTAGTACTTTTCCAAATTCCCTAATCTGTGTCTTTGCCCTATATGTGTTCATGTCTGCTTATGTCAGATAGGTAACTCCACTCTACTGGAGAGGATACGTTGATGGAAGAAAAATATCACTCTATAGGTCTTCAAATGCTCTAAATTCAATTCTTTTTTAAAAAATTGAGTGACACTTTTATTGCTTTAGCTATTTCTATTCCCATGTGCAAATTCATAAATTTATGAAATACTGTAAATTCTGGAGGTGTGACTCTCCACTAGGTCTTCTACTTGGAAGTGACTATAAATATCACTCTGAAAATATCTTGCACCCAGTGCCTGCAGAAGCTTCACTGATTTTAGGTGGGTAGAAGCCTACTGGTGAGATTAAACATTATTGAAAAAGACTTCCTCATTATTCAGAAACTTATCTCTCAGTACCAATATCATAATGTTGTAGGCCTGAAACTAATATAATGCTATGTGTCAATTATTTTTCATTAAAAAAAGGAAATAACCTATTCCTCCAATTGCTTCCCTTCTCATACACCAAATGACCCTCAAGTTCAGGAACTGGGATGCAATCTCCTATTTGCTATTCCACAGACTGTGAGATGTTTTCCTATGCGAGTAGAACAACATGTGGCCCATAGTAAGCGCTGGATAACTGTTTGAAAAGGAAGTGTATAAACACTTTTCATGCACGTTAGAGGTAGCTGTTGCATCACTGCCACCACCGTTAGGTGTAGGTAAAAAACAAAAACTGCACCGTACCACAAGAGCAGGATTTTTCTGTATACATGTTAATTAGCATAAAGACTCTTTAGACAACACACATCCTAGTGTGTGTGCAAAATGAGTCATAAAATGTTGAGTCTGATTTTGGTCACTGTGATTCCTGAGAAGCTGTTGGAGATTTTATCACAAAGCAAAACTACTCCTACCCACTGTCTCTTCACAAACACGTGGATATTTATCCATCACCTCTAGTAGTCTAGATGTTAAGCTTTCTTTTCATTCTAGTACAACAGAATCATTCTATAAAACTCCCATTGAACACTGAACATGGAATTAGTTCATTAACATTAATACTGAATCATTGCACAAGGTTAAGTTTTCTGAGCCTCTGGTCACAATACTTTGCTAATCGATCAAAATAAAAAATTTCTTAGGTATGTCTCTTATTATATGTGTATTGTCGATTCATTAACATTGAAATCACGGCCATCAGCACATTTAGATGTAATGCATGTCTCCATGAAGCTGACCTAAAGCATGAACTTTCTCTGACGGCACACCACAGTCCTCTTATACTTAGGAATATCAGTCAGCCTTTTATGCTTAGAGGACACCTCAAACAGTGAATCATCAACAGAAAGCACAAAAATGCTAAAACATCACACCACCACAAGGACACTCATTTATAGTAGAAAAGCTAAAACAAGAAGTCAGCGTCTCCCCATGCCTTGCCTGACCTCAACCAGGAACGTGCACGGCAGGCAACTTAACTTTTTCATTGCCCTGCATATGTCCACACACATGTCTGCAAATGACCTCAAAAGCATTATGAGTAGTGACTTTGGGGTTCCAAATAACCCCAAATAAAGTCAGCAGGCAAGCTAATTCACAAATAAAGAATCCACAAGCAATTCACTATATTTTGGTGGGTCACAAAAGGTGTATCTTCTCAAAAATATTTATTGGTGGCCATATTATTCAAAGACAGAAAAGCAGTGACTAATGATGCATTTCTCACCTAATAATGAAAAGAAAATATTTACTAAAAATGGCATAGTAAAACCCCCAGTAAAACTTAATTATATGTTGACTCTGAGTAGCTTTATATCAAATTGAGTAAAAATCAATTACAACTTTAAGGTTTTCCTGAAATAGCAAATATAAGGCAAAGAAAACTGTTGATTCCCTCCCAGTAGGTTTTCTACCAACTAAATGACTTCAGATTTCTGCCTTTGTACCTGGCATTATTTTCCAGTCTCTTAATACCAAATTACAATGTTTCTAATATTTTAGAAGATTTGCCTACTCTGTTCCTAGAAAACAGGGATTATGTATTTTATATTATCCCTTTTGTGTATATTTAAATATCAGGCACAATATTGCATCTAGAAGGGTGTTGACAGTTCAACTAATCCTTCTCTACACATTACCTGTGAGAAAACTGAGCTTAAGAAAAGTTAAGTGATGAATATTTCCACACGGAACTTTAAAAATTCAGGACTAGATTAAATATGTGGTTAACTTGACAATAAAACATCTTATCTCACACCGAATTTTTTGAAGTTTTGTCTATAGTATACACTAAATTACCCTTGGTTTAAAAGCAGAACCCAAATAATTAAGAAGCCAGAAACAACTCTAAACCTATCATTTGGCTTTTGAAGGTACACTATGATTCAAATAATCCCCACAATATTCTTTCTTGTTTCCAGGTTCTCCACTTGACATTTCTGGGTTTTCTCCTTTTCAATACACATTTCTCTCAGTCGTGTATTTTTAATGCAGGGCTTTTGCTTTGAAAAAGCACAAACTGGAACAAAGCAAGTTCATACTCCCTAAAAGATTGGATGTGAAAAATAATCATGGGTGACTGCTTGGTTTACCTTGAAAATATACTGAGAATAGAGCTCTACTTTCTGTTCATTATTAGTTGCAAGGTGACTCTGAAATAAATACAGGTCTGTTACTTTCTCATACGGTCTGGTGGTGTTGCAAAGAAGTTTTTTGACCTTCTGGTGCATAATAGTAAGTTGCAGACACATAGGAGTTATAAAAAATGTTTGCTAAATGATTGTTAAATGGCTGAATGGTGGCATTGATTTAAATAAGACCTTGAAGTACTTTTATAGGCACATCTGGTTTTCCTTCTCCATCAGCTTTTTAATTCAAATTAATCACTTGAGCCACAACCTGCCCAAATTAGCAGAACACCCAGTTTCCCATTTTTGAGACTTAAAATTTAAAAACAGTGCTGAAATTTTAATCAGCCCAAAGCCAATTTTGTTTCCAAACACCAGGAAGAGATCTGCCTCAAGACCCTTAATAATCCAAATGCATATATCAATGTCAAGTTGTTCTTGCATCTTTCACTACCACATTTAATACTAGTGCTGCTCCTTTTGATGTATATCTATTCCTCAGTAAAGCTTTTACTAAGCCATATCCCCTGGTTATGTACTTAGTGAGGAATGTGATCCTGCTCTCTTGTTTGGCTGAATCTTCTCTGACGGGCATTAAAATAAGAACACTTCAGTGCCTACTTTGATATCCAGCCATTGCTCCCAGATACGGCCTCACAGTGGGGATGTCTCAACCAGGTAAGAGGAAGACTCCAGGGTCAGCCACAGTCTAGGACAAACCCAGGCCTCCTCTGCTCCCTCTCAGACCTTGATATTAAGCTGAGAACACCAGGGAGACTCCCCTTTCCTTCAGGATGAGCTCCCCAACAGACAACGGGGTATATTTATAGCCATTCAACTGAAGTTAGGATCATCTCTGTTTGTCAGAAGGATCATAAAAACACTGAGCCTCAAAAGGTAATGAAGCAGATTCTATCTTCTTTCCTTCTAAGGAAGTTTCTCAGCATCAATACAAAAATAACTAAAAAGACCATCACAAATCAAAGGTCTATCACAAATGATCCCTAGAGCAACAGGATTGACCGTCCTTGGACATTTACACAACAAATGGGAGCATTCAAAATTGTTCTCTGAAAAAAAGACCTGTCCTCCAGATGACTCCCTGTGTGCAGCTGACAGGAAACAGGAAAAAAAAAGAAAAACTGTAGAAAATTTTTAAGTGACGATCTCTTGAAGCTCTTCTTACCTCAGTGCCTGTGTTCATAAATATTATGACACAGGTATTCAGTTGTTCCAAATCTGATTTTTCTTCATAATATTCTCTCTTATTCTCCTTCTCTGTCTTCACCCTAGACTAAGTCCTTATCAGTCTGCATTAAAATTTGTTGCTGGGGCACCTGGGTGGCTGTCAGTTAAGCATCGCAGTCTTGATTTAGACTCAGGTCATGATCTCGTGGTCAGGATTCTCTCCTCCTCTCCCTCTGCACCACCCCCACCTCTCTCTCTTTCTCTCAAATAACTACTCTTTTAAAAAACATGACACAAACATTTTAATGTATCTTACCTCACCATAATCTTCACCACTCAATTGAGAAAATAGAAACAATAACGCTAAAAATGTTTCTACTTCTACAGAAAATCTGCACACCTACTATACCTGCAGCCACATTTTCTAACTTCCTTACATATAAAATTCATAAGACCAAATGTCTAATAAAGATTGCCTAGAAACTGAGAAGAGTAAATTATGTAGTAACTGTATCCTAGAATGGAAGGTGACAGATTATTCCGATGATGAAGAAAAAAGCTGGATTTTAATTAAAAAATAAATAAAATTTGAATATTTATGTGTCAGACACTGCTATATTATTGTCTCATTTGACACTCACAACTAACCCTAAGAGGTATATGTCATTTTATCTACATACAAATCAGAAAACACAGATTTGAGAGTCAAGTCTAAAATAAGGCCTTCCCTGAGGTCCGAGAGAGTTTCCTGCTGACCTTGAAGAAGTCAGCACCTATGAGTTCTACAGCGGCAAGGAAATGAATTTTGCCAATAAGCATGTTAGATGAGGAGATCCTGAGCCTGGAATGAACCCCCAACATTGTAGCCCCCTTGAGACCTGACCAGGGGACTAAGATATATTGTGTGTGGACTCCTGACAACAAAAACTGTGATATAATAAATGTTTTATTTTAAACAATTAAATCTGTAGTAATTTGTTCTGCAGCCATAGAATTAACACATATGTCAAAGTTCACAAACCTAGTGAGTGTGGAAATAAAAATTTGAAGCCAGGGCTGCAGATCCCCAAAACCAACCGAATGAATAATTGTTATCATTTATGTTTGGTAGAAGAATAAAAAGATAGATAGATAACAGATAAATGATAGACAGACACATAAACAGTTGGGTAGATAGACAAAATAGATATTGTTATCTAACTTAGAAATACAGGACTTCCAAGCCTCTAGTGTATCTAAAAAAACAAACAAAAACAAACAAAAAAAAACACTTAAGTCACCAAAATCAGAGATGTAAAAGCCACAAAGGCTGTTTTTATCACTAACGTAAGTTCTAAAAGGGATCATTTAAACTCTAGGATATAAAAAAAGAATGCAAAATTACCAGTAATGGATAATGCCTGTGAGAACACTATATAATAAATTTTAAAAATGAAGTAGAAGCAAGTGAGAATCTCTTTCAAGTCATGCTTGGAAATCTTAAGCTACTTTTTCTCTAAACAAACCTGACTTGACATTTTAATTTTGAAAAGTTTTATTTTTTCCTAGGCAGCTCTGATATACTGTTCCTCTTTCCCTGAAAAGCCATTAATTCTTGGCTAGTGGCCCTGTTACAGTGCTTATTGGATGTGAGCACGGAATTCGGAATCAGACAACATAGGTTCAAGTAATGCTAACACTTATTGGCATATGAACTTAGAGTATTCTTCAATTACCAAAATCTCACTTTCTCATTTGTAAAATGGAAATGATAATAACAGTTCCTACCTGCCCATGTTGCCATAACTATGAAAATGCCACGGTGTCTTTAAATTGCTTAGGATCTGTCTGTGGCATCAAATGCTCATAAAAAAAGCTTCCTTTGGGTATTACTTTTATTATTGGTGGATAATTAATGTTCAGGCACAAGGACTGAGAACAACTGGCATGTGCAAGGAGCCATTATAATGGTAACAGCTGAAGTCCTAATGATTTCGGTATCACAAATTATCACACTTCTCAGGTAGATTTTCAAGATCTCAAGAGCAGAGTCATGTTTAACAAACATCTGCTATGTGCTAGGAACAGTGGCAGACATTCACATCTTGTGAGTCATTTTTTTAATCTCCACCCAAACTCTCAAGGGTGTGCATTAATGCTTCATTTTCACAAGGGGAAACACCTATAGATAAAGAATTCCCGAAGATCTAGAGCAAAGTACAAAACTAGGTTTTTCTTTGTTTCTGTTGTTTACACACAGGGAACAGCAAAGCCCTAAACTAAAATTAAGATTTCTTTTCAGTATCACTCCTAAAGCAGTGTTTCTCAAACTTGTAACACAAGCAAAGCAATTGAAGCTATTGCCAGGTTGCTGTGAAAAACATGTTGGATCACTTCTCTGCTGGCAAAGCTGAGCTGGATCTGCTAAGCACTCAGATTACACAAAGGTAGCTCTAGAACTTGCTGAATCAGGGCTAGGTTCCCAGGCCTTTAGGCTGGTCCCACACTACTATGTTTGCACAATATGCAAATCAGCCAAAAAGATGGCATAAACAGTTGGTAGCAAAGGAAAGGCAACTTGAAATACAGAATAATACCCACAGCCATCAAGCAAGAATGAAAAATTGAAATTCAAGTTCATGTCACTGGTGGGTAGAATGTCCAAATTTATATTACCTGTATGTCCATAAATGCGCAGATAGACAATGAATGGTTCACGACTAAGAAATAACTGGAACCAGTGTCCAGTAATTGAATGAGTGAATGGGAAAGTATTTTAGGAACATATTTGAAACCATCTGTGTCATCATGGAGAGACTGAGAGTGATAAATGAAAAATGTTTATACCTGAGAATACCATGTACCATGCCTTAAGTAATACTGTGTTTCATATAATTCTGAGACTTGTGTGACTCATGCAACATGGCCTATAACACATATCCAGGCAAAACTACATGCTAGTCTATCCAAGATTTATATAAAAACAGCTGTACTCATTTCAAAATCTCTGAAATGACTCTCACTCAGAAGTCACTTGGAACTGTGTTCCCACTGCTGTGGTTTAGGGGCTAGAAATCTCTTCTCTCCCATAGACAATGTTCATTCTCTCTGTATATCTTGACTATAGTAACCTACTTCTTCATCATTTGGATGAGTAAACCTTATCTGATTTATTCAAATACTGCCTATGTCTGCTCTTTCTATCCATATGTTCACACTATTGACATGTGTCAAAAGAATCTTTGTTCAAACATGTCATTCCTAAAATGGTTAATATTCTAATATCTCACATTAATCTACAAGGGAAAATCACTGCATACCTTAATACACAGATATATTAATATTTAATATAAACAGATATATACATCTACATATATTTTATATGCATATATTTAAATATACAGATACAAACACACAAATTTATTTTTCATTGAATATCTTAAGGAGCTTCAGTCTTGGAGAATAAATGTATATAATGTTGACTTGAGCCAATAATGTTGCAACTTTAGCTTTGGAACTCCATTCAGCTCAGTTCCAATTACATTTAACATTTTTTTTTCTTTTCAAAATGTTAAGACTTTATTTGCAAAGCTTCTTTGTTGTACAGAAAATAAAAATGCTATTACTGTCTTGGTGTAACCAATAGCCACAGATGGTTCATTCACCAATCACAGCTGTTCATGCTATTGCAAGAGTCTTACATGAACAATGCTTACAATTTTGTTGGGGTGAAGTCTCCAAGCTTGGGGGAGGTGAATTTCCAAGTGGGACTAAATGGAGGAAAGTGGAATGTCATAGGAACGAGTCTTTGGCTCTTTGGGAGGGTAGGTATCCTGGGGTTTGTATCACAGCTAAATTTTTTTTCAAAACAGTTACCAAATCCATATGAGCAGTCCAACCACAACTGAACAGTTCTTTTTTTTTTTTTTGCAGGTTATTCAGGGTGTTAATCAACTTCTCCTTCATCATTTGTTTCTCTCTTCCTCTGTCTTTCCACTTTCTCCCCCGTTTTATCTGCCTATTGGTCCTCATTGTCTTTACCTTCATCAACTTCATCATGTCCAAATTCCACTTTCTCCCCCACTGACTTCACCTTCATCCTCTTCCCCTTCCATATCTTTGTCTTTACAACATCTTTGTCTTTATCCTTTTTATCATCGAATTCTTCCTCCTCACTATCCTCATCCTCATCTTCTCCTTCTTCATCCTCCTCCTCTTCATCCACACCATCCACCTTGGCATCTAAGTGAGGGGCTTCCCAATCCTCTTGTCATAGCTATCCTGGTAGGTCCGCTGGGGCAGGAGTTTGAAGACACTCTCTCAGCAGTCATTCAGGCTCATAACCTCGCAGTTAAACAGATCCAGGCTTTTCAAGATATCCAAGTTTTTCAAAGGCTCCAAGGTGACAGTCTTTGAGTTTATTTCCACTTAAGTTAAAGTGTGAGATTTGGAAGTTTTTCTGCTAGCATGTCCAGACTTCCAAAGATTTTACTGTCACTAAGCTCAAGGTTTTTCAATTTAGGTAGTCCAGGGAGATTTGAAACTGAAATCAAGCCTGCATTTATTAAACTAAGGAATTCCAAGTTCACACATTCATCTGTTAAGCCCTCAATTTTCCCACCATATGATTTGTAATTGTCCAGGACAAGTTCTTAGACAGCTGGCATGGTCCACTTCCTCAGCCCCAGCTGGATCTTCCTCTTCATGTCTGTGTTTCCTTCCTCCCCTATCTTCAAACCTAACTTTGCAGGGTTGGGGGCAGAACCGAGAGAGGCTTTCCGGCCTCACAAGGGCCCCTGGGAGCGGTCTGCCAGTGGCGGAGGCCAGATGCAGTCACAGGTGGTATGTGGGCAGGTGAGTGGAACCCCAGGAGCCCCAATTCACTTTTTATGTGGGTTTTCTATTATATATATTGTGGGAATTACATTGTGGCTATCTAAAAAAATGGCATATTTAATTTTCTTCAAATGCTAACATTTAATAGAATAGGATATATGTATCTTGTTTCTGAAATTTACATCTTAAAAAAGTACACAGTATTCTTAATTTCCACTGGGAATTTTAAATATTTCTTGTGATCTTTACTTAATATTTTCTGCTAAATAAATGGATTTGCAATCATAAGGAGTTGAGCACCATTATTTAACAAAACTGGGGACTACTTTAATGATACTATAATGAGTAAATAAATACTATCTGTACTGTAAAGCAGAAAAATTCCAACCAGTTAACATGCAAAAACTTGTAGAGTTTCAATCGTTGATATAGCAAATACCTCATTGATTTTCTAACATAATAAATGTTTTTAATCTTTAGAAAGGAAGTGGTGACAAATCTTTAAGCACATGTATAAAACTAAAAAAGCAATTTAAGTATGATAAGGCCATTATCAATAAAAGAAAAAAAATATGTTCAGCTTTACTGTTGGGTTTTATGAAATTTGAATTCATTTTTGAATTAGACCAGATTTAGTACAATGCCAAATGGATCATTTCAATACAGTTATAATGAACATTACCATGTACTGTATAGTAAGGAAACAGAGCTTTGCTTGCCAAACTATCATTCTTAGAAGATCTGCCAGTGCAAAAATAGCCTCCTTCCCTTGGTATAATATTTAAGGGAATTTTAAGAGGTTTTAAAATTTTTTAGAGAATTATTAGAAGTTACTTGATAAAGGAAGGAATCAGTTGTAAGTTTCAAACAGGATCACATTGTTGGTTCTAAAATTCCTTCTGTTTCTGACAGCTTTTGCACTTTGGTTGGCCATTCAGTATTATAAAGGAACTCTTCTGTGACCATCTGCCACTTATCTCTTTGGTCGCAATCTCCTCTTCTCTGATCGCTATTGACTTTCCAAATGGACCCACCATAAACTAAATGTACCAATTATTACATTTAGGTTAGAAACAGCCTTTGCCACTGTAGGTTGTATCTGGATTACTAAAGAATCAGTCAAAAACAACCCACAGAATGAAAGCATTTCTTGGAGGCAAAGATTTTTAAATTGCTACAATTAAGCTAAGTCTATATTATCATCACTAGTCCATATTTTCTATTTTTTAAAATAAATTAGCCATACAAATTCCTACACTTAAGTCCTAAGCAAATGCTAACACAGCTGGTCCTCCCAAATGCATTCATCATTTAATTTTTTGAACTGTGTGCCATTTCTATTCAAAACTGAAATATCCTTAAGGAAAAGAACCATTTAACATAAAAAGGTATTTGAATTAAAAGCTTTTCTTTGGAAAGGCAAACTGTTGAGACAATAAAATTATCAGTGGTTTCCAGGGGCTGAGGGTCATGGAGAAGGGATGAATAGATGGAATACAATGGATTCTTAATGGAGTAAAATGATTCTGTATGATAACATAATGGTAGATACATGACTTGATACATTTGGCAAAATCCCTAGATATGTATAACACAAAGAGTGAACCCTAATGTAAACAATGGACTTTGGTTGGTAGCAATATGCCAATAATAATTCATCAACTGTAACAAAAGTACCCCACCAATGCAAGATGTTAATGATAGAGGAAATTGGATGTGGTGGCAAGATGTGGCAGGGTGAGGAGAGGCAATAAATGAAAAATTTCCCCACATATCATTTTGTATAAACCTAAAAGTGTTCTAAGAAATAAAGTCTATTTATTTAAAAAGGGAACAAAACAAAATCCTACCTTTGTGTTATTGTTATTTAATTTAATATAATGGAAACAATACATATTTAATAAGATAGTTAAATAGTGGGTTTACAACATACTTTCTTCTACTCTTAAGTACTCAGATATTTGAAGGAAGCTGCAAACAATTTCATTAACTGTGCTTTTATTGATGGGAGCAAAAGTAGGAGGTAAATAAGAAAAAAGGTTTAAAAAATCAAGCCATATCCACTGACACTTCTAGGTTAACATGTACTAAGCTGACATTTGAAAGAGACTTACTTAAAACACATTCATAAGAATTGCTACAGAACAGTGGGAAGGCCAGAAATGTGTCCTGTACATGTTCTTAACTCAAACTGAAATCCCCCATATTTGGAATAGCTACTTTAACGCAAGATTCACACTATTATCTCATTTTCCAAATCTTTCTCTTCTCTGATAAAGAATATCTCAGTTAGTTAAGGGGTAGAGAATAATTTAATGTTTCCATAATTATTCAATTTTTTGAATGAAAGAAAAATACTTTTAGTTTAACTAGGGACATGATGTGCAAATGGGAATGAACAAATCCATTATCTCTAACCCAAGGACATTAAAAAAAAATTCCTGCTATAGAGTCTTCCACATATTCATCATTCTCAGGATGAACTGTGAAACTTGTTAAAGAATAGATATGAAAAGCATTGCCAATACGTCAACCACCTTAATACCATCCAAACTTCCTGCAATTGCTGCATTTTTCTTCTGTAAGAAATGTCAAGATTTCATCAAAAAGTCTTTTAATTTGGATAGTCTCCATACAGTTGTCTGGCTATTTTCACTCTCTGGTTTGCAACTTCTCTTATACCAGTTGTCATTTTCTGTAACCTTTCCAACAGCAACTGTGCAGTCTTGGGACCATGATGCAGAATATCTCACTCAACAATCCTCCCACAAACCATCTGTTTCTAGGGACATCAACAACTGTTGGCATTGGGAGACTCTATGCAAAATGGGGAAGAAATTGTTCAAAATGATGAAGTGAAACTTTCTCAGAGATCTCAAATCCCAGCATCACAGGCAAATAATTGACATATTAAAAAACAGTATTATTCCAGTAAAAGACATTAAGTCTGGAAAAATAAAACATATAAAACAAAAAAGTCTAAAAGTCCCTCACTTACTCTTCCATCACATTCACATAAAGCTGCACATCAAAAATTTAATTATAATAATAAATCTCTATAAAATTATGCAACATGCAAATAAAACATCTACCCAAAAATATGAAAACATTCACAAGACATTCACTCACCAAACATGGCAATACATATATATACGCCATTGTGACACACACACACACACACACACACACATTCTTTCGTTATAAAATGAATGATGTCAATCCTTGTGCAAAATCATAAATGGAACTATACTATCTTCCTGCATCTTGATTTGAAATCCTATTGTCTTTGAGAGATGAATGATCACCAATAATCATTTTTAATTCACTTTCATGGGGAAACTGAATTGTTTTGGACAGATTCTTTCTTTTTTAAGATTTATTTATTTATTTTAGAGAGAGAGAGAGAGCACACAAGTGGGGGGAGAGGCAGAAGAAGAGGAGGAGAAGCAGACTCCCTGCTGGGTGTAGAGCCCAATGGGCTGGATCCTGGAACCAGAGATCATGATCTGAGCCGAAACCAAGAGTCAGACGCTCAAACAACTGAGCCCAGGTGCACCTAGACAGATTCCAGAAGAAATAAATGCTCTAAAAGGACTATTTAGTTTTACGGTTGCCAATGTGATTTCTTAAACATTTAATATGATTTCCAAAACAACTGCGTGAAGTACATGGGACAAATATTACCACCAATTTACAGAAAAGTATTTGGTGAGTCATTTAAAGTCACATACCTGGGCGCCTGGGTGGCTCAGTGGGTTAAAGCCTCTGCTTTCGGCTCAGGTCATGATCTCAGGGTCCTGGGATCGAGGCCCGTATCGGACTCCCTGCTCAGCGGGGAGCCTGCTTCCCCCTCTCTCTCTCTGTCTGCCTGCCTCTCTGCCTCCTTGTGATCTCTCTCCCTCTGTGAAATAAATAAATAAATAATCTTTAAATAAATAAATAAATAAATAAATAAATAAATAAAGTCACATACCTTAGAAGTAACAGAGATGGAACTTAGAAGGCATTTTACAATTCAAAAAAAATTCAAATTCTTTTCAAACACTATTGTTCGGATTGAGTTGTTAAAATAAAATATGCTTTTCTTCCTTAATTTTCTTATATTTCTTATATATAGATGATAACTGGTTTGAATATAATATAAACATTTAAAAAAGATTTTAAATGTCTAATACAAATGTCAAGATCTAAAAAACTATAGGGTCTTACAGGTTAGGAACCACAACAGATTAGTCTTATATGGAATTTAATAGTAAAATTATATAAAATTTAAATTTATTTTTAAAAAAATTTATTTTTTAAAAGACTGGCCCTAAAGATCCAAGTTGCCACACAATATAAATTCTGAAAAATAACTCCTAGTCAAAATACCTTTCAAAACTCACTTCCTTCTTTTTTAATGGATTCTTTTGTTACTTTTTGTTAGCTCCCAGCCTGTTAAATTTCATGTCATTAATGCCTAATAGTTAATGTTTTGGTCTATTTAAGGCCTAAAGCTTAAATGATTTGAGTTTGATGATTAGTGAGTCTGTAATAGTGCTGTGCCTCTCTTTGGATCTCAGGTCTGTGAACCAGAGTCAGAGCATGTTTTATCTTGTATGTATTATTCATCACTCTCATACTCAGAGGGAATTTTCATAGATATGAAAGCACTTTAATTTTTCTTTTTCTGAGGACATATTCATGTCCAATTGGACCAATTACCACAGCCAGTTAACTCTCAATTATGTGGGCAAAACAAATTGTATCATTTAAAAGGTGTGATTGTCACTACAAGTGATCTTTTTGTAAATGGGTGACTGTGTCAGACTTATAGAGTTTCTGTCAAAGGGCTGAGTAATTATAAATCTCCCAGATGTTAGCAAACTTCACCAAAGTGATGTCAAACACGGGCATTCCATTCCAGCATTTTAGATCATTCATTCTCAGAGGCAATTTTGCCTCCCCATCTAATACTCAGCAATGTCTGAAGATGTGTGGATGTCACGATGGGGAAGAGTAGTTATTTGTGTCAAATGCCAATAGTGTTGAGGTGGAGAAAACCTGACCTACATAGGATCATATGTGCAATGGCTATTAAAAATAAAATCTGACTAATCATAAGCCTGATCAGTTTGTTTTAATTTGTAAGAACTGAATTCATTAGCTTAATATCTCTTCCTATAATATCTGATTATCATTTTAAAATTCTATTTTACTATTCATTTCCATATTACCTAAGGTTCCAAACTCTAGCTTGAGCTTCTCTTTGGTAGTTGTCAGCACATAATGAATTTTAGAAATGACAATTATTTCTTTTTTCACACTGGGAGAGATCCATAAAGGCCTAGTTTTAGATTTGGGTCATGAGAATTTCAGCAAACTGTTCTACCACTTCTCTCCACTTAAGTTGGTTGACATAACAGAGAGAAAGAGAGAGGGAGAGAGAACAGATACATGATGGATATATGGATGGATAGATAGGTAGATGATAGAGAGAGACAGATAGATAAATAGATAGATAGATGATAGATAGATAGATAGATAGATAGATAGATAGATAGATAGATAGATAGACAGACAGACTAAGTAAGAGCTTGAACCCTAGAGCCAGGCTCCCTAGGCATGTATCTTGGCTTCACTAGTTATTATTTGTGTGTACTTTGACAAATAATATATTAGGAGTCTAAAATTTTAAATCTGTAAAATTGGCAGGATATAATATTACCTACTTTATTAGGGTTGTGCATAGGATGAAACACACAAAGCCTTTAAATAGTTCCTTATATACAATAAATGTTCAAAAATATCAGCCCTCCATATATTTACTTCTATAGATGTTTTTACCACCAATAATAGTGCTTTAAAAGTAATAAAGAATTTTATTACTTAACATTATTTAACTTTTTCTGAAACACTAGAACTTCTGAAAATTACACGATTGCTTTCAATAGCTTCAAATGATAAACACATGTATACAACCCTGCCCCTCTGAAAAATTAATTTAATTCTCAATGTATTTTTTATCATCATTGGAAATGAGGAGTAAAAATGAAACTAGTGTATTACTAGAAAATGAATAGATTTACAAATCCTGCTTTTTCATTTATATTGATTAAAGTACTTTTTGATCACCATTTCAAATAGAGAGTGAAGATAAGATGTTTGCATCATCAGAAAATAACTGGATTGACCGATGCTGCTTTTTCATTTATACCTATTAGCACTTTCATGCTTCTGATCCGAATTGCCCAGGCTTCAGTAATTTATTTTTCCAGGCTTATAAAGTGCTTTGGGTGTTTTTGATTGAAGTTACTCATTTTTCATCACTAGCATTGATCAAAGTCTTCCTACGCTTTTCTTTTTCTCCACAGTGACTTAAACAAGTATCTTTGTCTTCAACTTTCTGCTTTAATCTTTCTTATCTTAAAATGTCTTATCTCACCACGTTTCTACTGGTTTGTTCCAAATGACTCTTACCTGAGGATTGCTCTCTGTTATGTACTCCTAAGTGACTAAATTCAGCAGGTATAGGGCAGTGATAGATAGATAGATAGATAGATAGATAGATAGATAGATAGATAATAAATGAGTAGCTGAACATATATTTTATTATGTTTATATTTATAAATATATAGCAATAAATATATGACATATATTTAAATAGATGAATTTTAAATATATAGCTATAAATGATGACAGAAATGGTTGGGTCAATCTTTAGGGTTGCCTTATATCAATTCTGATGTTTAATATCACTTCCGATGTTTCACACTGGGATATGAGGATCCAGTGTAGGTTTATACAAAGGAAGATTTGGAGTTTTCCTCCATTTAAACAAGATATCCTGCTACTCATCTTGGTAAATTAGTTCAAGTGCGAAATCCTCAATATCTGGAGATTGCCTTCTAATATCCTTAGCCTCTAAAATGGGATTAATTTTAAATGGGGAAGTTGGGGACAAAGGAGTCCTTGGTGACACAGAGAAGGAATCTGGAGTAGTGAGAAATAGTAGCTCTGTCCTATGTGAATTGGCAATCATACAATTAGTTTGGCTGGGCTGAATTATGTCAGTTTTTCAACATACTATCTATTAGGAAATAGAATAGTATTTCTTTTTTTTTTTTTTTTAAAGATTTTATTTATTTATTTCACAGCGGGAGAGAGATCACAAGGAGGCAGAGAGGCAGGCAGAGAGAGAGGGGGAAGCAGGCTCCCTGCTGAGCAGAGAGCCCGATGTGGGCCTCGATCCCAGGACCCTGAGATCATGACCTGAGCCGAAAGCAGAGGCTTTAACCCACTGAGCCACCCAGGCGCCCTAGAATAGTATTTCTTTCCTTTTTCTTTTTTTTTTTAAGATTTTATTTATTTATTTGACAGAGAGAGATTACAAGTAGGCAGAGAAGCAGAGAGAGAGAGGAGGAAGCAGGCTCCCTGCTGAGCAGAGAGCCCGATGTGGGCCTCGATCCCAGGACCCTGAGATCATGACCTGAGCCGAAAGCAGAGGCTTTAACCCACTGAGCCACCCAGGCGCCCTAGAATAGTATTTCTTGAATGCTCAGATTTGCAGTCGACTAACCAGACATAAGAGAGATAATATAGCCAATAAGCAAGGGGATATGAGGCATATTACTATTTTTATATATCAGTACCAAAACAATATGTTTTGGAAAGCTTTCTAAAACAGAACTCTCTATACCACATGCTGAGTAAATGAGGAAGTTTCACAAACCTTTCTTGAAATACCAGATGCAATATTTTATGAAATAAGAAGGTTGAGCTTGACAATGTTTAATAACATACCTAACTCTAAAGTAACATAATCTTGTAGTAATATGGTATACAAATTGAGAGCTGAAAAATGTACAAAACATTTTGCTTCATTAGTGTGAACATTTTCTTGTCCCCTGGCTACTATCACTTCTGATACATGCCCATACTCTCAAGCAATGGCTACTCCTAGGATGCTAGATTAAATCTAAATGGTTTAACTAACACGTTTAAAAAAGATCAGCCTGGTGCCACTAGAAAAAGTATCATTGGAGCTTGAAATAAAAACTTGCTTTTTTCTTTATTTTCCTGTCCTACTATTTCCATATAATCAGCTCACATGAACACATCAGAGGAAACAGATCAAGGTACTGCTTCTTTCTCCAACATTAACACATTGGTTGGTCTTAGGTAAGTAAGTCACTTACCTGGCTGTTGGTTCTTTTCCTCTCCAAATTGTATATTATTTGGAAAGTAACATTCTATCTCAGATCTAAGCTTTTGAGGATTCATAAATTAATGATATTTTTAATACTTAGACTTTTTAAAATTATTTTTTAGGAGAGTAAATAAACCACACAATTAAAAAACAGAATTCAATGGGACTTAGCCCATGTTTGATTCATGAAGTTTTGCAATGGAGCATTTAATGCATTTTGGTAATGCTTTGATTTGCATCTCTTTTTACATAGGACTCAAATTCATGACAGCTTCCTGAAGGTTCATCTTGGTCACAAATTCCTAGAAGATGCAGCAGAGGCTCATAAAATATCTTTGGGAATTCCAGAAAGATCCATCAAAACTTTGGAAATCTTTTAGGGCATTACAACTCTCTTTATTTTTTAGTCACTTAGAGAGTCAAACAAAACTAATAGATGAGAAAAATCTTGTACTTAAAGGCATATACAAAATTTTGACTCTACAATAAGCAAACCAAGGACTGCATCTGTTTTCTTTCCTGTGTCTTCAGCAACAACAACTATAACAAATGTCTAGTGACTCAAACTGCTAATTATTTCTGCTAAATTACTGAATCAATAACATAAATGTTATGAGGAGTATTATTTAAAAATCCAATTAAATTAATAGCAAAGTATTCCAAAATTTAACAGCATGGATTAATGTTCATTTGACATATCCTATGCAAGGGTTGTAGGACATCATGATTTTTGTGAGGACAACAGAGACCAAACTGACAACTATATCAAGCATCTCAACACTAACCTTGGTGGGAGATGAATCATTGCCCTTAAGAAGCTCCTGGTTTGGGGTTGCCTGGGTAGCTCAGTCAGTTAAGCATTGGCCTCTTGATTTTGGCTCAGGTCATGATCTCGGGGTGGTAGGATCGAGCCCCACCTCGGGCTCTGTACTCAGCACAGAATCTGCTTGTCCCTCTTCCTCCATTCCTCACCCTCCTCTCTCTCTCTCTCTTCTCTCTCAAATAAATAATAAAATTAAATAAAATCTTTAAGAGAAAAAGAGGTTCTGTTTTTTTCTCCGCCTTTGATTATGAGCCCTAACATTTTGGTACTCATGAAATACTCTTAAATACTGAAATATTTAATATATATAACAAATTCAAACTTTTTTTAAAGATTTTATTTATTTATTTGAGAGAGAGAGAAAGAGAGAGAGCACAAGCTGGAGGAGGAGCAGAGGGAGACGGAGAAGTAGACTCCCTGCTGAGCAAGCAGCCTGATATGGGACTTGATCCCAGGACCCTGAGATCATAACCTGAGCTGAAGGCAGAGGCTTCACCAGCTGAGCTACCCAGGTGCCCAACCAACTCAAATTTTACATACGGAATGAATTTTATTTATATAGAAAGTATATTTTTTAACTTAACATGGAAAGCTATTATATTACAGGTATTTTAGACCAATAAATTTACCTTAATATGAGTACAACTGATTCTACCATGTACCGCTCTCATGTATTACCAAGGTACAGGAACCCTGTTTTTCACACCTGACTAAATGCTCTATCTTGCCCATCCCAGGCTATTTTTTTTTCCATCTACTTTTTTCTTCAGCTCATTCCATATACCTTCCATCACTACTTTTCCAAGTTACATTTAGGGGATACTGAAAATGACACATCTCTTCTCTGCCCATTTCATAATTTATTCAGAAATAAATGCCAAAGTGTGATAGAAGGATTTCCAGTTAAAAATATAGATAATGGTAGAGAAATTTTCTTAAATTATATTTTTTCACAAAATCAAGTAACAATAAATCTGGGCAAAATATAGACCAACAAATATGCAAATTTCTGTTTGAAGCCATTAGAGAGATATTGAGGAAGCCAGGACTTGAGGAGCCAGACTCCTGAAAAGAAAGAAACTTGTTGAGATGAGCCTAACACTACTTTTCTATCACAGGATAATTCTTAAGTGGCAAGAGGTAAGAGGCTAAAAAAAGTAGAGAATGGCAGCTGAGGTGGGGGTACTTTGAGTTTAACTTTAGGCAGTCTCAAAGGGCTCAATCTCAACAGTTATGACTCTGAATCACAGACTATATCATGCCATCCCCTTGTATATAAATATTAATGGCCTACAAAACTTTAGCTGAGTTTCAGATCTTCCCCTTTATGCTTGATGCTTCTAGGGCCATCAATGACCCAATTCTTTCAACTTCCACCTTCCAACTCACATACACCAACCCAAATGAAACTTCGAAGTAGTTATAAAATTGAGTAAATGTCAAAACCTTAAGCTTAGTCTCTCTTAGTTTTCTAATTTATGATATATAAAAGATAGATATTGTGCCATACTCTTTTCCACTTGGTTCAGATTATAATAAACTGAAAGTAAAAATAAAATATTGTTCATGTATTTTTGTTTTTACTAATATATTTAATCCAAGAAAATTTACTTTTAGGTAAACATAAACCTTTTTCTCATATGTAAATTCTATGGGTATAAATCTTCTTTTTTTTTTTTTTTAAAGATTTTATTTATTTATTTGACAGAGAGAGAGAGATCACAAGTAGGCAGAGAGGCAGGCAGAGAGAGAGGGGGAAGCAGGCTCCCTGCCTAGCAGAGAGCCCGATGGGGGCCTCGATCCCAGGACCCTGAGATCATGACCTGAGCTGAAGGCAGAAGCTTTAACCCACTGAGCCACCCAGGCGCCCGGGTATAAATCTTCTTAAATACAGAAAGTTTTTCCCATATCTTCTAAGAGAACTCTTTCAAATCTCATCACTGTAAACTACAGAATTAGGGTCACTTTAGTATTTATTTATAGTGACTCATTTGTCAACTTGTACAGATAATGTCAGTCAAAATTACTGAGAAATAGCAAAACTAAGTTCCAGCAGCCAGAAACTGTTTATAAAAAGTCTAGGCTTCTTACAGGCACATTCTTATATATTATGCCTTTAGCACATTTTCTTGTATTGAACAATTCAATAATAAATGTAAGTTTTGTAATGGAGACTTTTACTTAGTTGTTATTTTTCAAGTTTTATTTATGTAAATAATATAATTATCTTCTATATTGTGAGAAATTTCTATATATCACAGAGCTCTTAAATCCTAGCTTATATACTACTAGAGGTGCAAATGAAGCAAAGAACTACAATACTAAAACTTATATTTACATTTATTTTCACCAAAAAATGAATAAAGAAATTTAGATTTGCTAATATTTAATATATAAATATATAAAATAATATCAGTGTTCTTATTCAAATATCACATGCCAAATGGAGTAAAACCAAAATATCTGAAAAAGCCATAACTTCTAAAGGACTGCCAAAGACAATAAGTACATTTGGAGTTAATTAAAGTTTGAAAAAGGCCAAGAATTTAAAATAAATCAAGATGTAATTTTCAAAAATTTGAGGGTTTTTTTTTCTCACTTGATCGGCCTTTGCAAAGATTAGGTTCATAGTTTGTGCATACATACATACATAAATATCTGCATTACAATTTCTGTTTTTAGATGGGATGAAACCAGAGAAATCTGTGGAGCGTCTGATTAGTGGTTAACACAATTAATTGGATGGCTAGTGGATTGGAATTTAGTCGTTTCAGGAATTAAATCCTGTGGGGCACAGCTGCCAAAAATGTCCTATATTTCACAGATTAGACAATGTTTAATTAATAGATTAAAGGTAAGCCAAGCAAATCATAAGCTGAACTCAGATTTACATTTTGACTAGTCAGATATAATGTATAGCAGAAACCTATTATGCTTATTTAACAGGGAATCACTCAATTTCAAGCTAAAAAGCATTTGGTGGTTTTGGTCATAAATCATTCTATTTGAGTCACCATCCATTTGGTTTTATATCCAGTATTTATTTAGCTCATTATGTAATACTATTCACGATACATAATAGAGGCCATTGTCTTGTGCTTTTAAAAGCATTCTGCCATGGGATTTTTGGAATATTCAAAAATATTTTCTAAATGAAAATTATAGAGGTTATATTTATGGATATTTGACAAATAACATGTACAATATTATGCCCCTTTCCTGTCTTAGCTAATAGATGGTTCCTTTCTAACAGGCAAATTCTATAGTTCCATACGCTTGCGTCCTATTTATTGAAGAATACTGAGAAGTTCTGAAGATGAAAATTACATTGTAGAAGGAACCATATATTGTATCCCCAGTCTAATGACTGGGAAATATGTCACTGTCAAATCTTTACACGAGTTAAAACTTGCTGTACCCCACAATGAGTCAGCTCCATTACTTACACTTAAGGATAGTGACCAGCACAGTCTGTAAAAAGCCTTAAAATGAGAGGTTTTGGGCTCCTGAGTGGTTCAGTTGTTTAAGCACCTGCCTTTGGCTCAGGTCATGATCCCAGGGTCCTGGGATCGAGCCCTGCAATGGGCTCCCTGTTCAGTCAAAAGCCTGCTTCTCCTTCTCTCTGCTGTTTGGTCTGCTTGTTTTCTCTCTCTGTATCTCTCTCTCTCTGTGTCAAATAAATAAAATCTTTTAAATAAGTAAATAAAAATTTAAAAAATGGGAGGTTTAGTGTTAAAAGCCACAGTCTGAAAACCACACTAATACTCATCTTTCTTCTCCACCACCCTTTCTAGATTTCCCTTACCTTCAGCCAATAATTCCACAGGTCTACATCTCTTTCTGGGAGATGTCATCAAAACTTTATCAGTGATATGTGAATCCTCATTTACCTTGCCCTTATTAGGTTACAGCTGATGTAAGAGCCTATGTATCTTTATTATCACATATAGAAGAACCAAGAGTTCCTTTCATGAATCTTTTGAGTTTCAGACACATTCCTCTTGGATCCCATTATGTCACAAGAACACTACCTTCTCATTATGATAATGATCAATTTTCCCCACCACACTATAGTAACTCCTTTTTTGCTTGCTTGTCTATTAGTATGAGGAACCAAAACTGCAAGGTAAAAATTGTAGCTCTAAATTCATCAGAATTTTACTGAGGCCCTGATGGAATTGTACACCCTTGAAGATGGGAATTTTAATTCTTTAAAGACCAAAATTCTGGAGATAAGAATTACAACAAGTACATAGCTCCCAAGTGGGTCACTTAGCTAAACAAGGACAAGTTCCGCTCTTCTTTACACCTCTTGTTTCCTAGAATCATTTAATCTGTCAGAAACACAGCATATTCAATAGTTATTGGTTAAAAGTACGTAAGACTATCTTAAATAGCAGGACACCAACCTTGCAAAATATCATTCTCAAAATAGTGCCTCAGGTGTGTTTTTAAAAAGATATTTCCATTCTTTCAGAACAGCAGCTATCAATGATATATTATATGGTAGAACCCAAGGATCCCATAATCATGTGCTCATTTTCAAGCTCTCTTTACTTGAAAAGCATCCCTTGGTCCAATACAATTCTAGCAGGAACCCATGTAAGTAAATAAAAAACTCTGAATGTCTTGACAGAGATGCCAAAAAGCACTGCCTGCAGAGGTAACAAACCCACAGCCAGAATACAATTCAAATCTCAGGGCTGATAAATCACTGTTCCCTCCATGTAAGAGCAACTTAGGCAATCAATTTATCACTGAGTGGTACCATATCGAAAACTCAGTATCAGAGAGCCTGCGTGGCTCAGATAATTAAGCATGTGCCTTTGGCTCAGGTCATGATCCCAGGGTCCTGGGACAGAGCCACAGGTCATCAGGCTCCCTGCTCAGTGGGGAGTCTGCTTCTCCCTTCTTCTCCCCTCTGCTCGTGTTCTCTTTCTCTCTCTGCCTCTCAAACGAACAAACAAAATCTTAAAAAACAAACAAACAAACAACCAAAAAGCCACTCAGTCAGGTATTCAGCAAGGGCAGTAGACAAACAAGTCTCAATAAAAGGGGCCCCAAGTTATTGGGTTCATGCCTAGACTATACTTAACCTCTGTCACTATGTCTACTCCATTCATTGGTCCATTGCACAAATACTGGGGTGGCTGAGAACAGAGACTATCTTATTCGCCTACTCATGAAGTGTCTCTATTGACTAAGCTTTTAATATGAAATAATAAAAAAAATATATGCACATGGGTTCACTCCTATCCATCAGTATGCTTCTCCAGAGCTCTTAGTCTCTGATCTTTGTTACTCCTTCCAGACTTCTGACCAAGAAACCAATTCACCACTCCTCAAGATTTTGAGTATAGCTTTACCTCTAGTAACTTCTCTCATGATATTAAGGTGATATAAATGTTAATGTGTATTACTCACAGTTTAGACTGTTGAGAAGATTCCCCAACTATCCTCATAGCTATACACGAATGTAGCTATGGCTCATTGGCAGTCCATTTCAGCTTGCATCAACATACTAAGCTGACCCATCTGTGAACCGGACGCTAGTCTTCTTCCAAACTTAGCTTTGGGGAATATTCTCCCTTACCCACAAAGATATAGGTATGGACAGAGAATAAGGCTTTGTTGAAAGAGAAAAATGTTCATAAAACTTAACTGTATCTGTGGACTAAGCTGCAATCAGGTTCTGAGTAACTCATTTCCATACTGGATCAGTGCTGCTCCTGCTCAACTTTGTGACTTAGTAAATCTAATAATACCCAACCTTTGATGAGTAGGACCACTCACATAGTCATACTGTCCCATGATTTGTCACTCAGTGTCTATTAGAGTCTAATGCAAGTTCAGAAGCTACTTTTGACAGTAATTCTCTGCTGCAAAAGACACTGCCTTCCCCCAGAATGTGAAACGTCTATTATGTCTATGGGAGTCTAAATAGTCTATATGACTATTTTGTTTAAAGATTCCAAGAGATTCCAAAGCATTGTATCTACTGGGTCATATGGCCTGAGCAGGAAAGAAACAGGAAGGATACAAAAACTTGATATGCAGAACTGTCTACTGCAGCTGCACGTGAGCTCAGAAGACTGAGCGGATATGGAGTGAGTCATCAACAACCAGCATTTATCTATGTATGCATTGTTCTAGCATTTGTCTATGTGTGCATTGATTTATTGTGCAAATGTTTCTTCTTCCTACATAAAATAGAGCCAAATAAAATATAATTTGAATGAAATGTAGACAATAGGGTAAAAGAAAAAAATAGCAGCAAGAGAAGGCCAGCGATGAAATTTTGCATATAAAATCACACTGTGAAGTTTGCTGCATTGAAAATATATAGAAATTGACTTTTGCTGCTGAGACAATAGAGCACATTTCATAGCTCTCCTCTGTAAAATATGGCTTATCTTCAGTAATATTGATCTAGTAAAACATTTCTTACCATTCATTATATAATCAAAAAATAAAAGAAGAGAGAAAGGTAGAAAACTAAAGATAATAAAGAGCTATTAGAAGGTTGTGAAAAAAATTAGAGAAAGCACAAAAGGTGCTCCTTTGCAAAGACATATAAAATTCATAAAACACTAGCCAGGTTAACCAAGAAAAAGAAAAGAAGACAAAATTGCCAATATCAGAAATGAAAGAGGAGTCAGCCCATAGACAATTAAAGAAATACTATAAATAACTCTATGACCACAAATTTTATCATTTACATGAAATGGGCCAATTCCTTGAAAGACAAAACTAGCAAAACTCACAGAACAAGTACATAATTTGATTGCACTGTACCTATTAAGGAAATTCAATCAATAATTAATAACCTTCAAAAAAAAAAATACCAGGCCTGGATGCTTTCATTGTTGAATTCTACCAAATAGCTCAGGGGAAAATAATACCAATCTCCACAATCTTTTCCAGAAAATAGAAGCAAACAGACCACTTTATAATTCATTCTTTGAGACCAGCATTACCCTAATACAGACCAGAATATGTCTTAAAAATAGACACAAAAATCCTTAAACTTAAAAACCAAGACCTCAGCCAGGTGATCAAGGTCAACATCAACAGTGCCAAGCAATGTTGACAGTATGTACCCTTAATATGATGTAATGAGAATAGCAATTTACCTTCCTCCACAAACTTTTAATTATAGCCTAATAATAAGAAAAACATTAGATAAATACCAGCTGAAGGATGTTCTAAACTATCTCACCAGTACTCAAAACTGTTAAGGTCATCAAAAACAAGCAGTCTAAGAAAGTGTCACAGCCACAAGGAGCCTAAGGAGACATGACAATTAAATGTAATGTATTATCCTGAATGGATAGTTTCAGAAATACCTTTGAACAGGAAAAGAATATTTTCTAGATAAAAAATGGATAGTTTCAGAAATATCTTTGAATAGAAAAAGGATATTAGATTAAAAACTAAGGAAATCTGAATAGAGAATGGATTTTAGTTAATAACAATGTATCAATACCAGTGCATTAATTGTGACAAATGTACCATATTAATATAAGTTTCCAAAATAGGGAAAGCAAGGCATGAAATCTATGTAAATCTTTTGTACTCATTTCACAATCCTCTAAATCCATAACAAGTCTAAAATAGAAAGTGTATAAAAATTAAACACATTAGTTCACAATGAAAAGGCACAATACTAGAATATATTATATAGGTAAAATAATTAAAAATCCATTAAAGATAAGCTAATATTTCAGAATAATAAGGGATAAAACAAGATATTAAAAATGAATAAAGAAATGATTGACTTATATAAAATGTGAGGTAAAAACTTGAAAGTCAAAATCTACAAGTTAAAAATGAAAACCTAATAGAAGCTCCGGAGAGATAAAATCTGTGTGGGAAGCTAAGAAATGGTTGCTAAAGCTTAATGAGGTAAAGGCTACACTTAAGGAGAAACAGAAAATGAAAGAGAGGCTTGGAGGAGTAGAGAAGGGAACTAAATCCATATAGAAACAAACCACATTTTCCAGTGACATCAATTGTTTGTAAGAAGACAGCTGTGCATCATGGTCCTGGATATGAAATCCATCCTGGCTAAGAAACTTAGAACAAAGGATATTTTTTTATATTTTTCTTTCTGCCTCTTCTTTATGCCTGTTCTCAAATCTCTAGAAATGAGCTAAACTTTCCAAAGTCCTTTGTTTCTATACCTCAGATAAAGATGAATGGTAACAAGGGGTTGTAAGTATCAAAAGGAGTTATGCATTTGCTTGTACTGTTAAAATCAAACTTTAAAAAAGAAAGGAAATAAAAAAAACCTTTGAAGTGTGAATATATCCTTAAAACTTTAGATTAGCGGGGTGCCTGGGTGGCTCAGTGGTCTTGATCTCGGGGTCTGAAATCAAGCCCCATGTCAGATTCTGCCAAGCATGGAGCCTGCTTAAAATTCTCTCTCTCTCTCCATACACCTGGGCGGTGCAGTTGGTTAAGCATCTGACTCTTGGTTCCAACTCAGGTCGCGATCTGAGTCATGAGATCAAGCCCAACATCTGGCTCTGTGCTGAGCTTCCAGTCAACTTACAACTCTCTCTCCTTCTCCCTCTGCTCCTCTCACCCACCCCCACCATTTTCTCTCTCTCTCCCTCTCTCTAATAAATAAAATATTTTAAAAAAAGTTTAGACTTGGCATTTCTTGAAAACAAGATTGTATGAAAAATTAGGTGACTATATATAATTTTCAATCATAGATGGTATATACCATCTTGGAGAAAATTAATTAGAAATATTAAAGATATACATATTTTTAGTTGAAATAATTATTCTAATGTATCAGTTCATACACATTTCTGCATGGCCTTTTTATAATTAAAAATATTCAGGGGTGTCTGGGTGGCTCAGTCGTTAAGTGTGTGCTTTCAGCTCAGGTCATGATCCCAGGGTCCTGGGATCTAGCCCTACATCCAGCTCCCTGCTCAGCAGGAAGCCTGCTTCTCCCTCTCCCACTCCCCCTGCTTGTGTGTTCTCTCTCTCACTGTGTCTCTCTCTGTCAAATAAATAAATAAAATCTTTAAAAAAATGGTAACAACTCAAAACATTGACAACTCCAAATGATAGTGAAGATGTGAATCAACAGCAACTCTCTTGTATAAAAAATGTGGTCAGTGAAATTCTTTGTTTAGAGAGAGAGAACTAAATATTTTATGAAAATATAAAAATATTTTAAAATAAGTGAAATATTTGTTATAAAGGAGTTCAGTTTTATAGTGAATAATTGAAATTTTGAAAGCAAATTATTCACTTGTGCATATTTCAAAATGCTTATTGTCATTTGACCAAATTAAATAACAAATGTTTTTCACATACTCCACTTTTTACTAATATTGACTACATTTTGCATTCGAAGTAGAACTTATGAAAATAATTCATTTGGGAAATAGAGTAAATTCAGATTTGGAAAGAAATACGTTAGACATTTTTACATACAGTTATATTAAAATTTGTAATATTTGACTATCAGAATATATAAAATTTTGTCTTAAAGTGAATGTTTTTTGTTACTGAACACACTTAAAAGAACTGAAGAACTGTAGTTTTCTACAAACATCTTACAATTTCTTTTACTACCACATACATAGTGAATTTTCTCACTTTTAACTAGATTCTATTTTAATCTGATGGCAGATTAAAGAATGTGTTAAGTCACAAAGTTGTATTATTTTGGAGCTGTAAGAAAGACTCCTGTGTTCATATAAATAAATTTATCCTTGTACAGAAGAAAATAAGTTCAATTGAACAAAGATAGCTACTAGCAGAATCAGAATCAGATATCTACATGAATTGTCTTTTAATTACATCAAAGGAGATATATATCTATGTGTCATATGACAGATGAATATTCCAGTTTACAAAGATGGACACTCCACTAGAATTTTTAAATAACCACAAAAAATTGTATTTATGCCTTATATTAAAAATGTTATTATGTTTCTTGATGGTTTTCTAATATATCACACAAAAAGGAAAGACAATGATTGCCTATTTATCTCACTAATTGGCAGCATATCCTAGGTCCCTCAAGAAGAAAGAGTAACAATTTCACTGACCACATTTTTTTATATGAAAATTTAAAACATTAAGTGAACACACATACAGACATGCAAAAGTACATATAATGTATACAAACTACATTAATATTTTAAAGTACAATTTTTAAATAAATAGATATCAAAGATGCATAGAAAATAAATGGAAATATGTGGATGAAAATGATTAAATGTTGATTAAAAGACAAGGTGCAGTTTTAAGCTCCTTTGCCTTTTTTCCCTTAAAGTCATCTATATTTTCTAACTTTTCTATAATAAACAAGTTTGCCTAGTGAAACTTTTTAAAAATAAAATTAATAAAAAATGAAGCCATATTTCTAAGCATAAACATTTTTCTTTATGAAAGCAAATTTAAATCATGTTTTTTCAGAAGTTAAGTGTAATACCTAATGGTATATCTTAAGTATATGTTTCAGAATAATACTGGAAAAAAGCAAAGAATTATTTATAACTATCTAGGTTTCAATTTTTAATGTTAATTTGTCGAACTCTAAAAGCACCAAAGCATAGTTCATTCCAAAATGCTTTTTTAAAATTTGTGACATATATTTACACATATAAATATATAAATTTAATTCCAGAGTAGTTAACATGCAGTGTAATATTAGTTTCAGGTGTACAATATGGTAATTCAACACTTCATACCACACCCTATGCTCATCATGCTCTTCTTAATTCCCATCACCTGTTTCATCCACCCCTCCACCCATCTCCCCTCTGTTTTTTTAATATTTTTCTGTAATTCCTTTCTAGCAGCTTGTTGCTTAAAAATTGGAGTAGGTTAAAACAAACAAAAAATTATTTCCCACATGAAAACTTATCACATGATTATAATTTCTGTTTGTTTAGAACATTTCCAACTCCAAATGCTTTTAAGATCAGTTTACAAAATTCCTTGAACAAGAAAATATTTTATCATGTGGAGATAAAGGGTAAGTTACATTTTGCTTGCTCAGATTCTGTACTTCTTTTAGTTTTATTCCAAAACAATCACTGCCCACTAATAAAGTGACCCGAATTGGGATTTGGAGGAAATATTAACAAAATTAAACAGAACAAGAAACACCACCAACAACAACAACAGTAACAAAAAGAAAGTGGATAAATGGAGTGGAAAAAAATAAAGAGGACCTCATAAGAGGGTTAAAAGGTATAGCAAAGGGCGCCTGGGTGGCTCAGTGGGTTAAAGCCTCTGCTTTCAGCTCAGGTCATGATCTCAGGGTCCTGGGATCGAGGCCCGCATTGGGCTCCCTGCTCGGCGGGGAGTTTGCTTCCCCCCCCCCTCTGCCTGCCTCTCTGCCTCCTTGTGATCTCTCTCCCTCTGTGAAATAAATAAAAATAAAAATAAAAACTTAAAAAAAAAGGTATAGCAAAATAGTACCTATACAAAGGACATAGAGGGCAAAAATTCAATGATAATCATATAGAAATGGCTATTTACCATTTGCATGCCTCAAATGCCTGTTCAAGTAAGCTTCTCATTTGTCATGGTATTAAAATTAAAAGAAAAAATTTTGATCATAATTTTTGGTTTTATTCCATTTGACTTTGATTCAGTTATTGAGCTTGTCTGAGCCACATTTTCCTTAAGAATAGACTGAGGTATAAAAAATTGAGTCCATTCTGAAGGCTTGTCACAAGGATCACTTTAACTCATTAATTGAGACCACTGTGGGCAAGTACTCTGTCCTATTTATGCTGGTCTTTTCCCAGTTCCTAGCCTGGAACTTGTGCATAGTACATAATTGAGAAATACCCATTTCTTTCTATATAAATAGAGTTTTTCTAAGCAGATCCTTGATTTGTAGGCATTTTAGGGTAAAAAAAAAAATTAGAATCATACAGACAGGAGTTTGAATTCCAGCTATATACTTTTAAGTTATATAACATTAGGCACATAATTTGATCCTCATTTTCATCATTTATCAGATGAAAAATTTAAACAGAAGAAATAACAAAACAGAGACAAAAGATCTTTCTACCTTACAGTGTTATTGGAAATTATTCATATTTCCAAAGTTTATTATATGCCTGGCTTTTCTTTTTTACTTGACCGAGTCAGATTTTGCTATGCCTCCTCTTCAGTCTGATTACCATGCTGACTAGTTTCCAGAGGAAAAGCAGCCCATTCCCTCCCCTGGCAGAACATAGAAGGTACTTTGGTTAAAACAAGTGAATAGGGCTAACACAAAACTTACACCTCTCAATGTCTTCTCCTGGCTTATGAAACAGGCTATAGACTCAAAGTCAGAAAAAGCAAAGCCTGTTGTTTAAGGAAAAGTAAAATAGCAACAAGAAAACTGTCCGTTTCCTCCTACAGGAGCTATATTATGGGCTGTAGCTGTGCTCTCCAACTAAAATTAGTTTTGGTATAGCTTTTTGCACCTTTAAAAAAATGCACCTCAAAAAAATGACTTTCTTCCGCCTTCGCCCTAAATTCCTTAATGCAGAACAGGAGTTTTTAAGTTTAATTTCTTGTCTCTGGTTTCTCCATTGCTTATGACAAATCTGCATCAGTGTTCCAAACAGCCCTGCCAAAATGTACTGGAAAACAGGGACTCATTGAGAGTTACTTGGCAATTTTAGTTTAATCAAATCTAAGTCTCCTAACTAACACTTTCCTTCTCATTTGAGCAAGTCTGTCCTGCTGGGAACAAAGGGAACAGTGCATTCAGGCTTGGGAGTGACGTATATTTAGAAACCTTGGAATGGGTAGCTGGCTACCTGTAAGGGACTGAAAGATGTATTTACAAGTAGGGTTTTCTTTTCCTTTTAATTTTATAGCTTTTCTGTTTTTGCATATTTGATCCAAAGGGAAGATATATGCATCCTTCTAATGTCCCTGCCTGGGGAATAAAGTAGAGTGGGGAGGATGAATGCTGAGTGGTTCTGCAGAGAGAAAACAGAGACAATGTGATAAAGAAAAGAGGTCATGCACTGAATGCCCTAACCCAGGGGCTTTGTAATCGCTTAGTGCATTATCTGCATCACAAGGATCAAATGTGAGATATTTAGAGATGTTTATCTAAGAAAAGAAGAAATAAATCCACAAAACAAGGTGAATTAATGTAGGAAAAATATTATGTTAAGTGCATTCTCAGAATAGGAAAGCAAATTAAATAAATGGGTAAAATAAATATGTAAGAAAATGAGATTTTATAAAATTTCAGAATAAGCATATTACCAAAAGCATATTAGTAGGCATGATGTTTCCACTCTTGTTATCATGACCACGTTATGGCCATAAAGTGAAAGAAAATAGGACTTATTATTATTAACATGTCCTTCTCGCAATGAATTTTATAGTATTATCTTTTTTAGTGGCAATCTTTCTTATTCTCTAGATGAGATGACTATTTATGCTTGTCTCCTGTGCTCCAGATAAAAGGAAATGATAGCACATTCCCTACTAAGTGACGAAGTTAGCCCTGAGTTTACTGGCTTTCAACCTCAAACTATACAGAACGTATCGATGTAGAAATCATAACAGTCTTTCAGAAGAAACACAGATTTCTTAGGCAAGAAAGAAATTAAGATTAATGAGGCAATAATGTCTGGTTTAGTGTGTAGAAAACAGTTCCCTGTGGGCATTGTCTCATATTTATAGTTTATATATGGCCTTATTTAGAGAATAACTATTACTTACCATAGAATCATTTTCAACACAAGCTGTTATTGTCACCTACAGATCACTGGTAGCCTATCACCATGTTTTTCTTTTTTTACTCAAATAAATGAACCTAACAGGTATATGATTCTGCTTTCTGCCTCTGGTTTAGTCTTAAATCAAGAGAAGTAAATGCAAATGTACTCAAAGGAAAAAAAAAAAAACATAGTAGATATATAGGCATTTTAAATGCTACCCAATCTCAGGTTAAAATGTTATTTGGAACAATCACACTTCTAGATAAGATTATGGGAAAATAATCATAAGAAACAATGGTTTTCCTAGAATACGACTATGTAATCATGGTTTGGTCATTCTTAGATGCATTGTTGAAGTTGTTTTGTTTTTAAAAAATTGAAAGAAGTGGGGTAAAATGTACTAAATGTGCGCTGGAGCTAAGAAAGAATGGAGGAGATAGTGATTCTCAATAAAAATTTCAAAACTGAGAATATTTGCAAGCTGGGGATTTTGCTCAAATACGAATCAATTTCACTTCTGTATGTCCTTTGGGCTTACTAAATGAATGAATTCTCAAAATTTCAGGGGAATGATATCATGCTTTCATAAGCTGGCTAAAATTACAGATGTATATATAAATCCGATACCAGTTTCAGGAATTTTTTTTTCCCTTAAAGCTTTAGATGTCTGCAATACATCTGAATGAATCATTTCAAAAGTAACTAGCATTATATAAAAAAAGTATCATGAGTACAGGATTCAAAGTGATGACTCTTCTTAGTCTAAAATACAAAAAGAAGAGAGTCCTTAAATTTATAGGGTGGTAGGTAGGATGATACTGTTTTTTTTTGGGATAGTGGACTAAAAAAGTGAAAATGCATTTTTATTGTTTTATTATTATTTGTTCAGTGGTAGTAGTAGAAGAGACCACAAGTGGCCACCATTTCCATTTTCAGTCCTTCAAATGTTTATTTATAGATAATTAGATAATGTGTGTGTGTGTGTGTGTGTGTGTGTGTGTGTATAAAACTGTCTTGTTGATTTATACCATCCCATCCCTTCCAGTCTCTTTTATAGGTGTAAAGGGTAATGAAGGTACATGTGCAAACAGTCTTCCTTTCTTTCTACTTTGGGAAAACCATCTACCCCTTGTGTGTGTGTGTGTGTGTGTGTGTGTGTGTGTATGTGTTTGTATTTTATTAAATTATGTTTAGAAATTAGAGAAATGATCAAGTGCATGTCTTCTACAGAAATATTACCATTCATGTTATTTTCTCTCAGTTCACAATTCAAATGGATTACTAAAGGTTGAGTACAATGTAATCACTATTGTACGTCTAAACCACTATGTCACCATTTCTCCCTTTACTCCCTAAAGTAACTTATTCCCTTCCCATGCTAATGTCTCTCCTCAAAGTTTCATGAAAACCCATGCATATTTCTTCCTTTGTACATTTTCTACTCTATTTACTATTTAATTCACTTTGTGTTTCTTTCCTTTAAGATCTCAAACAAGTCTAACTCTCTTAACCATTCTATTGATAAGCCCAGGTTTAATCACTAAATTTCCATAAGTCACTTATTGGACATGTTACTCACACTACTTTGCATTTTTCTCTTTTTGTGAACATGGCTTATCTCCATCAAATCTGTTTGAACATGCCTTAGGAGTAGACAACATGTCTTCAACAAGTAACCAAATGAGTCAGAAGATGCTTGAATTTAAACCTGGCTCTGCTGCTTATTAGTTGACAGAGACAGCAATTAAATTCTCTTAGCTTCAGTTTTCCCATAGCAAAATGCAAATGATGAAACCCACCTCACAACATTATGGTGAGAATAGAATAACTCATGTAAATAGCAGAGCCCATTTGTGGCTTGTAGAGAGTTACCAACACAGAGGTTCCCTTCCCCTCCTTACATACCCAAGGAGTGCCTAGCTGAGTGACTTCTACATAAACACATTTAAAAAGTCTTGGTAACAACTGTAATACTGATGTTCTCATATTAGACTGATATTTTATGTTCACTGTTTTGCTCACCTATCTTAAGAAACACAGTATAACTGGGGCACCTGGGTAACTCAGTGGTTAAACATATGCCTTCTGATCAGGTCACAGTCCCAGGATCCTGGCACTGAGCCCCCATCCAGCCCTGCATCCAGCCCTGCATTTAGCTCCCTGCTCAGTGGGGAGCCTGCCTCTCCCTCTCCTGCTCCTCCTGCTTGTGATCATATAATTAATTCTAGACTTTTAAGTTAATGGCAAGTAACAGTATCAGCAACCACTCAAAATCAAAGCAAGATTTTGTTTTTTCTTATTAAGGATTGGGACTGTGGTTTTGTATTTGGATAATGGGTGGACTGGAATTTCTTTTTTTCTTTTCTTTTAAGATTTATTTATTTATTTTTTTTTTTTAGAGAGAGAGAGAGACATAAGTGGGTGGAGGGGCCGAGGGGGAGGAAGAAGAAGATTCCTCACTGAGCTGGGAGCCCAAGACTGGGGGCTCCATCCCAGGACCCTGAGATCACTACTGGAGCTTAAATCAAGAGTAGGATCTTTAACCCACTAAGCCACCCAGGCACCCCTGGAATTTCTTTTTGTTAATTTATTCCTCAAACAAAATAGTGAAATCATATTGAAGATGTAGTTAGGTAGTTTAAATCTTTTCTAAACCCTATTTTCACATTAGAAATAGATAATTTTGCATCTCATTTTGGCAGAGGGTATCTTTTTGTTTTTTCTAAGTCTGTTGTAGAGCTGGTATGATCCTTTGAAAGGAAATCTTTCATTATATTCTCCTAGAATACAAAACTACTGAATACCCTCACAAAGAAATTTTTTAAACAGAGGTGAAAATGAAAGAGAAAGACATAAACCTTTACTCTTGAAAAACATTTGGACTTGTTACTAAGAAATGTAGTAATTCTAAGCAATGCTATAATAATGTGATTTAATTTGTGATGGTTCCCATGTATGGCTCCAATATGAGTATATTCATGCTATCAATTTATAACCCTTCCTGTGAACCAGTTTCTTTAATTCCTTCTGAATACCTACCTCATGAGAAACCATCTCTGAGTACTGATTTCTCGGGAATAAGGTTGGTAGGTGGAGAATTCTTTGATCAAAACAACTGAGAAGGTCAAGGAGCAGGACTTGGTATGGTAGTAAATGCAGATAATGTAAAAGTGCTAAACTGCATAATGCTCAGAGAAAGCGTTTTAGGCAAAGTGTTTTAGGAGGCCTGGGCCTAGAAGGATATGGGACCAAGAATTTCACATTATACATAATAATAGAACTGGTTGGTTGAAACCTTGCATGAGTTTGAGTTTTAAAGAGTCAGTTGTGGGACACCTGGGTGGCTCAGTTGGTTTAGTGTCTGCCTTCAGCTCAGGTCATGATCCCACGGTCCTGGGATGGAGCCCCATTTTGGGCTCCCTGCTCAATTGGGAGCCTGCTTCTCCCTCTGCCTGCTGCTCCCCTTGCTTGTGCAATCTCTGTTGCTCTCTTGCTCTCTCTCTCTCTGGCAAATAAATAAATAAATAAAACCTTTTTTTAAAAAAAGTCACTTGCAAGACATCCAGAGAAACATTTTACTTTGTTAAAAAATATTTTTAAGTTCTTTTCCTTCTTTCAGCAATATTCAGGTATTATCCTTTAGTTCTGGGATTAAAATGTTTATCTTAACTAAAGGAATTTTTATTTCTAATTAATTTTAATTAATAGGGATGTTAAGCAACTGAGAACTACTAAACTCAAATTAGGAAATGTGAATTAGATTTATAATAGTGATTTTATGAATTCTTGAATGTTATCTCTATTGTCTATTGAATTCTTTTAATTTTTTAAAAAGATTTTATTTACTTGAGAGAGAACATGCGGGAGACAGCACAAGGGGAAGAAGGGGCAAAAGGAGAGAAGGAGGCTCTGCGCTGAGTCCTCATCTTCTGCCTCCTCCAGTGTGTTGTCTTGACTCTCTCAAAAAAGCAAAAACTGTATTCTTGAGGCTCGGCCTGTTCAGCAGTTATATTTTGACCGGTGTTAGGAGAATATTAAAACGTTTGGATCAGTTGCTTGGATATGAACATGGAGACATTTTCACACAAATCTGGATGTAGTCTCTCTCCGGAGCTGTGACATTTGGCTCCAGTGAATCCACTTCCCTGTAGGTCAACAATTAGTTGGAGCCACCATACTGAAATTGGTACATCTCTTGGTTTGCTACAGCCCTTATCTGACTCCTTATCTGAAAAGAGGGAATCTTTTCAGCTCCTGCCCGGACCTTGTAGGTATTTGAATTTATAATCCTTGGACCACACCCTCTATTCTTTTATTGTTTACCTCCACAAAGACTACCCTCTCCCAAACACAAAGGCATCACACACACTCCAGTATATGTTGCAGTTTCCCCATTAATCTGCAGATAAATCTAAGCAAAGCTATAACTTTTTACATTTTTTATTATTTCATTAAACGAAATTTTAAGGTGGATGATTTCTTTTTTTTTTTTAAAGATTTTATTTATTTACTTGACAGAGAGAGATTACAAGCAGGCAGAGAGAGGAGGAAGCAGGCTCCCTGCTGAGCAGAGAGCCCGATGCGGGCCTCGATCCCAGGACCCTGAGATCATGACCTGAGCCGAAGGCAGAGGCTTTAACCCACTGAGCCACCCAGGCGCCCTAAGGTGGATGATTTCTGTTTTGAATTACAACTTAAAGATTGCTTCGAGTCTTGATCACAAGACCATCTTTTGATAAAGGTAAGTAAATTATGAAATTTACTATCAAATTATGAAAGTTGTACTGAATACTATGATGCTTTAAAATATTAAAGAAGACTGTGAGGCAGTTTATCCAACTGGGCAATTAAAATGAACCACTTTAAAAAACAAAGCTACCAAAATTTCTTTCTGCAGTTAAATTGGTCAAGAAGGAATTAAAAAACATCACTGGTTGGGCACCTGGGTGGCTCAGTGGGTTAAAGCCTCTGCCTTCGGCTCAGGTCATGATCTCAGGGTCCTGGGATCGAGGCCCCCATC